>JAACNH010000211.1:436-26454 GCA_019447015.1 Hymenochirus boettgeri
TGGTTGCTGGGTTTAAAATAATTTGGCCAAGTAATTGAACTAATTGCTTTAATTTATCCAGAGAGAAGGGCAGGTTTTTAAAGTTGCAATACAATAGTAAAGTAAAGTGTAAGTAAATTAATTGGATGGGCACTAGGCTTCTATTTTTATATAGATTACAGGTAGATCACAGGTAGACCAAGCAAGGTTCACTCTAGCACACCACTGCAGCAACTTGTCAGATGCTTTAGGTTCAATCCTGTAAACCCTGTACCCCAAGGGCCGCAAAATGCCCAATCTCAGTTAAACATGGAGGAGCGCACTACTATTCAAAACTGTGGTCGTTTATTCATGCAAAAACATACAACGTTTCGGGGTTCAACAGACCCCTTCCTCAGGTTAACTGATATTGAAGATCACAGTGATCTGAAACAATGCCCACATCCCAGTAGTTTATTACCTACCACCCCCCAGGCCCCCAGTGTTTATTTCCTTCCCTCCCCCAGACCCCACTAGTTTGTATTACCTCCCCAAGACCCCACTAGTGTTTACCACCATTACCACCCCAGACCCACTCTTAATTACCACCACCCAACCCGCACTATTGTTATTTACCACCCCAGGCCCCAACTAGTGGTATTAGCACCCCAGACCCACACCCCAGTTAAGTTGTTATTTACCACCCCAGGCCCACCCCCATAGTGTTATTACCCACGCCATACCCGACACCCCAGTAGTGGCTATTACCACCACCAGACCCCACTAGGGTTAACCCACCCCGAACCCCACTAGTGTTATTTACCCCTCCCCAGCCCCACTAGTGGTTTATTACCCACCCCAGGCCCACACCCCAGTAGTTTATTACACCCAGGCCCCCACTACTTGTTATTACCAACCCCCTGGCCCACACCCCAAGTAGTGTTATTACCATCCCAGGGCCCCCTAGTGTTATACCTCCTTCTCCCCCCCCATCAGACCCCAACTAGTTTTATTTAATTACCACCCAGGCCCCACTATGTTATTACCTCCCCAGACCCCACTAGTGGTTTATTATTCCATCCCAGACCCCACTAGTGTTATTACCACCCCAGTCCCCACTAGTGTTATTACCATCCCAGGCCCCACTAGTGTTATTACCTCCCCAGACCCCACTAGTGTTATTACCACCCCAGGCCACACTAGTGTCCCCCATCCCTATGTGACTGTGGGTGGGAATAGGGAGGATTACCAGGTGTTGCAGAGAGTCGGTCAGGACAGGCCCAGCACCATTCAGTAGCAGACAGACTGACACAGGCAAACATGGGATCGGCAGGGGGGGCCGGTCTGAGTCCGACAAGCTAAGGGGCTGGTAAACCGCCCCTCACAAGCACAACAGGCCCCTCCCCCTGATAACCTCCCAATATGCACGGATTTTTCTTTCTTCTACCTTTTGTCCCCGGACGGCATGTCAGCTATGAATAAGTTTCCTTTTACTACTCATAACAGGAAAGACATTGCCTTCCAATCAGGGACCCCGTCCCCTGCCTGCTACTCTCACTCTGAGTGTAGGGAATGCAGGGGGAGGGCTTAAAGGGCTGTACACCTGGTCATGTGATCTTGGGATAAACTGAAACAGTCTTGTGTAAATTGAAACTATAACTCAGGCCATGGTTTCCATTTACCAGTGACTTGACAGCTGGGAATGTGTGTGTGGGGGTCTTATCTCTGAGACCCCCGTACATTGTTCTTATCTCTGAGACCCCCGTACATTGTTCTGTATCGCTGCGAACCCCCCTACATTGGTTCTGTATCTCCTCAGACCCCCCGTACATTGTTTTCTTTCTCTGAGACCCCCGTACATTGTTTCTTATAGCTCTGAGACCCCCGTACTTGTTTCTTATCTCTGAACCCCCGTAACATGGTCTGTATCTCTGAGACCCCCGTACATTGTGCTGATCTCTGAGACCCCCGTACATTGTTTCTGATATCTCTGAGACCCCCCCCCGTACATTGGTTCTTATCTATCCTGACACCCGCCCGTACATTGTTCTGGTATCTCTGAGACCCCCCGTACATTGGTTCTTATCGTCTGAGACCCCCCCCGTACATTGTCTTATCTCTGACACCCCCAACCAAACCCCCCCGTACCATTGTTTCCTGTATCTCTGGAACCTCGTACATTGGTTTCTGTATCATCTGAAGACCCCTGTACATTGTTTTCTTATCTCTGACAAAACACCCCCTATCATTGTTCTTATTCTCTTGACACCCCGTACATTGTTCTGTATCTCTGAGACCCCCCGGGACAATTGTTTTAGCGCTTGATCTCGGACCAACCCCCGTAACATTGTTTCTGTATCACTGGAGACCCCCCGTATAATTGTTTCTTTATCTCTGAGCGCCCCCCCCGTTACTTATTGTGTATCTCGAGCCCCACGTACATTTGTTCTTATCTCTGAGAACCCCGTATTGTTCTGTATCTCTGAGACCCCCGTACATTGTTCTTATCTCTGACACACCCAACCCACCTTACCTTGGTCTTATCTCTGGACCCCCCCGGACTGGGGTTCCGTATCTCTGAGACCCTCCGGACAGGTTTTCTGATTCTGAGACCTCCGTACATTGTTTCGGGAATCCTAACCCCGTACATTGTTCTGACCTCTGAGGACCCCTCCGTACATTGTTCTTAGTTCTGAGACCTCCGTACATTGTTCTTATCTCGAGACCCCCCCGTACATGTTCTTATCTCTCCTGAACCCCCACCCCCGTACATTGATCTTATTCTCTAGACCGACCGCCCCCTTCACATTGTTTTCTGTATCTCTGCGACCCCCGTACATTTTCTCTTATCTCTCCTCTGGACACACCCGTAACATTGTTCTTGAAATCGCTGAGAACCCCCCCTACATTATTCTTAATCTCTGAGACCCCCCATACCTTGTTTTTAAATCTTTTCTTGAGACCCCCCCCGTACACATTGTTCTGTATCCTCGGAGACCCCCCCCCCCGTACTTGTTCTGTATCCTGATGACCCCCCCGTACAATTGTTCTGTATCTAATGAGAACCCCCCCGACAATGTTCTGTATCTCTGAGACCCCGCTGGGGAGGTAATAACACTAGTGGGGCCTGGGATGGTAATAACACTAGTGGGGACTGGGGTGGTAATAACACTAGTGGGTCCTGGGATGGTAATAAATAACACTAGTGGGGTCTGGGGATGGAATAATACAACACTAGTGGGGCCTGGGATGGTAATAAAATAACACTAGTGGGGTCTGGGGAGGTAATAACACTAGTGGGGCCTGGGATGGTAATAACACTACTGGGGTGTGGGCCAGGGGTGGTAATAACACTAGTGGGGCCTGGGATGGTAATAACACTATGGGGTGGGGTGTGGGATGGGTGTAATAGACACTAGTGGGGTCTGGGGAGGTAATAACACTAGTGGGGTCTGGGGTGGTAATAACACTAGTGGGGTCTGGGGGTGGTTAATAGCACTACTGGGGTGTGGGTCTGGGGTAGTAATAACACTACTGGGGTGTGGGCTGGGGTGGTAATAACACTACTGGGGTGTGGGTCTGGGGTGCTAATCCCCCCGTGGGGCTGGGGTGGTAATACCACTAGTGGGGTTGGGGTGGGTACTCCTAGTGGGGTCGTGGGGTGGTAACACTAGTGGGGGTCTTGGGGAGGTTACATCCGTGGGGTTTGGGGGGCATTCGTGGGGCCTGGGGTGTAATAACACTACTGGGATGTGGGCCTGGGGGTGGTAATAACACTAGTGGGGTCTGGGGAGTGCTTGAGGTAGAGTAACACTAGGTGCACTAGGGGTGTGGTGGTGGTAATAACACTGATGGGGTTCTGGGGTGGTGGAATAAGCACCTACTGGGGTGTGGGTCATGGGGTGGTAATAACACTATGGGGTGTGAGCTGGGGTGGTAATAAACACTAACTGGGGTGTGGGCCTGGGGTGGTAATAACACTAGGGGGGTCTGGGTTGGTAAAACACTAGTGGGGCCTGGGATGGTAATAACACTACTGGGGTGTGGGCCAGGGGTGGTAATAACACTAGTGGGGCCTGGGATGGTAATAACACTACTGGGGTGTGGGCCTGGGGTGGTAATAACACTAGTAGGGTCTGGGGTGGTAATAACACTAGTGGGGTCTGGGGAGGTAACACTAGTGGGGTCTGGGGAGGTAATAACACTAGTGGGGTCTGGGGTGGTAATAACACTAGTGGGGTCTGGGGAGGTAATAACACTAGTAGGGTCTGGGGTGGTAATAACACTAGTGGGGTCTGGGGAGGTAATAACACTAGTGGGGTCTGGGGTGGTAATAACACTAGTGGGGTCTGGGGTGGTAATAACACTAGTGGGGACTGGGGAGGTAATAACAATAGTGAGGTCTGGGCCTGTAGTGGTAATAACACTAGTGGGGTCTGGGTGGTAATAACAATCATTAAATGGGAACTGTGGTTCAAAAATGACTAGGTAATTGACAGGAATTGCTTTCCTAAGTACTTTTGCAATTTACTGTTTTTTTTTTTAGTTTTGAGGATATTTACATTGTTTGATATTGTAGCAGCATCACCATCACCAAGTGCGGGTTAGTGATCAGCTGAGAGTGAAGTTAAGATGAAAAGTAAAGGAGGAGAGAGACGAAGGGAGATACAAGTGCTGAGGAAATGACAGGGAGCATCGGGCATGTTATCAGTACTGAACTGCCTGTCAAATGATGGGAGGAGCGGGACTTCTGTTTACCACCAAGAACAGTGTAATTTACAGCTGTGCTCGCTGTATCCCTTCGCTCTGCTGCTCCTCCTTATATTCCCTATCTAGTGTCCCCATATGTTCCTGCCAGTACCCTCCGCTCATTACAGAACCATCTCCTGTACAGATCCCCCACTCGTACTGCTTCCTCTCACCTTAATCCTTTCTCTCAAATGGCTCCCGTCCTCTGGAATTCTATTCCCCTCTCTCTACGTCTTGAAACCTAAATTAGCAGGTTTAAATCTAACTTCTAGTCCTATCTCTCTGAGCACAGCACAACATAGGACTGGTGACGCTGCACCAGTTATTACTTTAGCACTTCCACCCTTTCCTATGTATCTATATGTTACCCACCTAAGTAGATTGTAAGGCTGGGTACACACCAGCAGATATTTTCGGCCGAACAACCGATTCACGGCACTGTTGGTCGGCCAAAAATATCTGCTGGTGTGTGGCGGCCGTAAATAAGGATTATTATATCTACACTATACGAAACACAACACTCCTCAGTGGCGTAATCTCCTTATATTACACTGTAGGTAGCGTATTATCCCTTATATTATTTTCATCTCTACACAATCCTGTCTGTTTATTATCAGTAGGTTTCCTAAATAAAGGACCAGAAATATTTCAGATAAAGATGGAGAACGAAGAAACAGACTGGAAAGATCATCTGGACCCAATGGAAAGCTCAGCAGGTCCACTTACTGACAGGGGTAAGTTTAACCAATGAATAGGGTTGTTTATTAAGGTGATAATGTAGGGTCTCTCCTTCATTCTATCCATGGAGCCCCCTCTGTATCCTCTATACACAGCTATCCCTATACAATGTTAACAAGGGAAAGTGTCAGTGTTAGTGAAAGATCCTTCCCTTACATTACACTGTTTGTCTCTGATTTGTAGGATTTCTGGAATAAACCAGAAAGGACAGAAATAAAAATTAGAGGAGGAAGAACCAGAATCTACTGATCATTGGACCCAATGGAAAGTTCAGCAGGTCCACTTACTGATAGGGGTAAGTTTAACCAATGAATAGGGTTGGTTATTAAGGTGATAATGTAGGGTCTCTCCTTCATTCTATCTATGGAGCCCCCTCTGATCCTCTACACAGCTCTCCCTATACAATGTTAACAAGGGAAAGTGTCAGTGTTAGTGAAGGATCCTTCCCTTACATTACACTGTTTGTCTCTGATTGTAGGATTTTGGACATTAAAACAGAAAGGACAGAAATAAAATTAGAGGAGGAAGAACCAGAATCTACTGATCATCTGGACCCAATGGAAAGCTCAGAGGTCCACTACTGATAGGGGTAAGTTAACCAATGAATAGGGTTGGTTATAAGGTGATAATGTAGGGTCTTCCTTCATTCTATCCATGGAGCCCCTCTCGTATCCTCTATACACAGCTCTCCCTATACAATGTTAACAAGGGAAAGTGTCAGTGTTAGTGAAGGATCCTTCCCCTTACATTACACTGTTTGTCTCTGATTTGTAGGATTTCTGGACATTAAACCAAAAAGGACAGAAATAAAATTAGAGGAGGAAGAACCAGAATCTACTGATCATCTGGACCCAATGGAAAGCTCAGCGGGTCCACTTACTGATAAGGGTAAGTAGTTAATTCTGTATTATTATCCCTCCTATTGTATAATATTTATATTGTTACAGAGATTACATTGAGTTTTTTGGAGCTGCCAATGTGATGGGGTATATTATATAGCTGACAGGTGCACTGTTCTGATCATGCACCTATGTTTTGTATTAGATAGGCATTTGGTTGGGACACAGCGCCATCTGCTGGAAAGGAGCCGTGAGTGGAGTGCCATAAAGGAAAGTGTTTCTGTGTTCCCCTGGGATTCTATTATTCACAAGGAGGTGGGAATAACACTTTGTTAGCACTGTTTTTTTTTTAACGCAGCAGAACTTTGCGTTTTCGCTCCGAAGTGCTGCAGTGCATTTAAAAAACGCACCACATTGCAGCAGTGCAATGTGAATGGGCCATTGAGTAACATTGCACATACTTTCATGATGTCATCACTGTGTGAATTAGGTTTAAGTATTCTAACCTTGTGAATAATATAAACAGATTTTCTGTATTTGTTAAGATAAATAACATCTGTTTTGTGTTCCTTTATTAGCATACTATTTTATTGTATGCTCTGTGGAGGGCTTTTTCCTTCTTTAAGCCCACCTCACCTTAAGCTATATAGCTGACTGGTATCTTGTGCTCCCAAGTCCTACCCCTTAGAAGCCATTAACCTGTTTCCTGCACTGATGGAATCTTAAGACTAAAACATGGCAGGATAGTCTGGGTTCTTTATAGGATCTCAGGCTTTCCAATAGTGATCCCTCTCTAACAGACTCACTGGTAACAGTTGTAAGTTAATGGGGAGGGTGAGTATGTAAAGTCAGATTGATAATGTCCATTATACAAAGATCCAATGGATCTCCTTTTGTTTGTTCTACTAATAATTGGACTGAACTATAACACTCTATACAATGTAATCAAAAATGTATCAAAATAACCCAAAACCCTGGATTTAAAGCTCTATTAATTCATCAGAACAAATAGATAAACAAAACAGAATAAACTGTATGGGCTAAGTCTTACCTCATAGAGCCATGAATCTGTATCTTGCAATGACGAAATCTAACAAGGTCGTAACATGTCATGTCTGCAGGTCAGATGATTGGTTCTTTACAATAGGCTGTATTGCATGTTATTACATGGACACATGTATTAGCCATAGGACATAAAGGAGTATTTTGCATATCTTCGCCCCAAGAAATTTTTGTTTCTTAGATTTTGTGGGCAATGCTATTCATATAGCATAAGATTGCAAGATACCTTCTGTTATAACAAGGTTCTGCTTCAGTTTTATGCTTTGTGGAGGGCTTTTTGCTCATTTGGCCCATCTCTCCCTAAGCTATATAGCTGCCTTGTCTACAATAAATAGAAGATGGATAATGTCTTCCTAGTCCTATATTAATCTAGATGGGAAGTTGTACTGTATTTCTAAAGCACCTTTAATATTTGAGCACTTTCATATATAAATGTTTAGTATGATTAATAGGGCCATATTTATAAAGGCACGGTGTAACTCGCAATACTGTACCTTTATCGAGCACTGCCACAATCGGATATCGAGTTCATAAATCTATTGTAATGGCCATAAATTAACAATTGTGATTACCGATAACTTTTTAAATATGGCCTATATTAAGGTGAAATTTTCACACAGGGTCATATTTAGAAACCCATATTTAGCAAACTTGCAATACCGCAGGTTATGGTAAAAGTACAATTGTGGGTGGATATTGATGAATGAATGTTCCTAAATTTACAAATGTTTGTGAAATTCTACAATGATATTGTATAGGCTAAAGTTAAGTGGAGTGTCTCGGGGTTCTGTACTGGGGCCACTTCTGTTTAATCTGTTTATAAATGACTTAGAAGGGACATTGAGAGCAAGGTCTCTGTGTTTGCTGATGACACTAAACTATGCAGAGCTTTGGAAACTTCTAATGATGTGTGATTGCTGGCTATTCAGGCAGATTAGACAAGTTAGGGCTGTTTACATTGGAGAAGCGACGTTTGTGTGGGGACATGATAACCTTATACAAATATATTAATGGGCCATACAATGAACTCTCTGGTGCATTGTTCACTAATAGGTCATATCAGAGGACACGTGGACATCCTTTAAGGTTGTAAGAAAAGAAGTTTCATCTTCAGGTTAGGAAGGTTTCTTTACAGTGAGAACGGTGAAACTGTTTTCCAGCAGATGTGGTAATGGCAAGTTCATTGGATAGATTAAAGAGAGTGCTGGATAAGATTTTAAATTGTGAACTCTATCACAGCTCTAAGCCAAATAAAAGTGACCACATTTATAACTTCCTCTGGATTGGCAGTGACTCTTGCAAATTGATTGAATTTTACTGGAATCAACCAGATCAGTCTGGTAATTGGCACAATTGTTATATGATACACTCATGGCTGAAAAGGATTTCAGATCTACCAATGGCAGAATGCTAACAAACACCCCAGACATCCTTACCAGGTTTTATCAGTAGGGTGATGTGGGCCTCGTACATAGAGAGGGGTAATATAATATTATTACTATGTGTTTATGTGTTTATTATGTTCCTAACCTCGGCTTATACTCGAGTCAGTCAATTTTTCCTACTTTTTTGGGTAAAAAAAGGTACCTCGGCTTATACTCGGGTCGGCTTATACTTGAGTATATACGGTACTGCCTTTTAATATCTTGCCCATACTAGAGACGGTGATGTCTGTCCCTGTTCATTTGATAGGTTGAATTAATTTAACCAAAATGATCATACTACCAACATAGTATGGGGCATATCCCAGGTTCCTTTATACTAGACTTCAAAGTTGTATTATCTCATTCTTATGGAATTCTGGTAGAGCACGAGTTGCAATGAATACTTTAGTACCCAAAATACTAGTAGGACTAACTGTCTATTACTGGGTGGGACAAATTAAATATAAAACCTGGCTCTGCACCTGGCCAAATCCCACCAGAGGACACATCATCCCACTCTCTTTATGATATGGAAGGAATGTCCCATTCTTATCTCCCATCTTACCGACTTTCCTGGAGTCTCACGCCTGCTGCATCCCAAATCGGGGAACTTGCACACAGACACAGCAGTTTAAAATCTGAAAAGTGTTAACATTTTTGTCCATTTCGGGGAATTTCAGAGGATATTTACATTGGACACAACCCCAGATTCCTAACCTAGACACGTTCCCAGGTGCTAAGACATTTCAACAAATAGTGATTAAAGGAATAGTTCACTGGAAATCTATGTATTGATTGGCGCTAGCGTGATAATTAGAACCAGGAAGTGGTCAGGAATATTCAGTCCAGCTGCTGTGGATCATGCGAAAGGTAAATAATAGCAACTTAACCTCCCGGGCTTCAATCAGTATATTAAAGGAACAATTCACTTTTCAAGTAAAATATTCCTTGAACTCCTTCTCACAAATTATAACACAACCAACTGATTACATTTAGGATATTTAATCAATGATTTCAAGTGACAATTTATATTTAGGTTTCTTCAACTAAGATACTGGATAATGGATCAACAGTTAGGCAGGAAATGAGATATTGCTAGATGGGTTGGACTGGATGGACGTATATGTCTTTATTCAACCTCAATTACTGTACTGTACTGTACTGTACTGTACTATACTGTACTGTAGTGCACTATACTGTACTGTACTGTACTATACTATACTACACTGTACTGTACTATACTGTACTGTACTGTACTATACTGTACTATGCTATACTATACTAACAGTTAGGCAGGAAATGAGGATATTGCTAGATGCGTTGGACTGGATGGACGTGTGTCTTTATTCAACCTCAAATACTATACTGTACTGTACTATACTGTACTGTACTGTACTATACTATACTGTACTATACTACACTGTACTGTACTATACTACACTGTACTGTACTATACTACACTGTACTGTACTATACTATACTACACTGTACTATACTATACTGTACTGTACTGTACTATACTACACTACTGTACTATACTATACTACACTGTACTGTACTGTACTGTACTATACTATACTACACTGTACTGTACTGTACTATACTATACTGTACTGTACTGTACTATACTGCACTATACTATACTGCACTATACTGTACTATACTACACTGTACTGTACTGTACTATACTGCACTATACTGTACTGCACTATACTGTACTATACTACACTGTACTGTACTGTACTATACTATACTGTACTATACTGCACTATACTGTACTGCACTATACTGTACTATACTGTACTATACTACACTGTACTGTACTATACTATACTACACTGTACTGTACTGTACTATACTGTACTGTACTGTACTATACTACACTGTACTGTACTGTACTATACTATACTACACTACTGTACTGTACTATACTATACTGTACTATACTATACTGTACTGTACTATACTATACTACACTGTACTGTACTGTAGTATACTGTAGTGTACTGTACTATACTACACTGTACTGTACTATACTATACTGTACTATACTACACTGTACTGTACTATACTACACTGTACTGTACTGTACTGTACTGTACTGTACTGTACTGTACTGTACTGTACTGTACTGCACTATACTGTACTGTACTATACTGTACTGTACTGTACTGTACTATACTATACTATACTGTACTATATTATACTGTACTGTACTGTACTATACTGCACTGTACTATACTGTACTATACTGCACTGTACTGTACTGTACTATACTGCACTGTACTGTACTATACTGCACTGTACTATACTGTACTATACTGTACTGTACTGTACTATACTGTACTATACTGCACTATACTGTACTGTACTATACTATACTGTACTGTACTATACTATACTATACTGTACTATATTATACTGTACTGTACTATACTGCACTGTACTATACTGTACTGTACTATACTGCACTGTACTGTACTGTACTATACTGCACTGTACTGTACTGCACTATACTATACTGTACTGTACTATACTGCACTGTATTGTACTGTACTATACTGCACTGTACTGTACTATACTGTACTGTACTGTACTATACTGCACTGTACTATACTGTACTATACTGTACTGCACTGTACTGCACTATACTGTACTATACTATACTGTACTGTACTATACTGTACTGTACTGTACTATACTATACTCCGCATTAAGTCTGCAATGCCATATCCTATAATGAGTAGTGCACACTTGGATTTGAATCTACATTCAATTATCCGCTTAATTAAATAAGAATGAAACGAGAGGAATATAGCTTGGAGGTGCTATGCTTGTCTCCAAAGCTTCATACACACGTACGATTTTGGTCACGACTCTTGACCACAATGAACACCCTCAATAATTGGCCATTTCGGCTGATAATCGTGCGTGTGTATGCGTTCTGTTGGGGTTGTTGAATTTCAAGAAACGACCCTTTATGGAACAAATACACGCATGAATATCGACAGAAACAGCCATTCGTCGTGTGCATGAACATACTCTGGGGTCATGGAGAGAACTGTACTTGTGTACGAAGCTTTACACTGTAGACTTTCCAAAGGCAGAGCTAATGCACTTCACACATGAACAAGATGTGTCCCCTCGATAGAAGACACTGACTGGGAAGAGATCGCTAAGTCACATCTCCAGGTCCCTCCGTAAACAAATTGATACAATTCTATATTTACACCAAGTCTACATCTCCCCCCTAGAAAGGTCCATATAGTCCCATCTAACAGCCCAGCCTGTCCAAAATGTTACAGGATCCTGTTTATTTCTGGCAATTAATATGGTCCTGTCCTAAGGTTCAACATTTTCAGGCCAAGGTAACAAGGCACCTCTTGATTGTTACAGTTATCAATACATATGGAACCTTAACTATGTCTGCTGGGGGTCCCATAGATGGACACTAGGGATAACCATAGATTGCCTCTCCTCCTAGTTTCCTTTTATGCCAGAAGACCTATTATACTGGTGTGGATGGCTTCTGGCTCTCCCAGAGGTAGGTAACATGTTATCAATGCTATGACTCCTATACTGCAATCAAGGCACCTTAGATAAATGCAATCAAGTTGGTATAACTCCATGGGTATTAGTGTGGGTGTGTAACCAATGGGATAATATATGATACATTGATAAGGAGTTTGAGGCCTTCCTGGATTCCACCCTTCCCCTCTATCTAAGGGTAGAGTGTACATTGACAAATAATCCAGATGTCATATGAATGAATAAGAAGACACATGGATTACTAAAGGCTTCATATTTCAAAGTTTATTGTAAATGTAATGACACAACTGTTTAGTTACTGTTTGTATTTTTCTTTAATAGTTTAAAAAAATGTAACTGTTATTCCACCACAAATGTTATTCCACCACAAATGTGATTCCACCACAAAAAATCTGCTCCAGTTACATTGTTCAATTGTTCAAACACCCAGACTACTGCTCGTTCCATAAAACGACAATTCATCCAGAGATTTTATATCTTGACATACAATCCATAACATGTGCTCTAGTAAAGCCAACAACTTAACAATGACAATTACTTCTCTTTCCAAGTCTTAATCAAACAGGAAACACCATAGGACTTATAGAAAATGCTGGACTACAAGGACCTGTAATTTTATACAACCTCCAATTCTATTTCTGTGTAACTTTTATATAGGCAGCATAGGATAGGATTAACTAGATGGATGGATGTCTTAATTAAACATCAAATAATATGTTACTTTATAACTGTTATACAGACATTATGGGTAGGGTATAAAGGTTGAACTAGATGGGTGTATGTCTTTATACAACCTCCAATACTATGTTACTATGTAACTGTTATACAGACATTATGGGTAGGGTATAAAGGTTGGACTAGATGGACATACATCTTTATACAACCTCCAATGCTATGTTACTATGTAACTGTTATACAGACATTATGGGTAGGGTATAAAGTTTGGACTAGATGGACCTATGTCTTTATACAACATCCAACACTACGTTACTATGTAACTGTTATACAGACATTATGGGTAGGGTATAAAGGTTGGACTAGATGGACGTATGTCTTTATACAACCTCCAATACTATGTTAATATGTAACTGTTATATAGACATTATGGGTAGGGTATAAAGGTTGGACTAGATGGACGTATGTCTTTATACAACCTCCAATACTATGTTAATATGTAACTGTTATATAGACATTATGGGTAGGGTATAAAGGTTGGACTAGATGGACGTATGTCTTTATACAACCTCCAATACTATGTTACTATGTAACTGTTATACAGACATTATGGGTAGGGTATAAAGGTTGGACTAGATGGACGTATGTCTATATACAACCTCCAATACTATGTAACTGTTATACAGACATCGGTAGGGTATAAAGGTTTGGCTTCATTGATGTCATTTGAGATAACTTTCCCATGCTTTACTGCACATTTTATTGACATAATATTCATAAAATTATTAAATGGCAGAAAAAAATATCCACCACATATAATGAAAATTATCACATCACCATTACATCACAGTGTTCGATTTGGCAAAAAAGCATGCCAGTAGTTACAATATGCAAAAACAGTTTCGAACCTTTACATTTAGCCATAAAATATCACCATGTAGAAGGTGCCAACATTTAATTTGTTTATACTATTTATATTAATGGTTTCCTTTTAAAGTATTTAAATGGTGTTTTTTTTTCTTCCAGAAATTTAATTTCTTAAAAATGCAAAAGTCCACTACTTCAATCCTTTTTTCAGATTTCAAATATCTTTTGAAATAACAGCATTTCAAACTTTTATCATTTGAAATTTACTGAACTTTGACATTTCAGTTTTGTACCCAAATAACTGTTACAATGTATAAACAGGGTTATTCAATAAAAGTTCTTATTGTTAAAAATGGCACTAATTTTGCCCCAACCAATCAGATGTTAGCTTTCAAATGTTAAATAATATCTGATTGGTTGGGGCAAAATTAGTGCCATTTTTAACAATAAGAACTTTTATTGAATCTCCCTGAAAGTACGTTACTCATTCTTTAATCTCTGTCCTTAATGTTCAATGATTGTATCTTCCAATGGTACTGTATGTGTTTATCATCTTTAATCAGTGTCCTACATTGGATAGGATTACATTATGGGGACTTGTCCTTCCAATAGGATTAAGCAGATCTTTATTTTCTATTGGCCATGAAATCCCTATTATCATTCTTATTTGTATTTTCTATTCAATATCGTTTTTTCAATCACAGTTTGTTCATGTTTTCACACTCGCATTTTCTCCAGTTTTATGGCATTAATAACCCTTGTTTTCACGGTGAGGAAACATTATTGGCCTCTTTATAAATATAGCGCTAAATACTTCAAAATGGCAAAATAAAGCAAAGTGTTCCGGTAATGAATTGGCAAAAATAATGGTTAATTCTAAAAATGTCCCTTTATTTTTATTCTTCTAGAGAATCGATTCAGTAACCGGGAGAGTTTGTTCTCTAAAATGTCTATCAAGTCCGAACACCAGAACAATCAAGGTCCAGAATCCAATGGTTCCCCTAATACACTGGGTACAGCCAAGGAAATATTATACCCAAGAGATCAGATGGTCGGAGAGAATTCCCATCATTACACTGAGTGTGGGGAGAAATTCAACACAAAGATCCTTCAATCCTCTCATCAACAGACTAAGAAACCATTCAGTTGTACAGAATGTGAGAAAACATTCTCTACGAAACAATGGCTTGTATCTCACCAAACCATCCACACAGGGGAGAAACCTTTCACTTGTACAGAATGTGAGAAAACATTCTCTAGGAAACAACACCTTATATCTCACCAAACTATCCATACAGGGGTGAAACCTTTCCCTTGTACAGAATGTGAGAAAACATTCACTAAGAAACAATACCTTATTGCTCACCAAACTCACCACACAGGGGTAAAACCTTTCCCTTGTACTGAATGTGGAAAAAAATTCTCTAGAAAAGAAGACCTTATTTATCACCAAATCATCCACACAGGGGTGAAACCTTTCCCTTGTACAGAATGTGGGAAAACATTCTTTAGAAAGGGAAGCCTACTTACTCATCAAACCACCCACACAGAGGTGAAACCTTTCTCCTGTACAGAATGTGGGGAAAAATTCTCTAGCAAGCAACGCCTACTTACTCATCAAACCATCCACACAGGGGTAAAACCATTCTCCTGTACAGAATGTGGAAAAACATTCTCTAGGAAACAACGCCTTATTTCTCACCAAACCATCCACACAGGAGTGAAACCTTTCACATGTACAGAATGTGGGGAAAAATTCTCTAGCAAGCAACGCCTACTTACTCATCAAACCATCCACACAGGGGTGAATCCTTTCACTTGTACAGAATGTGGGAAAATATTCTCTAGGAAACAACGCCTTATTTCTCACCAAACCATCCATACAGGAGTGAAACCTTTCTCCTGTACAGAATGTGGAAAAACATTCTCTAACAAGCAATATCTTCTTATTCACCAAACCATCCACACAGGGGAGAAACCTTTCACTTGTACAGAATGTGGGAAAAAATTCTCTTGCAAGCAATATCTTCTTATTCATCAAACCATCCACACAGGGGAGAAACGTTTCTCCTGTACGGAATGTGGAAAAAGTTTTTCTAGCAAGCAATATCTTCTTATTCACCAAACCATTCACACAGGGGAGTATTTTTTTTTATGTACAGAATGTGGGAAACAATTTTCTCGCAAGAGCGACCTTCAAAAACACCAGCGAATCCAGACAGGAGAGAAAACTTTTTCATGTACAGAATGTGGGAAAAAATTTTCTCGCAAGGGGCATTTTCAAAATCACCAGCGAACCCACACAGTAGAAAACATCTTTTCATGTACAGAATGTGGGAAAGAATTCTCTCGCAAGAGCAACCTTCAAAGACATCTCCATAGAGGACATAATGTTGGTCAGCTAGTTAGAATGGATAGAACAGGCAGGGTCAGGAAGAGATATAAATGAGCTGTATAGCAGACACATATGTAAGTTGTATCAAATTATATAAAGTTGTTGTCTGGAAAAGGCAACCTCCAATGGCATCAGCAAATCCACACAGGGGAAAAACCTTTTAAATATATAGAATGTGGGAATAGGTTTTCTAACAAGCAAGCCCTTGTTGTTTACCAAACCATCCACACAGGGGAGAAACCTTTTACTTGCACTGATTGTGGGGAAAGTTTTTCTCGCAACCAAGCCCTTGTTTCCCACCAAATTATCCACACGGGAAAAACCTTTTGCATGTACAAATTGTGAGGAAACATTCTCTGGGAAAAATGGCCTTATTTCTCACCAAATCATCCATACAGGTGTGAAACCTTTTCCTTGTACAGAATATAGAAAAAAATTCTCTCGTAAGTATTATCTTCTTATTCACCAAAAAATCCAAACAAGGGAGAAACCTTTTTCCTATACAGAATGTGAGAAAACATTCTCTAGTAAGGTTAACCTTATTTCTCGCCAAATTAGCAACACAGGTGAGAAACCTTTTGCTTGTACAGAATGTGGTAATTAATTCTCTCAAAGTCCCATCTTCAAAAACATCAAAGAACCCACCCAGGAGAAAAACCCCTTTTCATGTACAGAACGTGGGATTAAGAATTCTCTTAAAATTTACCAACTTCAAAAACACCAGCAAACCCATACAAGTGTAAAATCCTTTCTCATTTAGAGAATGTGAGAAAAAATTCCCTGTACAGTCTTTAGTACAGGGAATTAGTATTAAAATTGGTTTATAAAAAATCATATGATTAGTGAATCCTGTCAGATCTGAGTCTTTATGATGACCGGTCACATTGCAGATCCCATTGCTCTGTATGGGGATGGATTATTTGGGTAAATACACATTACCAGGATTTCTATCCGCTCTGTTTATTTAAAGCTGGAGGTTGGTGATCAATGGTAATTTATAGTTATAAATTGTCAAACCTCATTGAATCAGACAGGATTAGTGAATTATTGTCCATGTGACCATCCAGATTTCATCTTCTCTGACCCCTGATTGGCTGTTTTTACAGATCTGCTGTTCATTGGTTGTTTCCCTGTAATACGTTCTCTTTAGATGCAAAGCTGTTAAGTGTAACTGGGTCTATAATATCAGTCAATTTCCATTTGATTTCACTGTAAATGAATAATATTCATTTATAATGTTGCTTGTTAAGTTGACCATATGCAGTTTAGTTTTGTTGTCAAATTCAATCCCATTATGGAGTCATTAATAGGTTATATTATCCCCCAGATATGATAATGTATTTATTTTCAAATAAAATAAATCTGAATATATTATTTTATAATAAAGAGGATTCAGGTCATAATTATTCATATGTTTTGTGGTTTCTGGTGAACATTTCTCAGTGAAAGAAAAACTAGCTAAAAATTTAAAACAACACAAATATGAAAGCCTGTCCTCTCCTCAACAACATGGTACATCCATTCATGGAGAGAAAACCAAGTCTCTAAAATGCCCCCGGCAAACTATCAGGGTTATTCAATATAAGTTCTTATAATTAAAAATGGTGCTAATTTTGCCCCAACCAATCAGATGTTAGCTTTCAAATGTTAAATAAGATCTGATTGGTTGGGGCAAAATGAGCACTATTTTAAACAATAAGAACTTTTTATTGAATCTCCCTGTATATATATTGATGCAATCTAAATACATTCAGATTCATAAATGTGCTATTTTTTCTTTTATAGATGCGTAGTTCTGGGAGTAGTTGTAAAATGTCATGCTTTTATCAGATTTTATAAAAAATGCTAAAGATTATTAAAAAATCTTGATGAAACCTATATGACAAGTTAAAACCATTAAATGTCAATATGTCCCACATAACCTAAATCAAACGTTATGCCGTGTGTATGGGTTTATACAGACAGCAACTAACCCCAAATGGGACCAATGCATAAGTATAATAACAGAGAAAAGTCAACCTCTGTATTTGAACAGTCTTCAGTTTTATAACTAAACACCCCTGTATTTTAGAAATACCCTGGCCAACAATTTGCCGCTAGTGACCGGTCCAAAATATTATTGGTCACAGCAAAATTTGCTGCCACCATCATTTAGTCGTGACCAATCTTGTGGTCCATAGGAATCTGCTGTGATTTAACTACATGTTCGATATGGACAAAAGATTGACCAACATTGGTTTGTGGTGACTGAAAAACACCAACAATTCAGCCTGAATAAAATACCGAAATATCGTTTGGTTGGACTGAATAATCTGCTTGTGTCCCTAGATTAAGGGGCTGTATTTATAGACAATATTATAAATGTGTGCTCTATGGATCGTAACTTTATTGACATTGTAAAATCCCAATAGCCACACAGTATTTTATATACTGAGCATAGTAGTAAATGTGGGATCAGGAGAATAAAATAACGATGCTGCTATAAAGTACCTCTAATAAGCATTACTTCATAGCTGTGCTTTTAGCAGTGTTTATAAATATCCACATATATAAGGAAACTGGATGAATGTATGAACCATTGCAAGAAATTTACAATTTAGAATAACTTGTACAAGACTGTTGGCAATAACTACACAGGAAAGTTTCCCAATTGGCATATAATGGCAAGGGGTCAGGGACCTCCACACAATAGGAAGGGGCCATGGACCCTCTATATAATGGCAAAGGGCCATGGACCTCAATATAATGGCAAGAGGACAAGGACCTCCATGTAACAGCAAGGGGTCATGGACCCTCTATATAACAGCAAGGTGTCAAGAGACCTCCGTATAACAGCAAGGTGTCAAGAGACCTCCGTATAACAGCAAGGTGTCAAGAGACCTCTGTATAACAGCAAGGTGTCAAGAGACCTCTGTATAACAGCAAGGTGTCAAGAGACCCTGTATAACAGCAAGGTGTCAAAGACCTCTTATACAGCAAGGTGTCAAGAGACCTCCGTATAACAGCAAGGTGTCAAGAGACCTCCGTATAACAGCAAGGTGTCAAGAGACCTCCGTATAACAGCAAGGTGTCAAGAGACCTCCGTATAACAGCAAGGTGTCAGGGACCTTCATATATGAGCAAGGTGTCAGGGACCTCCATATAAGGGTATGGTATCAGGGACCTTCACAAATCGTGGGTTGGCCCCCTCAATTGCATCTGTGTATGAAGCTTAAAGGAAAACTATCTTGTGTATAAAGTGTATTTAAAAAAACAGTTAAACTGAAAAGTACTATGGGACAGGGCTATAGGATGGGTAGTTCCTACCACCCAATATTGTTTCTGTGAGGAGCACCAGCCCAAAGAAAACTGATTCTGCCAGTCTTCCTCCTGGCTTCAGCACTATCTTTAATACAGGAATAGTCCAGGACTAAGCTGGAAAAGGAAAACTGTACGTGCTGTAGCTCCTCAACGAAATGATATTGTGAGGTAGGAATGATCAATTTGACCTCCCTGCCCCAGGCACTTTCCATTTTTAAACAGTTAATTATTAGAGTATTGTTATCCTTTAAGGTACATTAATGTGAAATGCATTGCACAGAGCTATGCTAAGATCAGATTTACTTCATTATCCTCCCCCTGCAGCTCTGTACTATGTTGTTTTTATACACACAGCATAAACACACTCTTCCTACCATTCCCTTTAATAAGGTACAATGAAAAGAAATGCATTGCACAGAGCTGTGCTAAGACCAGGTTTACTATCATCTCCCTACAGTTTCTATGAATACATCATATACAAAAAAACATTCTTCCTGCCCTCCAACGTTCCCCTTTAAGAAGGTACACTTTACACTAATATTGCTGCAGCTGACAGGAAAGCTAGAGACCTTCACACTACAACACTTAAACAGCATATTGCAGGTGAAACTTACACAGGGCTGTAGGTCTGTAGCTGTGAATGGTGCAGATTTTTTGCAAAACATGCCTGCTACATGTTTCGGACACTCATCCTCATCTGCTTCTGAAACATGTAGCACGCATGTTTTGAAGAAAACCTGCACTATTCACAGCTACAGACCTGTGTAGATTGGCCACCTTTGCCTTTAATACTCTAACATGTATGAAATCTACATACTACTGTGCTGAGAGCCATTGCTTTAAATGCATGCTGTGTGGCTGTACTGAAATCAATGTAGCCTGCATCATGGTTCTTATAGAAATTATAACCATACATTTGTCTTGTAGATTTCATACGTGTTCGGGTTTTCAAGGCAAAAGGTGGTAACCCTAGACCTGTGTCTTTGTATGTTTCACCTACCATATATATGTTTATGCTTGGATTTGGTGGATTGGAAGCCGTAGGTAAGACAATACTGCTATAGGAAATTGTTAATCAGTGAATCCCTCTGCACCACCTAGACACGTCTGCAATTTGAATATTGATTTTATATATTAATACATCATAGGCAGGGGTGTCTCTCTAATGAGGCAAAATGAGCGAAATGCTCAGGGCGGCGCCCCTGCTAAATATGAGAGAGGCGGCAGGCAGAGCTCACTTTAATTTTTTTTATTTTTTAGAAAAGTGGCAGGCAGAGCAGAAGGAAAGGGGTACAAAGGGGCTGTATTCAAAAGTTTGGTTCAGGTGGCAAAAACCCCAGAGACACCCCTGATCATAGGGGTAAGAGGTGGGAGTGGAAATCACACAGGTGCAGGAAATGAAGGGAAAATGTCCGTTTCAGAACTGATAATGAGCTCATAGAGGGAAAGGAAAGGCCCCTGAGTGGAATCTTCCATGCTGAGGAGGTGGTTGAGGCAAGTTCTTTCTAACTCAAGCTTTGATTTTTCTGGGTTTAGTTTTCCTTTAACTATTTCATTATAGTAATAAGTGGGTTCCAAATTAATTCTACACTCTATGCAAATTTCTTTTTTTTTCATAATGACAAGTTCTAATCCCTCCAAATTACCTCCCTGCACCTAAAGAGGGAAAGACCTGTTGATATGATTATTTCTATATAAATTTCAGTTTTAGAATTAAGAGAATGAATGAAAGTTATGTAAGTAGTGTAGAACCTGCAATAGGATTTGTGTCGGTCTTTAGAGCATAATCTGTATGTTTATAACTTCTAGGGGCTGATCATAGCACACGTGTTCCAACATGGCTGCTGTGTAAGTAGAACCCTGTTTATCACGATGTTGTTACTGATTGAATTTTCCATTATATGCAGCGGCGTCGCTATGATAAAACAGTCAGGGCACATGCCCCAAATGTTTTAATACATCCTGTCCCGAATCTCCTTTTCCCAGTAGTACTTTGCGGTGTGTGATGACGTCACAACCCGTACCATGTCGCCTGCAATCAGCATGGATTAAGTTCTTATTTCCCTCACTTCCTACCATCTGGGCACCTCCGTTTTTTAAAAAACTTTACTGATATTGACTTGACGCTGTCCAGCCGGTAGGAAGTGAGGGAGATAAGAACTGTAACACATGGACACTCTGCTCAGAGCCCAGCCAACACTGCCAGTAGGAGTCTGTAGAAGTGACCTGCTATAAAGGTTTATGATGTACTAATTTATGTTTGGGAGGCACTGACTGAATGTTCTGTTTATGTGGTGGCTGGGGGATGGGTTAGCTTGTAGTCTGCACTCTCTCTAAGACCAGCTCACAAACCAGTATACCTGGTATTGCTCCGAACGGCCGTAGATTCCCAAAATAGGCTGCTCAAGGATTGCCAAATGGCGACAATCCTGCGTCCGGATGTTCGGGGGGCGCAGCTCAAAATGGGACCCCCCTCTCCAGCATTTATAAGTGCCCTTGTAGCACTGACAAAGTGCCTTTGTGGAGGGTCCTGCAGCTCGAAACCGGGATCCCTAGTCCTAAAAGGACCTTTTAAGGTCTCTTCAGGTCTATGCTACCAGTATGTGATGAATTGCCAGTTTGCTACCAGTATGTGATGAATTGCCAGTTTGCTACCAATATGTGATGAAACTGCCAGTTTGCTACCAGTATTGATATGAAATTGACAGTCAGTTTGCTACCAGTATGTGAATGAAATTGCCAGTTTGCTACCGATGTGATGAAATTGCCAGTTTGCTACCAGTATGTGATGAATTGCCGTTTGCTACAGTATGTGATGAAATTGCCAGTTTGCTACCGTATGTATGAATTGCCAGTTGTACCAGTTGTGATGAATTGCCAGTTTGCTACCAGTATGTGATGAAATTGCCAGTTTGCTACCAGTATGTGATGATGAACGCCAGTGCTACCAGTATGTGATGAAATTGCCAGTTTGCTAACAGTATGTGATGAAATTGACAGTTTGCTACCAATATGTGATGAAATTGCCAGTTTGCTACCAGTATGTGATGAATTGCCAGTTTGCTACCAGTATGTGAGGAAATTGCCAGTTTGCTACCAGTATGTGATGAAATTGCCAGTTTGCTACCAGTATGTGATGAAATTGCCAGTTTGCTACCAGTATTTGATGAAATTGCCAGTTTGCTACCAATGTGTGATGAAATTGCCAGTTTGCTATCAGTATGTGATGAAATTGCCAGTTTGCTACCAGTATGTGATGAATGAAGATTGATGAAATTACCAGTATGTGATGAATGTGAAATGCAGTTTGCTACCAGTATGTGATGAAATTGCCAGTTTGCTACCAGTATGTGATGAAATTGCCAGTTTGCTACCAATATGTGATGAAATTACCAGTTTGCTACCAGTATGTGATGAAATTGCCAGTTTGCTACCAGTATGTGATGAAATTGCCAGTTTGCTACCAGTAAGTGATGAAATTGCCAGTTTGCTACCAGTATGTGATGAAATTGCCAGTTTGCTCCAGTATGATGATGATGAAATTGCCAGTTTGCTACCAGTATGTGATGAAATTGCCAGTTGCTACCAGTATGTGATGAAATTGCCAGTTTGCACCAGTATGTGATGAAATTGCCAGTTTGCTACCAGTATCTCTATTAATTTGTCACTATCTGGCTATGTATCATCTCTCGTTTGTCTGCCTGTCTGTCTGCCTGTATCTCTCTAGCTATCTGCTTCTCTTAAGTAGCTAGTAGTGTGAGCTTAACTGGGGCAGAGAATGGGTGTGACTTTAAAATTAAAGGTGTGGCCTAAACATTTACACCATGCTATGCCCGGCAAATAGAGTGCCCAAAGGTGCCCTGATCTTCTTAGACCTGGAGATGCCTCTATTATATGTATGTGTGTGTTCTCTCGTTATGGCTCCAGACCTACCTGTCAATATAGACGTGCACCAGTGGCGTGATGGCCAACGTTCTGTGTGCGCACATCTGTGTCAATGCATGAGGGTTCCATGGATAGCTCTGGCCTTCTCCTACGAATGCATGCGGCGTGGGGAAATGGAGCGGCTGGCCCTATTTAAATCCTACATGCTGTTCTGGCTCTTGTTGCTCTGTTCAGTTTAACTTTGTGATACCTGCTTTCTAGTTATATTTCTGCCTGTTGGCTCCAGCATCCAGTTTCTCCTTTATCATCACATCAGCCGGTTTGCTCCAGCTTCCAATTCACCTTGTTCTCCATATCAGCCACTTTGCTCCAAGCCCCAGTTCACCTTGCTCTCCATATCAACCAGTTTGCTCCAGCTTCCAGTTTACTTTGGTCTCCATATCAGTCAGTTTGCTCCAGCTTCCAGTTCACATTGGTCTCCATATTAACCACTTTGCTCCAGCTTCCAGTTCACCTTGGTCTCCATATCAGCCAGTTTGCTCCAGCTTCCAGTTCACATTGGTCTCCATATTAACCAGTTTGCTCCAGCTTCCAGTTCACCTTGGTCTCCATATCAGCCAGTTTGCTCCAGCTTCCAGTTTCACCTTGGTCTCCATATCTGCCAGTTTGCTCCAGCTTCCAGTTCTACAGTTCTACTTTTTCGTCTTACCAGTCTATTTCCTCCTGCTACTGGTACGTCCTTTATTGTACTCACTTCCTAAATATCACTGCCAGTCTTGTCTCGGCGTTCAGCTCCTATTCCTTCTCTGCATTGTGGGTTCTTCTATCAGGAACTGCAACCTGGTACCTGCTTTGCCGCAAACATCCTCACTATCAGAGGCTCTGGGGAAGAACTGGCAGGTACTTAGATTCTGCGTCCAGAGGGGGTTTCATATGAATCTTTCCCGGAAGAACCTTAACACACTCTCATACTCACATATGTATGTATGATGGTGTGTATGTTGTTAACATAATATCTATATATATAAAAGTCAATGTATGTATGTTTATATGTATGTATGTATATATGTATGTTCCAGAAAAACTTCCGAGTGGCTTGGACAATTTTGATGAAACTTCGTGTACATATATACAACTTTTACAAATCACCCTTATGCCTTTTTCCCGGCACTTTTTAAGTTTATTAACCGTGTGCTGCCATCTGGTGGAAAAACGAGTATCACCTAGGTTAATTGATAAACTTCCAAATGTCACAGATTGTCCAGGACATCCCTGATTTCTAACCCCAATCCCGCTATTAAGTTATTAAGTTATTAAGCTATTAAGTTTTTTCAGATTTCTGCAACTGTCCCACTGTGGGGCAATGCTTTACTTTTTTATTTTGTCCCATTATTGCTGTGATAGGAGGAGAGAGCTGTCAGTCATGAGGAGCAGTGGAACAGTGATGTTTATATGTCATGTGACAAACACTCGCCGTATTTACAAAGGTGCAGTATTGATTATTAGCTATAACGTGCCTTTAACGATCTGTAAAATGATCATTAATTTATGATCGTTATGCTAAATTTACCATACAATCGTAAATTACCGATCGTAAATCTATGGTAATGAAATGGTTGATTTATGATCCACACAGAAGACCATTGTGGTAGTTTACTACCGCATGGTATTCTACAAATGACTTTTAGGTAACTATTGAATGTTCAGTCATAAATGTACGATCGCGGCCATACATTAACTACTCTGCAGTATCACTAAAAAGCGATGCCTTGGGTTTATAAACATGGCCCATGGTCTCCTCCTCTCACTTGTAGTTCACCCAGAGTCAAGATTGAGAGGTAACCTGGCCAATCCAAGAAAAGCCTCTTGTACTGGGGGTTGGGTAGGCAGCTACACATGGAAGCAGGGGATGCCAGTCTGTAGCAGACTGGTGCAAAGTTTAAAGAAGGCAACTAAGGAAATGTGTAGTTTCCCATTGCGGGGTGCTGACAGCCATGAAATGTATATGTGCAGCATAAGATAATAAATTGCATTTTACTTAAGGAAAGAAAATAAGAACTGTGAATGGGATGGCACTGCCATACTGCAACACAATAACACTGTAAGAAGTTAATATTATTTTACAATTTGTGTCTCTTTTCCCCACAGGCTACTGAAGCCCCAGTGTTAAAGGGCATGTCCACCCCCAAAACTATAATCCCCCCAACTATCCCCACCAGGAGGATAGCAGAGTATAAGGCTCTGCCTCCTACCTGGCCTCGGGAGAAGTTTGGCATGCGTACTGCAGCCCTTCTCCCCCTCCCTCCCCCTCAGGATTCAGTCACCCTAGCATAAATCTTAATATATAGTATGCCCTGCCAGCCCAGCCCCAACCGCTATATTATATGTTTAGAAAGCTCCCCAAACTTTACTTACCTCTCCTCTTTCCTCTGCCGAAATGAGCTGCCGGCTCAGCCAATCACAGACGCTACTGCTGGTCCTGCCCCTCTGCTTGCGAGAAAATGCAAACAGGGGGCAGGACCGCAGTAGCGTCTGTGATTGGCTGAGCCGGCAGCTCATTTCGGCAGAGGAAAGAGG
>JAACNH010000211.1:26626-260888 GCA_019447015.1 Hymenochirus boettgeri
GCTACCAGTATGTGATGAAATTGCCAGTTTGCTACCAGTATGTGATGAAATTGCCAGTTAGTATTTGGATGAAATGCAGTTGCTACCCGATGTGATGTGGATTGCCAGTTTGCTACCAGTATTTGAATTAATTGCCAGTTTGCTACCAGTATGTGATGAAATTGCCAGTTTGCTACCAGTATGTGATGAAATGCCAGTTGCTCCAGTATGTATGAATGCCATTTGCTATCAGTATGTGATGAAATTGCAGTTTGCTCCAATATGTGAGAAATTGCCAGTTTGCTACCAGTATGTGATGAATGCCAGTTTGCTACCAGTATGTGAGGAAAATTGCCAGTTTTGCTACCAGTATGTGAAATTGCCAGTTTGCTACCAGATATGTGATGAAATTGCCAGTTTGCTACCAGTATGTTGGAATGAATTGCCAGTTTGCTACCAGTGTGTGATGATGCCTTGTGCTATCATACCAGTATGTGATGAAATTGCCAGTTTGCTACCAGTATGTGATGAAATTGACAGTTTGCTACCAGTATGTGATGAAATTGACAGTTTGCTACCAATATGTGATGGAATTGCCAGTTTGCTACCAGTATGTGATGAAATTGCCAGTTTGCTACCAGTATGTGATGAAATTGCCAGTTTGCTACCAATATGTGATGAAATTGCCAGTTTGCTACCAGTATGTGATGAAATTGCCAGTTTGCTACCAGTATGTGATGAAATTGCCAGTTTGCTACCTACCAGTATGTGATGAAATTGACAGTTTGCTACCAGTATGTGATGAAATTGCCAGTTTGCTACCAGTATGTGATGAAATTGCCAGTTTGCTACCAGTATCTCTATTAATTTGTCACTATCTGGCTATGTATCCATCTCTCTGTTTGTCTGCCTGTCTGTCTGCCTGTATCTCTCTAGCTATCTGCTCATCTCTTAAGTAGCTAGTAGGTGTAGCTTAACTGGGGCAGAGAATGGGTGTGACTTTAAAATTAAAGGTGTGGCCTAAACATTTTACACCATGCTATGCCCGGCAAATAGAGTGCCCAAAGGTGCCCCTGATCTTCTTAGACCCTGGAGATGCCTCTAATTATATGTATGTGTGTGTCTCTCTGTTATGGCTCCAGACCTACCTGTCAATATAGACGTGCACCAGCGGCGTGATCTGGCCAACGTTCTGTGTGCGCACATCTGTGTCAATGCATGGGGGTTCCATGGACAGCTCTGGCCTTCTTCCTACGAATGCATGCGGCGTGGGGAAATGGAGCGGCTGGCCCTATTTAAATCCTACATGCTGTTCTGGCTCTTGTTGCCAGATCAGTGTTTCTTTGCTCTGTTCAGTTTAACTTTGTGATACCTGCTTTCTAGTTATATTTCTGCCTGTTGGCTCCAGCATCCAGTTTCTCCTTTATCATCACATCAGCCGGTTTCCAATTCACCTTGGTCTCCATATCAGCCAGTTTGCTCCAGCTTCCAGTTCACCTTGGTCTCCATATCAGCCAGTTTGCTCCAGCTTCCAGTTCACCTTGGTCTCCATATCTGCCAGTTCGCTCCAGCTTCCAGTTCACCTTGGTCTCCATATCAGCCAGTTTGCTCCAGCTTCCAGTTCACCTTGGTCTCCATATCAGCCAGTTTGCTCCAGCTTCCAGTTCACCTTGGTCTCCATATTAACCAGTTTGCTCCAGCTTCCAGTTCACCTTGGTCTCCATATCTATCAGCCAGTTTGCTCCAGCTCCAGTTCAGTTCACTACCTTGGTCTCCATATCTGCCAGTTTGCTCCAGCTTCCAGTTCTACAGTTCTACTTTTTCGTCTTACCAGTCTATTTCCTCCTGCTACTGGTACGTCCTTATTTTGTACTCACTTCCTAAATATCACCTGCCAGTCTTGTCTCGGCTGTCAGCTCCTATTCCCTTCTCTGCATTGTGGGTTCCTATCAGGAACTGCAACCTGGTACCTGCTTTGCCGCACAACATCCTCACTATCAGAGGCTCTGGGGAAGACTGGCAGGTACTTAGATTCTGCGTCCAGAGGGGGTTTCATATGAATCTTTCCCGGAAGAACCTTAACACACTCTCATACTCACATATGTATGTATGATGGTGTGTATGTTGTTAACATAATATCTATATATATAAAAGTCAATGTATGTATGTTTATATGTATGTATGTATATATGTATGTTCCAGAAAAACTTCCGAGTGGCTTGGACAATTTTGATGAAACTTCGTGTACATATATACAACTTTTACAAATCACCTCTTATGCCTTTTTCCCGGCACTTTTTAAGTTTATTAACCTGTGTGCTGCCATCTGGTGGAAAACGAGTAATCACCTAGGTTAATTGCATAACTTCCAAATGTCACAGATTGTCCAGGACATCCCTGATTTCTAACCCCAATCCCGCTATCCCGAAAGCTATTAAGTTTTTTCAGATTTCTGCAACTGTCCCACTGTGGGGCAATGCTTTACTTTTTTATTTTGTCCCATTATTGCTGTGATAGGAGGAGAGAGCTGTCAGTCATGAGGAGCAGTGGAACATGTGATGTTATAATGTCATGTGACCAAACACTCGCCGTATTTACAAAGGTGCAGTATTGATTATTAGCTATAACGTGCCTTTAACGATCTGTAAAATGATCATTAATTTATGATCGTTATGCTAAATTTACCATACAATCGTAAATTACCGATCGTAAATCTATGGTAATGAAATGGTTGATTTATGATCCACACAGAAGACCATTGTGGTAGTTTACTACCGCATGGTATTCTACAAATGACTTTTAGGTAACTATTGAATGTTCAGTCATAAATGTACGATCCGCGCCATACATTAACTACTCGCAGTATCACTAAAAACGATGCCTGGGTTTATAAACATGGCCCATGGTCTCCTCCTCTCACTTTTAGTTCACCCAGGTCAAGATGTGAGAGGTAACCTGGCCAATCCAAGAAAAGCCTCTTGTACTGGGGGGTTGGTAGGCAGCTACACATGGAAGCAGGGGATGCCAGTCTGTAGCAGACTGGTGCAAAGTTTAAAGAAGGCAACTAAGGAAAGTGTAGTTTCCCATTGCGGGGTGCTGACAGCCATGAAATGTATATGTGCAGCATAAGATAATAAATTGCATTTTACTTAAGGAAAGAAAATAAGAACTGTGAAGGGATGGCACTGCCATACTGCAACACAATAACACTGTAAAGTTAATATTATTTTACAATTTTGTCTCTTTCCCCACAGGCTACTGAAGCCCCGTGTTAAAGGGCATGTCCACCCCCAAAACTATAATCCCCCCAACTATCCCCACCAGGAGGATAGCAGAGTCCATATAGGACTCTGCCTCCTACCTGGCCTCCGGGAGAAGTTTGGCATGCGTACTGCAGCCCTTCTCCCCCTCCCTCCCCCTCAGGATTCAGTCACCCTAGCATAAATCCCTTAATATATATTGCCCCTGCCAGCCCCCCCCAACCGCTATATTTATTGTTTAGAAGCTCCCCAAACTTTACTTACCTCTCCTCTTCTCTCTCTGCCGAAATGACTGCCGGCTCAGCCAATCACAGCGCTACTGCTGGTCCTGCCCCTCTGCTTGCGAGAAAATGCAAACAGAGGGGCAGGACCAGCATGCGTCTGTGATTGGCTGAGCCGGCAGCTCATTCGGCAGAGAAAGAGGAGAGGTAAGTAAAGTTTGGGGAGCTTTCTAAACATATAAATATAGCGGTTGGGGCTGGGCTGGCAGGGGGAATCTTATATTAAAAATTAATTTTAGGTGGACATACCCTTTAAGGACCACCTACACACTCTTTTCGCTAGTGTTATGTCTTCCTACTAACTTCAAAGTTTTAATTTCCTCCTACTGGATTTTATCCTATAGTAAGCAGTCTCCTCCCACTGGATTGTATCCTATAGTAAGGAGTCTCCTCCCACTGGGTTTCATTCTATAGTAAGGAGTCTCCTCCGAATGGATTTCATTATATAGTAAGGAGTCTCCTCCCACTGGGTTTCATTCTATAGTAAGGAGTCTCCTCCCACTGGGTTTCAATTATGTAAGGAGTCTCCTCCCACTGGTTTCATTCTATTTAAGGATTCTCCTCCCACTGGATTTATCCTCAGTAAGCAGTCTCCTCCACTGGATTTTATCCTACAGTAAGCAGTCTCCTCCCACTGGATTTCATTCTATAGTAAGGAGTCTCCTCCGAATGGATTTCATTATATAGTAAGAAGTCTCCTCCCACTGGGTTTCATTCTATAGTAAGGAGTCTCCTCCGAATGGATTTCATTATATAGTAAGAAGTCTCCTCCCACTGGATTTTTTTTATAGTAAGGAGTCTCCTCCCACTGGATTTTTTTATATGGTAAGGAGTCTCCCCGACTGGATTTCATTCTATAGTAAGGAGTCTCCTCCCACTGGATCTCATCCTATAGTAAGGAATCTCCTCCCACTGGATTTCCTTCTATAGTAAGAAGTCTCCTCCTACGAGATTTCATCCTATAGTAAGGAGTCTCCTCTTACTGGATTTCATCCTATAGTAAGGAGTCTCCTCCCACTGGATGTCATCCTATAGTAAGGAGTCTCATCCCACTGGATTTCATCCTATAGTAAGGAGTCGTCTCTTACTGGATTTCATTATATAGTAAGGAGTCTCCTCCTCCCACTGGATTTCATTCTATAGTAAGGAGTCTTCTCCCCCTGGATTTCATTCTATAGTAAGGAATCTCCTCCCACTGGATTTCCTTCTATAGTAAGAAGTCTCCTCCTACGAGATTTCATCCTATAGTAAGGAGTCTCCTCTTACTGGATTTCATCCTATAGTAAGGAGTTTCCTCTTACTGGATTTCATCCTATAGTAAGGAGTCTCCTCTTACTGGATCTCATCCTATAGTAAGGAGTCTCCTCCCACTGGATTTTATCCTATAGTAAGGAGTCTCCTCTTACTGGATCTCATCCTATGGTAAGGAGTCTCCTCCCACTGGATTTTATCCTATAGTAAGCACTCTCCTCCCACTGGATTTCATTCTATAGTAAGGAGTCTCCTCCCACTGGATTTTATTATATAGTAAGGATCCCTCCCACGGATTTTATTATATTAAGGAGTCCTCCTCCCACTGGATTTTATTATACAGTAAGAGTCTCCTCCCACTGGATCTCATCCTATAGTAGGAAGTCTCCTCCCACTGGGTTAATATATTAGTAAGGAGTCTCCTCCCACTGATTTTATTATACAGTAGGAGTCTCCTCCACTGGATTTCATCCTATAGTAAGAGTCTCCCCCACTGGATTTTATCCTATAGTAAGGAGTCTCTCCTACTGGATTTCTTCCTATAGTAGGAGTCTCCTCTTACTGGATCTCATCCTATGGTAAAGAGTCTCCTCCCACTGGATTTTATCCTATAGTAAGCACTCTCCTCCCACTGGATTTCATTCTATAGTAAGGAGTCTCCTCCCACTGGATTTTATTATATAGTAAGGAGTCTCCTCCCACTGGATTTTATTATATAGTGGGTCTCCTCCCACTGGATCTTATCCTATAGTAAGGAGTCTCCTCCACGGGGTTAATTATATAGTAAGGAGTCCTCCTCCCCACTGGATTTTATTACATAAGGAGTCTCCTCCCACTGGATTTCATCCTATAGTAAGGAGTCTCCTCCCACTGGATTTTATCGTATAGTAAGGAGTCTCCTCCTACTGGATTTCTTCCTATAGTAAGGAGTCTCCTCTTACTGGATCTCATCCTATGGTAAAGAGTCTTCTCCCACTGGATTGTATCCTATAGTAAGCACTCTCCTCCCACTGGATTTCATTCTATAGTAGGAGTCTCCTCCCACTGGATTTTATATATTAAGGAGTCTCCTCCCACTGGTTCATCCTATATAAGGAGTCTCCTCCCACTGATTTATCCTATAGTAGAGTTCCTCCCACTGGGTTTCATTCTATATCAAGGAATCTCCTCCTACTGGATTTCTTCCTATAGTAAGGAGTCTCCTCCCACTGGATCTCATCCTATAGTAAGGAGTCTCCTCCCACTGGATATCATCCTATAGTAAGGAGTCTCCTCCCACTGGATTTCATTCTATAGTAAGGAGTCTCCTCCCACTGGATTTCCTTCTATAGTAAGAAGTCTCCCTCCTACGAGATTTCATCCTATAGTAAGGAGTCTCCTCCCACTGGATCTCATCCTATAGTAAGGAGTCTCCTCCCACTGGATTTCATTATACAGTAAGGAGACTCACACACTGGATTTAATCCTTTAATAGTTACACTTATAGAAACACATACCCTCTAACATTCCCCCTTTAATAGTTACACTTATAGAAACACATACCCTCCAACATTCCCCTTTAATAGTTACACTTATAGATACACATCCCCTCCACATCCCCTTTAATAGTTACACTTATAGATACACATACCCTCCAACATTCCCCTTTAATAGTTACACTTATAGAAAACACTACCCTCCACATTCCCCTTTAATAGTTACACTTATAGATCAACTACCCTCCAACATCCCCCTTTAATAGTTACACTTATAGATACACATACCCTCCAACCTTCCCCTTTAATAGTTACACTATAGAAACACATACCCTCCAACATTCCCCCTTTAATAGTTACACTTATAGATACACATACCCTCCACATTCCCCTTTAATAGTTACACTTATAGAAACACATACCCTCCAACATCCCCCTTTAATAGTTACACTTCTAGAAACACATACCCTCCAACATTCCCCCTCCCTTTAATGTTCCACTTATAGATACACATACCCTCCAACATTCCCCCTTTAATTGTTACACTTATAGAACACATACCCTCCAACATTCCCCTTTAATAGTTACACTTATAGATACACATACCCTCCAACATTCCCCCTTTAATATTTTACACTTATAAACACATCCCCTCCAACATTCCCCCTTTAATAGTTACACTTATAGAAACACATACCCTCCAACATTCCCCCTTTAATAGTTACACTTATAGTAACACATACCCTCCAACATTCCCCCTTTAATGGTTACACTTATAGAAACACATACCCTCCAACATTCCCCTTTAATAGTTACACTTATAGTACAATATACCCTCCAACATTCCCCTTTAATAGTTACACTTATAGAAACACATACCTCCAACATTCCCCTTTAATGTTACACTTATAGAACACATACCTCCAACATTCCCCTTTAGTTACACTTATAGATACACATACCCTCCAACATTCCCCTTTAATAGTTACTTATAGATACACATACCCTCCAACATTACCCTTTAATAGTTACACTTATAGATACACATACCCTCCAACATTCCCCCTTTAATAGTTACACTTATAGAGACACATACCCTCCAACATTCTTCCTTTAATATAGATACACATACCCTCCAGCATTCTCCTTTAATAGTTACACTTATAGAACACATACCCTCCAACATTCCCCTTAATAGTTACACTTATAGATACACATACCCTCCAACATTCCCTTTAATAGTTACACTTATAGAAACACATACCCTCCAACATTCCCCTTTAATAGTTACATTGATAGATACACATACCCTCCAACATTTCCCCTTTAATAGTTACACTTATAGATACACATACCCTCCAACATTCCCCCTTTAATAGTTACACTTATAGAACAAATACCCTCCAACATTCCCCCTTTAATAGTTACACTTATAGAAACACCATACCCTCCAACATTCCCCCTTTAATAGTTACACTTATAGATACACATACCCTCCAACATTACCCCTTTAATAGTTACAATATAGAAACACATACCCTCCAACATTCCCCTTTAATAGTTACACTTATAGAAACACATACCCTCCAACATTCCCCCTTTAATAGTTACACTTATAGATACACATACCCTCCAACATTCCCCTTTAATAGTTACACTTATAGAAACACATACCCTCCAACATTCCCCTTTAATAGTTACACTTATGATACACATACCCTCCAACATTCCCTTTAATAGTTACACTTAAGATACACATACCCTCCAACATTCCCCCTTTAATAGTTACACTTATAGATACACATACCCTCCAACATTCCCCCTTTAATAGTTACACTTATAGATACCATACCCTCCAACATTCCCCCTTTAATAGTTACACTTATAGAAACACATACCCTCCAACATTCCCCTTTAATAGTACACTTATAGATACACATACCCTCCAACATTCCCCTTTAATAGTTACACTTATAGATACACATACCCTCCAACACTTCCCCTTTAATAGTTACACTTATAGATACACATACCCTCCAACATTCCCCTTTAATAGTTACACTTATAGATACACATACCCTCCAACTTCCCCCTTTAATAGTTACACTTATAGATACACATACCCTCCAACATTCCCCTTTAATAGTTACACTTATAGATACACATACCCTCCAACATTCCCCTTTAATAGTGTACACTTATAGAAACACATACCCTCCAACATTCCCCTTTAATAGTTACACTTATAGATACACAACCCTCCAACATTCCCCTTTAAGTTTACACTTATAGATACACATACCCTCCAACATCCCCTTTAATAGTTACACTATAGATACACATACCCTCCAACATTCCCCCTTTATAGTTACACTTATAGAACACATACCCTCCAACATTCCCCTTTAATAGTTACACTTATAGATACACATACCCTCCAACATTCCCCTTTAAATAGTTACACTTATAGAACACATACCCTCCAACATTCCCCTTTAATAGTTACACTTATAGAACACATACCCTCAACATCTCCCTTTAATAGTTAACTAAGTACACATACCCTCCCAACATTCCCCTTTAATAGTTACACTTATAGATCAACATACCCTCCAACATTCCCCTTTAATAGTTACACTTATAGATACACATACCCTCACATTCCCCCTTAATAGTTACACTTATAGAAAAACATACCCTCAACATTCCCCTTAATAGTTACACTTATAGATACACATACCCTCCAACATTCCCCTTTATAGTTACACTTATAGAAACACATACCCTCCAACATTCCCCCTTTAATAGTTACACTTATAGAAACACATACCCTCCAACATTCCCCTTTAATAGTTACACTTATAGAACACATACCCTCAACATTCCCCTTTAAGTTACACTTATAGATACACATACCCTCCAACATTCCCCTTAATAGTTACACTTATAGATACACATACCCTCCAACATTCCCCTTTAATAGTTTACACTTATAGATACACATACCCTCCAACATTCCCCTTTAATAGTTACACTTATAGAAACACATACCCTCCAACATTCCCCTTTAATAGTTACACTTATAGATACACATACCTCCCACATTCCCCTTTAATAGACACTTATAGAACACATACCCTCCAACATTCCCCCTTTAATAGTTACACTTATAGATACACATACCCTCCAACATTCCCCTTTAATAGTTACACTTATAGAATACACATACCCTCCAACATCCCCCTTAATAGTTACACTTATAGAACACATACCCTCAACATTCCCCTTAATAGTTACACTTATAGATACACATACCCTCCAACATTCCCCCTTTAATAGTTACACTTATAGATACAATACCCTCCAACATTCCCCTTTAAAGTTACATTATAGAAACAACCCCAACTTCCCCCTTTAATAGTTACACTTATAGAAACACATACCCTCCAACATTCCCCCTTTAATATTTCACTTATAAACACAACCCTAACATTCCCCTTTAATAGTTACATTATAGAACACATACCTCCACATTCCCCCTTTAATAGTACACTTATAGATACACATACCCTCCAACATTCCCCCTTTAATAGTACACTTATAGATACACATACCCTCCAACATTCCCCTTTAATAGTTACACTTATAGAATGCATACCCCCCAACATTCCCCTTTATTAGTTACACTTATAAAACACATACCCTCCAACATTCCCCCTTTAATAGACACTTATAGATACAAATACCCTCCAACATTCCCCCTTTAATAGTTACACTTATAAACACATACCCTCCAACATTCCCCTTTAATAATTACACTTTAGATACACATACCCTCAACATCCCCTTAATAGTACACTTATAGAACACATACCCTCCAACATTCCCCCTTTAATAGTACACTTATAGATACACATACCCTCCAACCTCCCCCTTTAAAGTTACACTTATAGATACACATACCCTCCAACATTCCCCCTTTAATAGTACACTATAGAATCACTACCTCCACATTCCCCCTTTAATAGTTACACTTATAGATAAACATACCCTCCACATTCCCCCTTTAATAGTACACTTATAGAAACACATACCCTCCAACATTCCCCCTTTAATAGTTACACTTATAGATACACATACCCTCAACACTCCCCTTAATAGTTACACTTATAGATACACATACCCTCCACATTCCCCCTTTAATAGTTACACTTATAGAACACATACCCTCCACATTCCCCCTTAATAGTTACACTTATAGATACCTACCCCAACATCCCCTTAATATTACCTTATAGATACACATACCCCTCAACATTCCCCTTTAAAGTTACACTATAGATACACATACCCTCCAACATTCCCCCTTTAATAGTTACACTTATAAACACATACCCTCAACTACCCCTTTAATAGTTAACACTTATAGATACACATACCCTCCAACATCCCCTTTAATAGTTACACTTATAGAACACATACCCCCACATTCCCCTTTAATAGTTACACTATAGATACACATACCCTCCACATTCCCCCTTTAATAGTTACACTTATAGATACACATACCCTCCACATTCCCCTTTATTAGTACACCTTAGATACACATACCCTCATACCCTTTAAGTACACTTATAGAACACATACCCTCCAACATCCCCCTTTAATAGTTACACTATAGATACACATACCCTCCAAATTCCCCCTTTAATAGTTACACATAGAACACATAACCTCCAACATTCCCCTTTAATAGTTACCTCTTAAGAAAACACCCTCAACATTCCCCCTTAATAGTACACTTATAGATACACATACCCCAACATACCCCTTTATAGTTACACTTATAGATACACATACCCTCCAACATTCCCCTTTAAAGTTACACTTATAGATACCATACCCTCAACATTCCCCCTTAATAGTTTACATTATAGATACAACATACCCCTCCACATTCCTTTAATAGTTACACTTAAGATACACATACCCTCCAACATTTCCCCCTTAATAGTTACAATTATAGATACACATACCCTCCAACATTCCCCCTTTAATAGTTACACTTATAGAACACATACCCTCCAACATTCCCCCTTAATAGTTACACTTATAGATACACATACCCTCCAACATTCCCCTTTAAAGTTACATTATAGATACAAATACCTCCAACATTCCCCTTTAATAGTTACACTTATAGAAAACACATACCCTCAACATTCCCCCTTTAATAGTTACACTTATAGATACACATACCCTCCAACATTCCCCCTTTAAAGTACACTTTAGATACACATACCCCCCAACATCCCCCTTAATAGTTACACTATAGATACACATACCCTCCAACATTCCCCTTTAATAGTTACAACTTATAGATACACATACCCTCCAACATTCCCCTTTAAGTTACACTTATAGAACACATACCCTCCAACATTCCCCTTTATAGTTACATTATAGAAACACATACCCTCAACATTCCCCCTTTAATAGTTACACTTATAGAAAACACATACCCTTCAACATTCCCCTTTAATAGTTACACTTAAGATACACATACCCTCCAACATTCCCTTTAATAGTTACACTTATAGATACCAATACCCTCCAACATTCCCCTTATAGTACACTTATAGATACACATACCCTCCAACATTCCCTTTAATAGTTACACTTATAGATACAAAATACCCCCACATTTCCCTAATAGTTACACTTATAGAAAACACATACCCTCCACATTCCCCTTTAGTTACACTATAGATACACATAACCATCCAACATTCCCCCTTTAATAGCTTATTTTTTCACTATAGATACACATACCCTCCAACATTCCCCTTTATATGGTACACTTATAGATACACATACCCTCCAAACATTCCCCTTTAATAGTTACACATTATAGATACACATACCCTCCAACATTTCCCCTTAATGTACACTTATAGATACACCTACCCTCAAACATTCCCTTTAATAGTTACACTTATAGAAACACAACCTCTAACATTCCCCCTTTAATAGTTACACTTATAGATACACAATACCCTCCAACATTCCCCTTCTTAATAGTTACAATATAGACACATACCCTCCAACATTCCCCTTTAATAGTTACACTTATAGAACACACTAACCCTCCAACATTCCCCCTTTAATAGTTACACTTATATACAGATAACATACCCTCAACATTCCCCTTTAATAGTTACACTTATAGATACACATACCCTCCAACATTCCCCTTAATAGTTACACTATAGAAAAACCATACCCTCCAACATTCCCCCTTAATAGTTACACTTATAGAAACACATACCCTCCAACATTCCCCTTAATAGTTACACTTATAGATACACATACCCTCCAACATTCCCCTTTAATAGTTACACTAGATACACATACCCTCCAACATTCCCCTTAATAGTTACACTTATAGATAACACATACCCTCCAACATTCCCCCTTTAATAGTTACACTATAGATACACATACCCTCCAACATTCCCTTAATAGTTACACTTATAGATACACATACCCTCAACATTCCCCTTTAATAGTTACACTTATAGATACACACATACCCTCCAACATTCCCCTAATAGTTAACACTTATAGATACACCATACCCTCCAACATTCCCTTTAATAGTTACACTTAGATACACATACCCTCCAACATTCCCCTTTAATAGTTACACTTATAGAAACACATACCTCCAACATCCCCTTTAATAGTACACTTATAGAAACACATACCCTCCAACATTTCCCCTTTAATAGTTACACTTATAGATCACATACCCTCCAACATTCCCCCTTTAATAGTTACACTTATAGAGAAACACATACCCTCCAACATTCCCTTTAATAGTTACACTTATAGATACACATACCCTCCAACATTCCCTTTAATAGTTACACTTATAGACACACATACCCTCCACATTCCCTTTAATAGTTATACCTATAGATACACATACCCTCCAACATCCCCCTTTAATAGTTACACTTATAGATACACATACCCTCCAACATTCCCCTTTATAGTTACACTATAGAAACACATACCCTCCAACATTCCCCCTTTAATAGTTAAACTTATAGATACCATACCCTCCAACATTCCCCCTTTAATAGTTACACTTATAGATACACATACCCTCAAATCCCCCTTTAATAGTTACATTTAGAACACATACCCCCAAAATTCCCCCTTTAATAGTTTACACTTATAGAACACCATACCCTCCAACATTCCCCCTTTAATAGTTACACTTATAGATACACATACCCTCCAACATTTCCCCTTTAATGTACACTTATGATACACATACCCTCCAACATTCCTTAAAGGTACACTTATAGAAACACATACCCTCCAACATTCCCCCTTTAATAGTTACACTGATAGATACAACATACCCTCCAACATTCCCCTTAATAGTACACTTATAGATACACATACCTCCAACATTCCCCCTTTAAGTTACACTTATAGATACACATACCCTCCAACATTCCCCTTTAATAGTACACTTATAGACACATACCCTCCAACATTCCCCCTTTAATAGTTACACTTATAGAACACATACCACTCCACATTCCCCTTTAATAGTTACACTATGATACACATTACCCTCCAACATTCCCCCTTAATAGTTACACTTATAGAAAAACACTACCTCTACATTCCCCTTTAATAGTTAACTTATAGATACACAATACCCTCCAACATTCCCCTTTAATAGTACACTTATAGATACACCTACCCTCAACATTTCCCCTTTAATAGTTACACTTATAGAACACATACCCTCCAACCTCCCCCTTTAATAGTTACACTTATAGAAACACATACCTCCAACATTCCCCTTTAATAGTTACACTTTAGATACACATACCCTCCAACATTCCCCTTTAATAGTTACACTTATAGAAACACATACCCTCCAACATTCCCCCTTTAATAGTTAACACTTATAGAAACACATACCTCAACATCCCCCTTTAATGGTACACTTATAGATAACACATACCCTCAACATCCCCTTTATAGTTACACTTATAGATACAATAACCTCCAACATTCCCCTTTAATAGTACACTATAGATACACATACCCCAACATTCCCCTTTAATAGTTACACTTATAGATACACATACCCTCCAACATTCCCCTTTAATAGTTTACACTTATGAGAACATACCCTCAACATTCCCCTTTAATAGTTACACTTATAGAACACATACCCTCAACATTCCCCTTAATGTTACACTTTAGAAAACATACCCTCCAACATTCCCCTTTAATAGTTACACTTATAGATACACATACCCTCCAACATTCCCCCTTTAATAGTTACACTTATAGAAACACATACCCTCCAACATTCCCCTTTAATAGTTACACTTATAGAAACATACCCTCCAACATTCCCCTTTAATAGTTACACATACCCTCCAACATTCCCCTTTAATAGACACTTATAGAACACCACCCTCCAACATTCCCCTTTAATAGTTACACTTATAGAAACACATACCCTCAACATTCCCCCTTTAATAGGTACACTTATAGAAACACATACCCTCCAACCTTCCCTTTATATAACACTATAAGATACACATACCCTCCAACATTCCTTTAATAGGTACCATTATAGATACACATACCCTCCAACATTCCCCTTTAATAGTTACACTTATAGAACACATAACCCTCCAACATTCCCCCTTTAAAGTTACAATTATAGAAACACATACCCTCCAACATTCCCCCTTAATAGTTAACTTATAGAAACACATACCTCCAACATTCCCCTTTATAGTTACACTTAGTAAATACACAAACCCAACACCCCCCACTTCCCCTTTATAGTTACACTTAAGAGTACACATACCCCCAACATTCCCCCTTTAATAGTTACACTTATAGTACAACATACCCTCCAACATTCCCCCTTAATAGTTACACTATAGATAACACATACCCTCCAACATCCCCTTTAATAGTTACACTTTAGATACACATACCCTCAACATTCCCCTTAATAGTTACACTTAAGATACAACATACCCTCCAACATTCCCCTTTAATAGTTACACTTATAGATACACATACCCCCAACATTCCCCCTGTAATAGTTACACTTATAGATACACATACCCTCCAACATTCCCCTTAAAGTTACACTTATGAAACATACCCTCCAACATTCCCCTTAATAGTACACATTAGAACACATACCCTCCAACCATTCCTTTAATAGTTAAAACTTATGAAACACATACCCTCCAACCCCCCTTTAATAGTTACACTTATAGAAACACATACCCTCCAAAATTCCCCTTTAATAGTACACTATAATACATACCTCCAACATCCCCTTTAATAGTTACACTTATAGATACACATACCCTCCAACATTTCCACCTTTAATAGTTACACTTATAGAACACATACCCTCCCCAACATTCCCTTTAATAGTTCACACTTATAGATACACATACCCTCCAACATTCCCCTTTAATAGTTACACTTATAGATACACCAATACCCTCCAAACATTCCCCTTTAATAGTACAACTTATAGATACACATACCCTCAACATTCCCCCTTTAATAGTTTACAACTTAGAGATATACCACTACCGCCAACATTACCCCGTTAATAGTTACACTTATAGATGCACATACCCTCCAACATTCCCCCTTTAATAGTTATACTTATAGAAACACATACCCTCCAACATTCCCCCTTTAATAGTTACACTTATAGATACACATACCCTCCAACATTCCCCCTTTAATAGTTACACTTATAGATGCATATACCCTCCAACATTCCCCCTTTAATAGTTACACTTATAGATACACATACCCTCCAACATTTCCCCTTTAATAGTTACACTTATAGATACACATAAATTCCTGATATATTTAAATCACAGTCAATACAGTGCAGACAAGGTACTTGCGTCCTCGTTCCTGATACATTTCAGCTCACATCCCTTAATCATAGGCCTATGACTAATACTTTGTCAGTAGGTAAGTAGCAATTTATAAATAAAGATTAAGGTAGGTACACATCGCTAGGGTTCAAAGACAGAGGATTGAAACATTCCCCATTCACTGGTGTTGCAGTAGAAACTTCGCATGGGCTGCACTTTACCTTCTATAAATAGAGCGGGGGGGGGGGGGGTGAATTCCATTGACTAGAGGAAGCACATGTGGCCTTTAAGACCCTGCAGTCACTTGGACTGTGAGGCACTGGTGATTATAAGAGGCGGAACTGGAAGAAAGTGTCGGAGTGTGGGTAGGATTGTGGTAACTGCACAAAGACAATCCATGTGGGAGAAAGTAAGTAGAGGGTCATCCTCTCTTTTTAGATTCTGGGGAAATGTTGTGTTTGGCTGTTGGGGGATTATGGGAGTTGTAGTTTATCAGTCTGAGACGACCAACTTACAGTAAAGTTACAGCGGTGACAATCAGTATGTGATAAGGAACATTGGTATTGCTACTGGATTCTAATCCTATATGTTAAAGGAACAGTTCATCCCCAAAGTGAACTATACTATACTATATAATGTTTCGATTGATGCCCGGGAGGTTAAGGATCTATGTAGGAGCGATGTCTTACCTTCCAATAAATAGCTCAGGGTCCAGGGATATTTCCCTTTCACACGATCCACCGCTGCAGTCTCCAAATCCTGGTTCTGATAACGCAGGCTGTACAGAAATAGAACCTGGAAGCGGGCAGGGATATTCAGTCCGGCTGCAGTGGATTGGGCCATATATACTTATATATATATACTTACCTTCATCCTATACACAATACAAAATCCAGTTACACAATATCGCAATATCATACAATCATTGGATTGTGTAGAGGCAATCTCCTAATCGTTGATTGGACAATCACTAATTATCGGAAATAATTTTATTGCCACAATCCTGATTGTACAATTGCCTGATCTTACGATTTGGATTGGTCAGTGTATGGCCCGCTTTGTTTTTTAAGGTTGCCCATACACCATTCAATCTAATCCTACCATGAGTCATACAGAGATGGGGGGACGGCCGAACTCGGTCGCGGCTGGCCGCCCCACACCATCACATATTTCCAGCCGACTAATCCGTGGCACTATTGGTTCGTTACTGGTGTTTACCCAGCCTTAAGGTTCGTACACACATGCGATAGTGGGTGCCAACCCGTGACGCACGATGTGTATGAACGGTCGATAATCGTGCCATGTATGGGCACTTTATCGGCTAAAATGGCCGTTCTGTCGATACACGGCACAAATATAGTCCGAAACGGCCGTTCGCACACGTCATGCGTCGGCACCGGCGATCACGTGTGCACGAACCTTTAGACTTTATAGATTATAACTGCCAGGTAGGTGGTATTTGGAAGTGAGAGCAAATATAGTAAAGTTTATGACTCTAACAGGGAGATTCACCCAGAGGTACAAGGTCTCTACGGGATTTACCAGAGGCTGCGCGATTTTGGGTGAATCTCACCCACACATAAGTATTTATCGCCAGCTGTTAGTTGTTGTTTAATACTTACATGTAAAGAGCAACCTCTGGTAAATTACTTTGAAACGGCCGCACAACTGCCTCTTCTGGTACATGCGCTGCCGCCGCAAAGCGGGCATTAACATTGTGCCAACCAATCGACCCATATAATGCTTCCCTAATCCAATAGTCTCATAGCTATGGATGTAAGGGAAGGGCAGATGAATCACTTGTATGTTCGAACCTTTGGGTAGGAAGCGCTAAAGCATGACCGTGGGCTTTTAGTGTCTGTAAGTCAGGAAAATGTCTTTATTCCAGGATGTATGAAGTTTTCCAGAATTCTGTGCAGTTAGGGAATGCTGGGAGTTGTAGTTTTAAACATGTGAAAAGTTCAAGTCAAGCCCTAAAATTTACATACAGGTAAATCACCTCCCAAAACCCTAAACGGTAATAGTTTAAAATCTGAAATATATTTTAGTATATCTATATATAATAAATCTACCCTTATAATTAACTTGTTTTTAATCACTTTTAACATGTCCCCCTTGAATAATGCCATATCCTGAGGAAGGCTTTCTTAGGTGAAACGCATCAATAGTGCAGTTCAACATGAGTGTTACTCAGATCTCCTGTTGAGTATTTAGTTGGGATAGTGAACCAAACTTAAACAAAGGTAAATTTTTATCTTCGATACTGATAGGCAAATACTGAGAAGTAAACTGAGAGCCATATCTGAACTAAGGGCTGCCCATTCAATCTGCTCAGCCAGAATCACTCAATAAGCTAATATCCCAGTACATAGTATAAAGACATATCATTTCAGATGAAATGCAAAACTAAAACTAGCTCTCCTTACTGAACATTCACTATTTGTAGTGACTCCTAAACCCACCCCCAAAATCTGATCCAAGATCCAATCAGATTTAAGATTGTATCTAGACCAATCAAAAGTTGGAGGTGTGTTTGAAAAACAGTATAAAAAGTGATAGAGCTGAGTTACAACTTGTCTGGTGGGATAGGCTGGCTCCTTTTCAAAATGTCAGTTTTCCCTATCAAGCTCTTTTTGGAGCCTCCCGAAATGTTGTTTGCTGTGTTGATGGTTCAATAAAATGTTGATCACTTATCCATGAGTGTGCGATTCTTCATAAGCTGCTCACTATATTGGATATTATTAACCCTTTAGGGGTTAGGGTTTAAGGAATTTGCACCCCTGCTCTTGGATGTTCAAAGGGCATCGTTTATTAGAGCTGTTCTTAGAAACTCCCTGTGGATAGCCGAGTGTGAAAGAGGAGAGAAGTAATCGGAAGCCTTCAGATAAAGGGAGGCTCTACGGATCCCTTCTCAGTGGCTCCAGTTGTGGCAGGAAAACTAATGGAGGGAAGATGGTTTCAACCATCACACAGGGCACTTGAATGTACACATTGGTCAGGGGTGTCTCTCTAATGAGGCACAATGAGCAAAATGCTCAGGGCAGCACCCTGCTAAATATCAGGGAAGCAGCAGGCAGAGCTCACTTACATTTTTTTTCTTTAGGAAAGTGGCAGGCAGAGTAGAAGGAAAACAAACATAGTGCCTAGTAGTACATAGTGGCTCAGGTGGCAAAAACCCCTGACATTGGTGTTGGTGCTGACCCCACGCTTTCAATAAATAATGTGCAGTCTCCAGCCATGGTGGCTCTTAGGGGGTTATTCAATAAAAGTTCTTATCGTTTAAAATGGTGCTAATTTTGCCTCAACCAATCAGATGTTAGCTTTCTAATGTTACATAAGATCTGATTGGTTGGGGAAAAATTAGCACCATTTTAAACGATAAGAACTTTTATTGAATCTCCCTGTTAGTTTGTTTTTGGCTATTGCACTATTTACTGACAAACCTCTAAACAGGGTTTGACAGGGGTGTCTCTAGGGTTTTTGCCACCTGAGCCAAACCCTGATTGCCGCCTGTATGGTGAAACAAGGTGGGCGTGGCTTGTGGGTGGGAGCGCGGCTAGCCATTTTGTCATTTTTTTACCTTTGAAAGGTATCTCCGCCAAAACATATGACTTATTTCAGTTTAATTGAAGAATGGGAGGTAAAGAAGCTACTTCCTACCTCCCATTCTTCAATTCAACCATCAGAAGACAAGAGGGAACAGAAGAAACTTCCCAGCGACACTACCGCCTCTTTCTTTGATAGGCCTCTACATCATCCACACTCCCTTATAATGTGTGCGCATACTTATACAAGACTGTATTGATATGTGTCTGTGTGTGTTAATTTTTAATTTTCAACAATATTTCTATGAAGGCTGGTGATGATGGGGGATCACCTGTCCTTCTATTCAAAACCATCACCTGTCCTTCTATTCAAAACCATCACCTGTCCTTCTATTCAAAACCATCACCTGTCCTTCTATTCAAAAACCAGCTTTATAGTCGTCCCTTTATTTAAATATCACTGTTAGATATACTTCCAGTTCACAAACTGTTTTTACATTCAACACTCCAGTTCTTAAACCAGCATTAGTCAGCCCAGTGTTAGGTTAACCTTCCAGTACACAAAGCAGCTTTATAGTCAGCCCTCCTGTTCAGTTAGTGTAAGACAGCACTGCACTCAGGTGAGTTTATGATGATAAGGCAATTTGTAGTCAGATGAAATGTAAATCTGAGGTTAGGAGACAGATTTTGGAAGAATTTTAGTTTTCAGCAATGGGCAATTCAAAAACACATTTTTGCCAGTATAGATTCCCTTTAACAGTCAGTTTTCTCTAGGATAATCATTTAAAGGGGGAGTGGTTTGGGTACGCTACTAGCTCCACCCCCTATTCGTGAAAAAACTTGGGTGTCCATGAATTTTTTCCTTCTTGTCCGTAAATTTTTTTTTAAATTTTAAATTAGGTTGGCAACCCTGCTACAGGAAGCAGGAAGGCAAAGCACCTTCCTAGGGCCCAGGAAATTTCTGGGGGCCCAGCTTCAGAAGCAGAAACAAAAACAGTCTATACAATATATGTAACAAAAAAAGGGGCCCTAAATGATGGCACTGCCTTGGGCCCCATATGATCCAATCCATCTCTGCAGGAAGGATTGTAAAGGCAGATCAGCTCCTGTAACTTTTTATGCAGGTGAAGGATTTTTTAACACAGCGCCACCTACTGGTTACTATCCGCAATTGCAGCATTTGGATCTAAATTAGGACTTGACCCGAGTATAAGCCTGAAAATCTCGACTTATACCCGAGTATATACGGTATATTAATTCGAATTTCTCAGCAGTGAAGACAGCAGTGAGCATGCTCCAACCATAAACCTAGGGTCAGTGCAGATGATCTGGTGATCAATGTCAGCCTCCATAAGATACATACAAAATAGCAGGTATCCCACCCCTCCAGGGAGTCGCGGGAGTCTCCCTGAGTTTGGGGTGGTCTCCCGCACACCCGCGAGACCACCCCAAACTCGAACCTACCTGAGAGTCCGCCTCCAGAACGCCTCTTTTCTTCTGGCCACGCCTCCTATGTGACGTAAATTACTTCACACGGGTCAGTTACACCCCTAGCCATGCCTCTAATGTGACGTAATTTACGTCACATAATGTATTCCTCCCCTGCCTCCGCCCCGCCCCTTTAGTGACGTCACATCACTCAGCCACACCCCCTTCTCCCCACCCTGCCCGGAAGTCAGGTTCGGCAGGGTGGGATGTCTGAAATAGAGGACCACAGTTCCTCTTTAAGGATGGTCTAAAGGGGCTTAAGCTCTTCCCCCTTGTTGCAGGAAATCCCCAAGAGAGAGACTCCCATTATCTCTAGCTTTTATAGTCTCTATAGTTTATCGTCCCATTACTCCATCCAATGTCTCGTCTTGATGAATTGGACAAATTCGACTCATTCTGATAGAATAGAAATAGACTCACATTTCACAAATATTTCATACAGCAGGAATATCACAAGTCAGCTGGGCTAATGGAGCTCGTACTGTGTCTCCGCATTCAGCCATGTTCAGTCACTATATAAAAGGGGGCTTATATTTCATTAGCTGGGGGGCTTATACCCAGCAATCCCATGTCATCACCTCCCCCCAATGTGCATGGTCAAATTACCAATATCCTTAGGGTTAATATCCTGTGTGTAACATCTACAGATACATTAGGAACAAACCATCTAATGTAAAACTGGGGGCGAGGAAATGCCTTGTACATTATACAGGGTTATAATCCTGTGTGTAACATCTACAGATACATTAGGAACAAACCATCTAATGTAAAACTGGGGGTGAGGAAATACCTTGTACTCATTACGGGTATAATCCCTGTGTGTAACATCTACAGATCATTAGGAACAAACCATCTAATGTAAAACTGGGGGTGAGGAAAATGCCTTGTACATTATACAGGGTTTAATCCTGTTGTGTAACATCTACAATACATTAGGTACAAACCATCTAATGTAAAACTGGGGTGAGGAAATGCCTTGTACATTATACAGGGTTATAATCCCGTGTGTAACATCTACAGATACATTAGGAACAAACCATCTAATGTAAACTGGGGGCGAGGAAATGCCTTGTACATTATCAGGGTTAATCCGTGTGTAACATCTACAGATACATTAGGAACAAACCATCTAATGTAAAACTGGGGGTGAGGAAATACCTTGTACATATACAGGGTTATAATCCTGTGTGTAACTCTCCAGATACATTAGGAACAAACCATCAATGTAAAACTGGGGTGAGGAATAGCTTGTACATTATACAGGTTATAATACTGTGTTAACATCTACAGATACATTAGGACAAACCATCTAATGTAAAACTGGGGTGAGGAATGCCTTGTACATCATACAGGGTTAATCCCGTGTGTACCATCTACAGATACATTAGGAACAAACCATCTAATGTAAAACTGGGGTGAGGAAATACCTTGTACACTATACAGGGTTATAATCCTGTGTGTAACATCTACAGATACATTAGGAACAAACCATCTAATGTAAAACTGGGGCGAGGAAATGCCTTGTACATTATACAGGGTTATAATCCTGTGTGTAACATCTACAGATACATTAGAACAACCATCTAATGTAAAACTGGGGGTGAGGAAATGCCTTGTACGTTATACAGGTTTTAATCCTGTGTGTAACATCTCACAGATACATTAGGTACAAACCATCTTATGTAAAACTGGGGTGGAAATGCCTTGTACATTATACAGGGTATAATCCTGTGTGTAACCTCTCCAGATACATAGGAACAAACCATCTATGTAACTGGGGGTGAGGAAATACCTTTACATTTACAGGGTTATAATCCTGTGTGTAATATCTACAGATACATTAGGAACAAACCATCTAATGTAAAACTGGGGGTGAGGAATATCCTTGTACATTATACAGGGTTATAATCCTGTGTGTAACAACTACAGATACATTAGGAACAAACCATCTAATGTAAAACTGGGGTGAGGAAATACCTTGTCATTATACAGGGTTATAATCCCGTGTGTAACATCTACAGATCATTGAACAAACCATCTAATGTAAAACTGGGGGTGAGGAAAGCCTTGTACATTATACAGTTTATATCCTGTATGTAACTACCGATACATTAGGAACAACCATCTAATGTAAACTGGGGGTGAGGAAATGCCTTGTACATTATACAGGGTTAATATCCTGTGTGTAACATCTACAGATACATTAGGAACAAACCATCTAATGTAAACTGGGGTGAGGAAAGCCTTGTACATTATACAGGGTTAATATCCTGTGTGTAACATCTACAGATACATTAGGAACAAACCATTAATGTAAAACTGGGGGTAAGGAAATGCCTTGTACATTATACAGGGTTATAATCCTGTGTGTAACATCTACAGATACATTAGGAACAACCATCTAATGTAAAACTGGGGGTGAGGAATCCTTGTACATTATACAGGGTTAATATCCTGTGTGTAACATCTACAGATACATTAGGAACAAACCATCTAATGTAAAACTGGGGTGAGGAAATGCCTTGTACATTATACAGGGTTATAATCCTGTGTGAACATCTACAGATACATTAGAACAAACCATCTAATGTAAAACTGGGGTGAGGAAATACCTTGTACATTATACAGGGTTATAATCCTGTATGTAACATCTACCGATACTTAGGAACAAACCATCTAATGTAACACTGGGGCGAGGAAATGCCTTGTACATTATACAGGGTTATAATCCTGTGTGTAACATCTACAGATACATTAGGAACAAACCATCTAAGTAAAACTGGGGGTGGAGGAAATGCCTTGTACATTATACAGGTTTTTAATCCTGTGTGTAACATCTACAGATACATTAGAACAAACCATCTAATGTAAAACTGGGGTGAGGAATGCCTGTACATTATACAGGGTTAATATCCTGTGTGTAACATCTACAGATACATTAGGAAAAACCATCTAATGTAAAACTGGGGGTGAGGAAATACCTTGTACATTATACAGGGTTATAATCCTGTGTGTAACATCTACAGATACATTAGGAACAAACCATCTAATGTAAAACTGGGGTGAGGAAATGCCTTGTACATTATACAGGTTATAATCCCGTGTGTAACATCTACAGATACATTAGGAAACAACCATCTAATGTAAACTGGGGGCGAGGAAATGCCTCGTACATTATACGGGTTATAATCCCGTGTGTAACATCTACAGATACATTAGGAAACAACCATCTAATGTAAACTGGGGGCGAGGAAATGCCTGTACATTATACAGGGTTATAATCCCGTGTTGTAACATCTACAGATACATTAGGAACAAACCATCTAATGTAAAACTGGGGGTGAGGAAATACCTTGTACATTATACAGGGTTATAATCCTGTGTGTAACATCTACAGATACATTAGAACAAACCATCTAATGTAAAACTGGGTGGGAAGGCCTTGTACATTATACGGTTATAATCTGTGTGTAACATCTACAGATACATTAGGAACAAACCATCTAATGTAAAACTGGGGGTGAGGAAATGCCTTGTACATTATACAGGGTTAATCCTGTGTGTAACATCTAACGATACATTAGGAACAAACCATCTATGTAACTGGGGGTGAGGAAATGCCTTGTACATTATACAGGGTTATAATCCTGTGTGTAACATCTACAGATACATTAGGAACAAACCATCTAATGTAAACTGGGGCGAGGAAATGCCTCGTATTATACAGGGTTATAATCCCGTGTGTAACATCTACAGATACATTAGGAACAAACCATCTAATGTAAACTGGGGGCGAGGAAATGCCTCATTACATTATACAGGGTTATAATCCCGTGTGTAACATCTACAGATACATTAGGAACAAACCATCTAATGTAAAACTGGGGGCGAGGAAATGCCTCGTACATTATACAGGGTTATAATCCGTGTGTAACATCTACAGATACTTAGGAACAAACCATCTAATGTAAAACTGGGGCGAGGAAATGCCTCGTACATTATACAGGGTTATAATCCGTGTGTAACATCTACAGATCATTGGAACAAACCCTCTAAATAAACTGGGGGCGAGGAATGCCTCGTACATTATACAGGGTTATAATCCCGTGTGTAACAGATACATTAGGAAAAAACCCTCTAATGTAAAACTGGGGGCGAGGAAATGCCTTGTACATTATACAGGGTTATAATCCTGTGTGTAACATCTACAGATACATTAGGAACAAACCATCAATGTAAAACTGGGGGTGAGGAAATGCCTTGTACTTATACAGGTTTATATCCCGTGTGTAACATCTACAGATACATTAGGAACAAACCATCTAATGTAAAATGGGGGCGAGGAAACCTCGTACATTATACAGGGTTATAATCCCGGTGTGTAACATCTACAGATACATTAGGAACAAACCATCTAATGTAATACTGGGGGCGAGGAAATGCCTCGTACATTAACAGGGTTATAATCCCGTGTGTAACATCTACAGATACATTAGACAAACCATCTAATGTAAAACGTGGGGCGAGGAAATGCCTCGTACATTATACAGGGTTATAATCCCGTGTGTAACATCTACAGATACATTAGGAACAAACCATCTAATGTAAACTGGGCGAGGAAATGCCTCGTACATTATACAGGTGTAATCCTGTGTGTAATCTACAGATACATTAGGAACAACCATCTAATGTAAAACTGGGGGTGAGGAATACCTTGTACATTATACAGGGTTATAATCCTGTGTGTAACTCTACAGATACATTAGGAACAAACCATCTAATGTAAAACTGGGGGTGAGGAAATGCCTTGTACATTATACAGGGTTATAATCCCGTGTGTAACATCTACAGATACATTAGGAACAAACCATCTAATGTAAAACTGGGGGTGAGGAAATGCCTTGTACATTATACAGGGTTATTATCCTGTGTGTAACATGCTTGTGAAGGTTCTCATTCATCCAGGTCATGGTATATCAGTTGTATTCATTAGATCAACTGGACTTGAAATGTATTTCTTGAAGACGTTTCGCTAGTCATCCGACTGGCTTTCTCAATTCAGAATGACTTGTACAGAATCAGTGGCAATTATGTACCCTGAAGATCCCAATTAGCATATCACCCAGGTTTAAGGGCGTGATTAGATAGTGGCTAGAGGTGTTATAGGAACGCCCAGAGTAAGGTGTTAAAACAGCATTGTACATGGCGACAGTTGGTGTCGAACCCCCCCACCTCTATTTAGGCTTGGTTTCTTTTTTTCACATAAATGGCCTCCTTAACACCTCTCTGAACCAGTCACGTTCCTTCGCCAGTATGTTAACATTACAATCTTCAAAGGTATGTCTTTATCCTTAAGATCAGATACACGGCTGAGTCCTGACCCAGGAATTGGCTCTTCTGTGCTGGGCCATACGTTGATGCAGTTGCTGTTTGGTCTCCCCCACATACAAATCAGAGCATTCTTCACTGCACTGCACTGCTATATGATGTCGCTTTTCTTGTGTTTGGGTATTGGGTCTTTTGGATGTACCAATTGCTGCCTCATGTGTGTTGTTCGGTTTAAAGCAGACAGGGATACGATTGTTTTTGAAAATTCTTCTTAATTTCTCGGAGACCCCTGCTACATATGGGATACCATGTTCTTCCTCCTGTCTTGCTTTTCCCCTTCACTGTTGGTATTCGTGTTCTTTTCTTTCCTTCTACTTCTTTTGACAAAGCCCAGTCGGGATATCCACAAGTTTTAGGGCTCCTCTGAGATTTTTCATTTCTTTAGCCTTCGCCTCTGTGCTAGTGGGGATGTTCTCGGCTCTGTGTTGCAGGGTTCTGATGACACCCAGAACCCTGTGTGTAACATCTACAGATACATTAGGAACAAACCATCTAATGTACAACTGGGGGTGAGGAAATACCTTGTACATTATACAGGGTTATAATCCTGTGTGTAACATCTACAGATACATTAGACAAACCATCTAATGTAACTGGGGGTGAGGAAATGCCTTGTACATTATACAGGGTTATAATCCTGTGTGTAACATCTACAGATCATTAGGAACAAACCATCTAATGTAAAACTGGGGGTGAGGAAATGCCTTGTACATTATACAGGGTTAATATCCTGTGTGTAACTCTACAGATACATTAGACAAACCATCTAATGTAAAACTGGGGGTGAGGAAATGCCTCTACATTATACAGGGTTATAATCCTGTGTGTAACATCTACGATACATTAGGAACAAACCATCTAATGTAAAACTGGGGGCGAGGAAATGCCTCGTACATTATACAGGGTTATAATCCCGTGTGTAACATCTACAGATACATTAGGAACAAACCATCTAATGTAATACTGGGGGCGAGGAAATGCCTCGTACATTATACAGGGTTATAATCCCGTGTGTAACATCTACAGATACATTAGGAACAAACCATCTATGTAAAACTGGGGGCGAGGAAATGCCTCGTACATTTACAGGTTATAATCCCGTGTGTAACATCTACAGATACATTAGGAACAAACCATCTAATGTAAAACTGGGGCGAGGAAATGCCTCGTACATTATACAGGGTTATAACCGTGGTGTAACTCTACAGATACATTAGGACACACCCCTCTATATAAAACTGGGGGCGAGGAAATGCCTCGTACATTATACAGGGTTATAATCCCGTTGTGTAACAGATACTTAGGAAAAAACCCTCTAATGTAAAACTGGGGGCGAGGAAATGCCTTGTACATTATACAGGGTATATAATCCTGTGTGTAACATCTACAGATACATTAGGAACAAACCATCTAATGTAAAACTGGGGGTGAGGAAATGCCTTGTACATTATACGGGTTATATCCCGTGTGTAACATCTACATACATTAGGAACAAACCATCTAATGTAAAACTGGGGGCGAGGAAATGCCCGTACATTATACAGGGTTATAATCCCGTGTGTAACATCTACAGATACATTAGGAACAAACCATCTAATGTAATACTGGGGGCGAGGAAATGCCTCGTACATTATACAGGGTTATAATCCCGTGTGTAACATCTACAGATACATTAGGAACAAACCATCTAATGTAAAACTGGGGGCGAGGAAATGCCTCGTACATTATACAGGTTATAATCCCGTGTGTAACATCTACATACATTAGGAACAAACCATCTAATGTAAAACTGGGGGCGAGGAAATGCCTCGTACATTATACAGGTTATAATCCCGTGTGTTAACATCTACAGATACATTAGGAACAAACCATCTAATGTAAAACTGGGGGTGAGGAAATACCTTGTACATTATACAGGGTTATATCCTGTGTGTAACATCTACAGATACATTAGGAACAAACCATCTAATGTAAAACTGGGGGTGAGGAAATGCCTTGTACATTATACAGGGTTTAATCCCGTGTGTAACATCTACAGATACATTAGGAACAAACCATCTAATGTAAAACTGGGGGTGAGGAAATGCCTTGTACATTATACAGGGTTAATATCCTGTGTGTAACATGCTTGTGAAGGTTCTCATTCATCCAGGTCATGGTATATCAGTTGTATTCAATTAGATCAACTGGACTTGAAATGTAGTTCTTGAAGACGTTTCGCTAGTCATCCGACTGGCTTTCTCAATTCAGAATGACTTGTACAAGAATCAGTGGCAATTATGTACCCTGGAAGATCCCAATTAGCATATCACAGCCAGGTGTTTAGGGCGTGATTAGATAGTGGCTAAGAGGTGTTATAGGAACGCCCAGAGTAAGGTGTTAAAACGCATTGTACATGGCGACAGTTGGTGTCGAACCCCCCACCTCTATTTAGGCTTGGTTTCTTTATTTTCACATAAATGGCCTCCTTAACACCTCCTTGAACCAGTCACGTCCTTCGCCAGTATGTTAACATTACAATCTTCAAAGGTATGTCCTTTATCCTTAAGATGCAGGTACATGGCTGAGTCCTGACCCGAGGAATTGGCTCTTCTGTGCTGGGCCATACGTTGATGCAGTTGCTGTTTGGTCTCCCCCACATACAATCAGAGCATTCTTCACTGCACTGCACGCATATATGATGTCGCTTTTCTTGTGTTTGGGTATTGGGTCTTTCGGATTACCAATTGCTGCCTCAGTGTGTTGTTCGGTTTAAGCAGACAGGGATACGATGTTTTTGAAAATTCTTCTTAATTTCTCAGGAGACCCGCTACATATGGGATGACCATGTTCTTCCTCCTGTCTTGTCTTTCCCCTTCACTGTTGGTATTCGTGTTCTTCTTTCCTTCTACTTCTTTGACAAAGGCCCGTCTGGATATCCACAAGTTTTAAGGGCTCCTCTGAGATGTTTCATTTCTTTAGCCTTCGCCTCTGTGCTAGTGGGATGTTCTCGGCTCTGTGTTGCAGGGTTCTGATGACACCCAGAACCCTGTGTGTAACATCTACGATACATTAGGACAAACCATCTAATGTAAAACTGGGGTGAGGAAATCCTTACATTATACAGGGTTATAATCCTTGGGTAACATCTACAGATACATTAGGAACAAACCATTAATGTAAAACTGGGGGTGAGGAAATGCCTTGTAACATATACAGGGTTATAATCCCGTGTGTAACCTACAGATACATTAGGAACAAACCATCTAATGTAAAACTGGGGGCGAGGAAATGCCTCGTACTTATACAGGGTTAAATCCCGTGTGTAACATCTACAGATACATTAGGAACAACATCTAATGTAATACTGGGGGCGAGAAATGCCTCGTACATTATACAGGGTTATAATCCCGTGTGTAACATCTACAGATACATTAGGAACAAACCATCTAATGTAAAACTGGGGGCGAGGAAATGCCTCGTACATTATACAGGGTTATAATCCCGTGTGTAACATCTACAGATACATTAGGAACAAACCATCTAATGTAAAACTGGGGGCGAGGAAATGCCTCGTACATTATACAGGGTTATAATCCCGTGTGTAACATCTACAGATACATTAGGAACAAACCCTCTAATATAAAACTGGGGGCGAGGAAATGCCTCGTACATTATACAGGGTTATAATCCCGTGTGTAACAGATACATTAGGAAAAAACCCTCTAATGTAAAACTGGGGGCGAGGAAATGCCTTGTACATTATACAGGGTTATAATCCCGTGTGTAACATCTACAGATACATTAGGAACAAACCCTCTAATGTAAAACTGGGGGCGAGGAAATGCCTTGTACATTATACAGGGTTATAATCCCGTGTGTAACATCTACAGATACATAGGAACAAACCATCTAATGTAAACTGGGGGTGAGAAATAACTTGTACATATACGGACAGTATTGTAAAATTAATCTTAGCTCTTACGTATTGTATCACTATCCTTGTAACATTATATTTACCCCCTGGGATCCTATTATCTGTCACCTTAATACCATGATAATTCTATACAGAGAATCTCTTAACCTGTATATGTATAAAATATTACTACTGACACTGAGGAACAGATGGGGAGGGCCGATCTTCGTTGGTCCTATAGAGTTTATCGCTCTCTAATACTGTCGGAGTAATTTTGTTTCTTTTTCCCTTCTTGTTTTCCTCGTTTTGTTTGTTCATCCCTGACTGGACCAGAAATATCCCAGATAAAGATAGAGAGAGAAGAACTCGACTGGGAAGATCATCTGGACCCAATGGAAAGCTCAGCAGGTCCACTTACTGATAGGGGTAAGTTTAACCAATGAATAGGGTTGGTTTTAAGGTGATAATGTAGGTCTCTCCTTCATTCTATCCATGGATCCCCTCTGTATCCTCTATACACAGCTCTCCCTATACAATGTTAACAAGGGAAGTGTCAGTGTTAGTGAAGGATCCTTCCCTTACATTAGACTCTTTGTCTCTATTTTAGGATTTCTGGACATAAACCAGAAAGGACAGAAATAAAATTAGAGGAGGAAGAACCAGAATCTACTGATCATAGACCCAATGGAAAGTCATCTGGTCCAATTACTGATAGGGGTAAGTTTAACCAATGAATAGGGTTGTTTATTAAAGGGTATGTCATGGGGGGAATATTGTGCTACTTAAAACCCCAGTACAAACTTGCTTAGGATTACACTGTAGAAAAAGTGAGAATGTGTAACTGTCAAAATCAGTTAACCCTTGTAATCCTTTGGGCACTTCCTTATTATTTAACAATTAAAAAAAAAATATCACTACAGGTATTGTAGACATAATACGTATGTACGTTTAACATTCCAAACTGTAGAGATAAAATTTCTTGGTAGAGACGGAGATGTTGGGTAGAGACGGAGATGTTGGGTAGAGACGGAGATGTTGGGTAGAGACGGAGATGTTGGGTAGAGACGGAGATGTTTTGGGTAAGACGGAGATGTTTTGGGTAGAGACGGAGAGTTTTGGGTAGAGACGAGATTTGGTAAGACGGAGATGTTTGGGAGTAGACGGAGATGTTTTGGGTAGAGACGGAGATGTTTGGTAGAGACGGAGATGTTGGGTAAGACGGAGATGTTGGGTAGAGCGGAGATTGGTAAGCGGAGATGTTGGGTAGAGACGGAGATGTTGGGTAGAGACGAGATGTTGGGTAGAGGGAGATGTTGGATGGAGATGTTGGGTAGAGACGAGAGTTGTGTGAGCGAGATGACGGAGATGTTGGGTAGAGACGGACATGACTGAGATGTTGGGTAAGACGGAGATGTTGGGTAGAGACGGAGATGTTTTGGGTAGAGACGGAGATGTTGGGTAGAGACGGAGATGTTGGATGGAGATGTTGGGTAGAGACGGAGATGTTGGGTAGAGACGGAGATGTTGGGTAGAGACGGAGATGTTGGGTAGAGACGAAGATGATGGAGATGTTGGGTAGAGACGGAGATGACGGAGATGTTGGGGAGATGACGGAGATGTTGGGTAGGGATGGAGATGTTGGGTAGAGATGGACATGACGGAGATGTTGGGTAGAAATGGACATGACGGAGATGTTGGGTAGAGATGGAGATATTGGATAGAGACGGAGATGTCGGGTAGAGACGGACATGACGGAGATGTTGGGTAGACACGGACATGACGGAGATGTTGGGTAGAGACGGACATGACGGAGATGTTGGGTAGAGACGGAGATGTTGGGTAGAGACGGAGATGTTGGGTAGAGACGGAGATGTTGGGTAGAGACGGAGATGTTTTTGGGTAGAGACGGAGATGTTGGACGAGATGTTGGTAGAGACGAGATGTGGACGGAGATGTTGGGTAGAGACGGAGATGTTGGGTAGAGACGGGATGTTGGGGAGATGACGGAGATGTTGGTAGAGACGGAGATGTTGGGTAGAGACGGAGATGTTGGGTAGAGACGGAGATGTTGGGTAGAGACGGAGATGTTGGGGAGAGACGGAGATGTTGGGTAGAGACGAGATGTTGGGTAGAGACGGGATGTTGGGTAGAGACGGAGATGTTGGGTAGAGATGCTGACTGCTACTATAGTTGGTCAGCTACTATATTGGCTGGTGTGTACCCAGCCTTAGACAAGATCCAGAGCGATTTCCCAGCCTTAGACAAGATCCAGAGCGATTTCCATTTTCGCTATACATAATTGTAACCTGTGTTTCCATTGTGTTACCATCACTGTTTAGACAGATTGGTTGTTTGAAATCTCCCTACTATAGCTTGCTTACCCATTTGATAGGTAAATCAATAAGACAAAGAATAAATCTTTCATTGTTAGACTGAAGGTAAATAATTAAGCATTAGCCACATTTTGCTTGTATAATTCTGCATAGGTGATAGTAAGGATAAGTAATTAATTTTCTATACATTTGTACAGTATATAAATGTCCCTTGTTTTAAGGCATGCTGGGTAAACTGAAACTATCGATATACTTTTGTTGTTATATTTCTAGTTATTGGAGTGTTTTTGTTATCGCTGAGCATCCATTAACCAATGGTGACATTACACAGGTGCAGTATTCCCCTTCATTAGTGTATTTCAGCCCTCCAGTTCATTACCCGGTGTTAATCATCCCTCCAGTTCATTAACCTGTGTTAGTCATCCCTCCAGTTCATTAACCTGTGTTAGTCATCCCTCCTTCTTACCCGTGTTAGTCATCCTCCAGTTCATTACCCAGTGTTAGTCATCCCTCCAGTTCATTACCCAGTGTTAGTCATCCCTCCAGTTCATTACCCAGTGTTAGTCATCCCCCAGTTCATTACCCAGTGTTGTCATCCCTCCAGTTCATTACCCGTGTTAGTCATCCCTCCAGTTCATTACCCAGTGTTATCATCCCTCCAGTTCATTACCCAGTGTTAGTCATCCCTCCAGTTCATTACCCAGTGTTAGTCATCCTCCAGTTCATTACCCGGTGTTAATCATCCCTCCGTTATTACCTGTTTAGTCATCCCTCATTCATTACCTGTTAGTCATCCTCAGTTCATTACCCATGTTAGTCATCCTCAGTTCATTACCTGTGTTAGTCATCCCTCCGGTTCATTACCCGGTGTTAGTCATCCCTCCAGTTCATTACCCAGTGTTAGTCATCCCTCCAGTTCATTACCCGGTGTTAGTCATCCCTCCAGTTCATTACCCAGTGTTGTCATCCCTCCATTTCATTACCCGGTGTTAGTCATCCCTCCATTTCATTACCCGGTGTTAGTCATCCCTCCATTTCATTACCCGTGTTAGTCATCCCTCCAGTTCATTACCCAGTGTTAGTCATCCCCAGTTCATTACCAGTGTTAGTCATCCCTCCAGTTCATTATCCAGTGTTAGTCATCCCTCCAGTTCATTATCCCGTGTTAGTCATCCCTCCAGTTCATTACCCGGTGTTAGTCATCCCTCCAGTTCATTACCCGGTGTTAGTCTCCCTCCAGTTCATTACCAGTGTTAGTCATCCCTCCAGTTCATTATCCAGTGTTAGTCATCCCTCCAGTTCATTACCCGGTGTTAGTCATGCCTCCAGTTCATTACCCGGTGTTAGTCATCCCTCCAGTTCATTATCCAGTGTTAGTCATCCCTCCAGTTCATTACCCAGTGTTAGTCATCCCTCCAGTTCATTACCCAGTGTTAGTCATCCTCCAGTTCATTACCTAGTGTTATTCATCCCTCCAGTTCATTACCCAGTGTTAGTCATCCCTCCAGTTCATTACCAGTGTTAGTCATCCCTCCAGTTCATTATCCAGTGTTAGTCATCCCTCCAGTTCATTACCCAGTGTTAGTCATCCCTCCAGTTCATTACCCAGTGTTAGTCATCCCTCCAGTTCATTACCCATGTTAGTCATCCTCCATTCATTACCAGTGTTATCTCCCCAGTTCATTACCCGGTGTTAGTCATCCCTCCAGTTCATTACCCGTGTTAGTCATCCCTCCAGTCATATCCAGTGTTAGTCATCCCTCCAGTTCATTATCCGTGTTAGTCATCCTCCAGTTCATTACCCGGTGTTAGTCAGCCTCCAGTTCATTACCCGTGTTAGTCATCCCTCCGTTCATTACCAGTGTTAGTCATCCCTCCAGTTCATTACCCAGTGTTAGTCATCCCTCCAGTTCATACCCAGTGTTAGTCACTCCCTCCAGTTCATTACCTAGTGTTATTCATCCCTCCAGTTCATTACCCAGTGTTAGTCATCCCTCCAGTTCATATCCCGTGTAGTCATCCTCAGTCATTATCCAGTGTTAGTACTCCTCCAGTTCATTACCCAGTGTTACATCCCTCCAGTTCATTACCCAGTGTTGGTCAATCCCTCCAGTTCATTACCCAGTGTTAGTCATCCCTCCAGTTCATTACCCAGTGTTAGTCATCCCTCCAGTTCATTATCCAGTGTTAGTCATCCCTCCAGTTCATTACCCAGTGTTATTCATCCCTCCATTCTTACCCAGTTTAATCATCCCTCAGTTCATTACCCAGTTTGTCATCCCTCAGTTCATTATCCAGTGTTAGTCATCCCTCCAGTTCATTACCCAGTGTTAGTCATCGCTCCAGTTCATTATCCAGTGTTAGTCATCCCTCCAGTTCATTATCCAGTGTTAGTCATCCCTCCAGTTCATTACCAGTGTTATTCATCCCTCCAGTTCATTACCCAGTGTTATCATCCCTCCAGTTCATTATACAGTGTTAGTCATCCCTCCGGTTCATTACTCAGTGTTAGTCATCCCTCCGGTTCATTACCCAGTGTTAGTCATCCCTCCAGTTCATTACCAGTGTTAGTCATCCCTCCAGTTCATTACCCAGTGTTAGTCATCCCTCCAGTTCATTACTCAGTGTTATTCATCCCTCCAGTTCATTACCCAGTGTTAGTCATCCCTCCAGTTCATTATCCAGTGTTAGTCATCCCTCCAGTTCATTATCCAGTGTTAGTCATCCCTCCGGTTCATTACTCAGTGTTAGTCATCCCTCCGGTTCATTACCCAGTGTTAATCATCCCTCCAGTTCATTACCCAGTGTTAGTCATCCCTCCAGTTCATTATCCAGTGTTAGTCATCCCTCCGGTTCATTATCCAGTGTTAGTCATCCCTCCGTTCATTACCCAGTGTTAATCACCCCTCCAGTCATTACCCAGTGTTAATCATCCCTCCAGTTCATTACCCAGTGTTAGTCATCCCTCCAGTTCATTACCCAGTGTTACTCATCCCTCCGGTTCATTACTCAGTGTTGGAAGGCCTTCCAATTCATAAATTGCTAATGTGATAAAAATACCAACACTAGTGATATTTTGTGACTGCAATAAAGAAGTGACATCATAATTTAATAATATTTAGAAATACCCCCCTAATTCTCAATTTGCAGTCCATTGCCCAAGTTACATAGTAATTGATTCTTTTTGAGGTTAAATAAAGACATGCATCCATCAAGTCCATCAATTGGCTTATTTCATTATTTAGAATTAGGTCTGTTGTCCTGCACGATGTATTCTTATTAGTAAAGAGTGGTATGTTATTACATAGTAATACTATAATATAATTGTCAATAGATAATATGGATACTGTATGCACATGTTCATAGCATTAGATGACATAGTTACAATATCTCTCATTCTAACACTGACTTAACCATTCCATTCATTTTGAATATTTTTTTCATTTATTTTTTATTAGAGAATTTGCCCAATGAAGAGGATAACTGGAGATCTGACACTCCCCCATATTGTTTAGTCCCATATGGTTCAAAGATCTCAAAGAACAATAGGATCATAATTAACAGATTTTATGACCGTCAGACCCAAGCCCACAATACCTCAGCCATTGGTTCATATCACTGTGATGTAACCAGTGCAATGTCCAACCAGAATAAAGAACTCCAAATGTGTGTAAACTATGACTCCGACAACAGGTCAGATTTAACAGAACTAAACAAATTTCACCATTATGATGTCACACAGAGCAAAACATTTTATAAGAAGAAACAACACAAAGCGACCTTACAGAATTCATCAGAATCCCCAAGCTCAAAATCACATACTAACAGGGTATATACAAGAAAGAAAAATACAAATTATTTCAGTGTAGTGAACCCATTTACCTGCACAAAATGTGAGAGACGGTTCAGTAGTAAAGGAAACCTCTTCATCCACCAGCGAATTCACACAGGGAGGAAATTTGTCTGCACTAAATGTGGGAAAAGTTTCTCACACAGGATGATCCTCCTCGCACACCACTGGGTTCATAGTGGGAAGAAACCATTCACCTGCACTGAATGTGATAAAGAGTTCTTGTGGAAAAGAGAAATTCACAAACATCAACAGAGCCACATCAAGGACACAACCCATATTTTAAAGCACACAATAGAAAAAAAGTATATCGGTTCGAAAGTTGGAAAGATCTCAAAAAGTAGTAAGCTTAGTTTGAAGACTAATGAAAAAAGTGCAAAAAACAATTGTAAAAAATGTTTTATGGATATTTATGACCTGAATGATCATAATTGTATACACAGTGGAGAGAAAACATTTGACTGCAATAAATGTGGAACAACATATAGCAACAAAAGTCAGCTAAGATCTCATTTTTTGTTACATAGGAAACAGAAGCAATATGACTGTCCTGAGTGTGAAAAGACCTACAAAACTAAGGGTAAACTCAATGTACATCTTCGGGTTCACACAGGAGAGAAGCGCAATGTATGTGATGAGTGTGGAAAAAGCTTTAGGTATTCTTATGAGCTGGTTAATCATATGCGTCTTCATACAGGAGAAAAACCTTATGTCTGTAATAATTGTGGAAAACGTTACAGGACAAAACAACTATTAAATAGTCATATTCAGAGCCACACAGAAGTAAATCTTGTCTGTCAGGAGTGTGGAAAACGTTGCAGGACAAAGGCATTACTGAATAGTCATTATTTGAGCCACAGCAGAGAAAAACCCTATGTCTGTAAGGAGTGCGGAAAAAGCTATTCCAGAAAACAAAATCTTGATGTACATATGCTTGATCATACAGGAGAGAAACCATTTGTCTGTAGTGAGTGTGGAAAAAAGTACAAAAAGCAGCGTTTTTTAAATATTCACCTCAATACTCACATAGGAAAGATGTTTCCATGTACAGAGTGTGAGAAATCATTTTCAACAAAGGTCCACTACGAGAGACACCAAATGATCCACACTGGGGAGAAACCATTTCAGTGCACAGAATGCGGAAAACACTTCCGGTACAAAGATAAATTAAAAAGACATTTTCTTAAACATGCTGGATTTAGACCTTTTACTTGTTCAGAGTGTGAGAAAAGTTTCTTTTGTCAGAGTGAACTTAATGATCACATTCGGACTCACACTGGTGAGAAACCTTTTGTCTGTACTGAGTGTGGAGTAAGTTTTATTAGTCGTAGTATACTCACATTGCATCTTAAATTTCACACAGGAGAGAAGCCCTTTGTATGTACAGAGTGTGGGCAAGGTCTATGTAGTCATATTGGTCTCAAATACCATCTACGTAAGCACACAGGAGAGAAACCATTTATCTGCAGTGAATGTGGGAAAAGCTACAGATGTAAGAGTGCTTTAAAGGAACATATTCGGATTCACACAGGGGAGAAACCTTTTATCTGTACTGAATGTGGAGAAAGTTTTAGCCATAAGAGAACATTCAAATCTCATATTCTTATACACACAGGAGAGAAATAGTTTGTCTGTACAGTGTGTGAAGAAAGTTTTAGTGGTAAAAGAGCACTCAGGCACTTTAGGTAGTAAGGGTGCTCTTGAATCCCATCTTCATAAACATACAGGAGAGAAACCCTTTATCTGCATGGAGTGCGGAAAAAGCTACAGATATAAGGTTGAACTTAACAAACATGTTCTGATTCATTCACACAAGCGAGAAACCTTTTAAGGATTAAACATCCACCACAATAGACTAAAGGAAAACTACAGTCTACAATGTGTTAGCTGTCCAAAACTTTTATAAGCTTTTTGTGACTATGCATGGCTGTGCATATAACACCAGCTCTTCCCCTCCCAACACATACACACACTTTCCATCTTAGCTCAGGATTAATAAAACGAGTCACCAGAAAGCAGAAGAGAACTGAAGTCAGACTCATTTGCAGGTGGAAAACTCTCATGTTCCATTAGACTTGACAAAGGATTCTTGGATCTAAAACTTGTGTGAGTTTCACCAACAAATGTACAACACCTGCAAAGTGGTCTGCAGTTCTTCGGTAATCTTCTATTTTCTGGTCTATTTCAATCAAGCCTCGGAAATAGAGCGAAAACCAAGATAGCGCCATAATACTTAACAGAAGAGGAGCCAAAACTTTGAAATCCAAAATAAGTGATGGACAAACATCTGTTCAATATTCCCATGTCTCACCAAGACATCAAAGATCTTATCATCACCCAACTAGGTCAACACGTACCAAATTCCGGAAAACTTACATCCCCAAACAAGGTAACAGAACCAACATAAATACATTTACAAATTGATACTAAAATAATTGAATTAAACCTGATACTTCTCTGTTTCTAAAGGTAACACGAAAGCATAGGTTTTACACCGGCCTTTTTGGATATTGTGTGGCTATACAGGCTACGTAACGTTTTGCGTTATTGTGCCCTTTAAATGGAGGTGCAAGCCGGAGCTTTTGGAAGTGAGGAAGCAAATCAGTAAACATTTCCTCCAAAATGCTTTATTAATCAGGCATGGGGTCTGTCTATGTATACCAGGACTTTACCAGCATCTTCTGCTTTCCGGATGGCATAGTTTCACTTTTTACACTATGGGTGTCCGTTCACATGTGATTATGTCACAAATTCCCAGCAGACTTCACCACAATCTGTCTTTGAATTTGTCAAAAATTCCAAATGTATTTTCTCTTTCTGAAATGAATCCCAATGTCGGCTGTGGTAGTTGATTGGCTTCAGGATCAGTCATTTTAGTGCCGCACATAATCGGCAAATCCTCCCATTACAATCCCAGAGAGACTTGGGAATGATCTACATGGGACTCTTGTCAGGAAAAGACTTTCAACCAAGTCTACAAAACCCTTTATCAGCTCTAGGTTGGGATCTCCCAATATATCTCATTGTTTATGGAACAATATAAGAAGGTATCCCATGCCAATACCACATCTTCCTCACTCCCAATATTGCGTGGTTAATCCAAGAATGGACATTCCAATAAAATAATAATAAATTGTACCTTATGCAATAAAACTATAACAATCTTTAACAATTCAATCCCTGAAACCGCTAGAAAAACTAACCATACGATATTACAAACTAGATAGTCAGATCATGAAGATGGGGTCATTGACTTGGCTTCATAAATGGTGGACCTGTAAGAGGATCAGAAAACTATAGTACAAATGAGAGAACTTTCCCTCAAATCTTTCTAACAAGCTGGTCAGTTGGGAAAATGAAATGGGAAATAAAATTTGTAAAATGGGAGAGAGAAGTCAACGGGAGATAAAATCTGAAAGGTCCAATGACATAGCAATAGTATGTCTGTTTAAATGTCTCAAGGACCTAAGAAAAGGGTCTGGGGAACACGTACATGTAACCAAACTTCTAAACAATAAACTTCCTTTATTCCAAGTTCCGTGGGCTTCTTTCCAGCGTCACTGAATATGCAGCAAAGGATACTGTCCAGGGTTACCAAAACTAGCGCCATATAATCGGAACCCTGGAAAGTCGCTTCGTATTGTCAAGGGTTAACGAAAATATGGAAAGTTCTCAACGGTTCTGACTCTCTAATTATAAACCATAATATTGACTTTTAACGTAATGTTTCATTCGAACTGTTCATTCCTTTACTGTTTAAATCTGCTCATTTCCAATTACTGAGCAATGTAACCAATTAATCAATTCTAATAAAACCGATATGTTTAATTAGAAAATGTTTGTCATTTTCTTTTATAAAGTAAAGATCTGCAATCTTAACAACCTAACACGCAGCAGGTGTGAACGATATTATGAAATCCTATGGGTTTTACAAACTGATGTAGTGTGAACGAGCCCTAAGGCCTTAAGGTTTGTACACATGTGCGGAGGGTGTTCCTAGAGTTTTTGACACCTGAAACAACTTTTAAATGCCGCTTATCGGAAGATGGGGGTGCGCTACAAGTGAAATGGGCGTGGCTTCATCAGGGAACATAGGCGTGGCTTCTGGAGGTGGGTATGGTGGGCTTATTTACACTGACTGGTGAACTGGAGGGCTGAATTAACACTGATTGGTGGACTGGTTCGGAAATGCGATATTGCAGGAAGGAGGATTTTTTTTTAACTGCTGTCTTTTAAGTGTTCCGCAGGGGGGCGTCCTGAGCAAATGTTTCAGTTTGCTTCATAGCCGCGGACAAATTTGTGAAAGATCAATTGTGCGCTTCCATAGGGAACTGCACGATCGATCGGAATTTACCGATACGTCTGATCGTTCATTTGTCCGATCAAGGTCGGTCACCCACACCAGCAGATTCAGTGCCGTGAATTGGTCGGTTGGCCGAAAATATCTGCTGGTGTGTACCCAGCCTTATACACACAGGGTTCGTTGATAATCCACCTGGCGGATCAGTCAATGAGCCCTGACCAAACGGCCACTTTGGCCGACAAAGTGCCCATTCACAGCATTCATGGCCTTCCATTTATATCAATATCAGCAACACTGCCCTCTGAACCATTTGTAAAACCCCCATATATGACATGATGGGAACGAACCTTAGGAATAGATATCCCCATGGAACAATATGGGAATCTGTGTGTATGACATCATAAATGTACAGTTTAAGGAAAACGCATACAAAGTACTAATACACTGGTATTTCACCCCTAAACACTGGAAACTTCTACAATTCCAACTTTGCTTTATCTCCATCAACAAAAATCCCAGAGATCATACAAATGGAACACCTGACAGCCTCTATCCATGATAAACTAGATCATTACTATAAAATCTGGGATTCATGGGATATATACTACGATACTAGAGCTAGGAGTCAATAATGGATGGGAAGAGGAAAGGAAACTAGGCAGATTCAGGGAAGAAAGAAGTAACCTCTACAGAAATAAACTATAAACCAAGAGAAGACTTGTCTATATTGACAGGAATAGGCTATAACCTACTTTGTCTTTTTTCTGTTGTTTTTTTTCTGTTTATTTATGGTATTTTTATATACTTACTTATTTGGAAGTATTGGGGACTCCTCTGTCCTACCTTGTCTGACATCCACTTACTCAGCCTCTTTTGTGCTTTTGGATGAGGTCACTACTCGGCGCCGGGAAGTGAGAGGTGACAAGTAGTGATGTAATCCCGAAGCACAGAGGATGCAGAGCAAGCAGCCGCCAGACAAGGCTGAAGAAGAGCCAGGTTAAGTGTGTGACTCGAGTATAAACCGAGGTTCAATTTTCAGGCCTGAAAACCTTGGTTTATACTTAAAGGGCAAGTCCAGCCCTAAAATGAAAACTTCCATACAGGTAAATCACCCCCCAAAACCCTAAACGGTAATAGTTTGAAATGTGAAATATATAAGTCTAACCTGAAATCCTGCACAATGTCCCATTCCCCTGTTTCTGCTTCCTGGTTCTTCCAGTTAGTAACTGTCAGTTATGGATTTGACAGTTGACATCACAGCCAATGACTGAATGTTAATCCCCTATCAGCCTCTTCTGAGCATGCCCAGGCTCAGTACAGGCTCCTAAATTGCTTGGTTTCCATGAGGCATCCAGAAGCATAGCATGCATACAGTAATGAATTCATAGGGCAAACTATGATATATCAACATATTTTAAAGAGGCCGTTCTATCTAAAAGATATTCTTATGAGGGTGGAGTTGTCCTTTAAGTATATATGGTAATTCTTGCTGGTACAACTTTAATATGCAAGTAGACGAAGATTTTTAGAATAATAATTTAATTAGATTTACTCAACTGAAACAATTACATTACAGCATATGTTATTTACTTAAACAAATATCCATGTTTATTAACTAAACGAAGAACAATAGGATTAAGGTCTTTTTCTCAACGCTGTTCACGTTATAACAATTTTGCTGTGAAGAAGAGGCCTGTGATCTCTACCGAGTCAAATTCAGTTTTGAGAACTGCAAAAGTAAACCAAGCATCTGTGATAATATCTTGTAGGCAGAGAAACTGCCCAATAATTCTGGAAAAGCACGACATTGTGAATGGATTAATGGAATTTATTTACCAAAAAAACGAAGCATATACAGCCTTATTCTACATAATTAAAAAAACAAATCTTTATTTCATGAGAGAATAACCTTTGGATGGTAGTATATTTTCCTCAAAAAGCATTTTATTTTAAAAAAAAAAATCAGATTTAAATAAAAAAAAAATCAGATTTTTAAAATAAAAAAACCATTGATTTTAATCAACCCTGGTGGATTCGCTGGTGGCTTTGAAGGTGGCTCTTGTAAGAGAATTTTTTCCCACATTCTGTACATGAAAAGGGTTTTTCTCCTGTGTGGATTCGCTGGTGTTTTTGAAGGTTGCTCTTGTGAGAGAATTTTTTCCCACATTCTGTACATGAAAAGGGTTTCTCCCCTGTGTGGATTCGCTGGTGTTTTTGAAGTTGGCTCTTGTAAGAGAATTTTTTCCCACATTCTGTACATGGAAAGGGTTTTTCCCCTGTGTGGATTCGCTCGTGTTTTTGAAGTTGGCTCTTGTAAGAGAATTCTTTCCCACATTCTGTACATGAAAAGGGTTTTTCTCCTGTGTGGATTCTCTGGTGTGAAGTAAGGACTTTTTATAAGTAAAGCTTTTTCCACATTCTGTACAAAAAAGGGTTTTTCTCCTGTGTGGATTCTCTGATGTGAAAGAAGGACTGCTTCACAAGCATATCTTTTCCCACATTCTGTACATGAAAAGGGTTTTTCTCCTGTGTGGATTCCTTATGGTAAGAGACGTCTTACAAGAAAATCTTCCCACATTCTGTACATGAAAAGGGTTTTTCCCCTGTGTGGGATTCGCTGTGTTTTTGAAGTTGGCTTGCGAAAGAATTCTTTCCCACATCTGTACTGAAAAGGGTTTTTCCCCTGTTTGGATTCGCTGGTGTTTGAAGGTGGCTCTTGCAAGAGAATTTTTTCCCACATTCTGTACATGGAAAGGGTTTTTCTCCTGTTGTGGATTCGCTGGTGTTTTTGAAGTGGCTCTTGCGAAGAATTCTTTCCACATTCTGTACATGAAAAGGGTTTTCTCTCCTGTTGGATTCTCTGTGTGAGATAAGGCTTTTTTAAAAGTAAATTTTTCCCCATTCTGTACATAAAAGGTTTTTTTCTCCTGTGTGGGATTTCTGCTGATGTAGAAAGGCTGCTCAAAGCAAATCTTTTCCCACATCTCTGTACATGAAAAGGGTTTTTCTCCTGTGTGGATTCTCTGATGTGAAAGAAGGACAGTCTTACAAGCAAATCTTTTCCCACAGTTCTGAACATGAAAAGGGTTTTTCTCCTGTGTGGATTCTCTGGTGTCTGTGAAGTTCGCTCTTAAAAATGAATTTTTTCCCACATTCTGTACATGAAAAGGGTTTCTTCCCTGTGTGGATTCGCTGGTGTTGTTGAAGGTTGCTCTTGTAAGAAAATTTTTTCCCACATTCTGTACATGAAAAGCAATTTTCTTGTGTGTGGATTTGCTGGTGGCTTTGAAGGTTGAACTTATAATAAAATTCTTTCCCGCATTCTGTACATGAAAAGGGTTTCTCCCCTGTGTGGATTTGCTTGTGTCTTTGAAGGTTGCTTTTGTGAGAATATTCTTTTCCACATTCTGTACATGAAAAGGATTTTTCTCCTGTGTGGATTTGCTGGTGTTTTCGAAGGTACCTCTTGCAAGAAATTTGTTTTCCACGTTCTTTCTCCCCTGTGTGGGTGGTTTGGTGAGATATAAGGTGTTGTTTCCTAGAGAATGTTTTCTCACATTCTGTACAAGTGAATGGTTTCTTAGTCTGTTGATGAGAGGATTGAAGGATCTTTGTGTTGAATTTCTCCTCACACTCAGTGTAATGAGGGATTCTCTTCCGACCATCTGATTTCTTGGGTATAATATTTCCTTGGCTGTACCCATGTATTAGGGGAACCATTGGATCTGGACCTTGATGTTTTCTGGTGTTCGGACTTGATAGACATTTTAGAGAACAACACTCTCCCGCTTACTGAATCGATTCTCTAGAAGAATAAAATAAAGGGACATTTTTAGAATTAACCATTATTTTTGCCAATTCTTTACCGGAACACTTTGCTTTATTTTGCCATTTTGAAGTATTTAGCGCTATATTTATAAAGAGGCAATATGTTTCCTCACCGTGAAAACAAGGGTATTAATGCCAAAACTGGAGAAAATCGAGTGTGAAACATGAACAAACTGTGATTGAAAAACGATATTGAATAGAAAATACAAATAAGAATGATAATAGGAATTTCATGGCCAATAGAAAATAAAAAAATGTAGGGACTTCTATATCTCTATAATGACAGATATAGACAGGTAGATACATAAGAAGGACCAATAAATACACAGACAAATATAGATAGATTTACAGAGAGAGAGATAGATAGATAGATAGATAGACAGATAGATGATAGATAGATAGACAGATAGATGATAGCTATATAGATAGACAATTTACAGACAAACAGACAGACTGATGTGGTTAATAATATCACTATTTTGGGTTCTATTATTAAACCTTTTGCCATATTTTAGATTAATAGATAAAACCAAGATTCCTTTTAAACAAGTAGCACAGAACGATCAGTTGTTTTTTCCTTCCTGTCTGGAAGTCTCTCACCTATAGCAGCAAGTGTGCTGGCAGACAGACAAGATCATTTGTACTCTAAGGGTAGAGTCTAGTAAGAGGTCGTGGGAGGGGTGTACATATTATAATATCTGGTATGAGTGACAGGTCATGTAAACCAGATATGGTCATGTTGTTATTTTAAAAGATATTTGAAAATCAAAAAAGAATTGAAGTAGTGGACTTTTTTGTTTTTTAAATCATTTGTATAAAATTTAATTTTTTGGAAGCAAAGATACCCTTTAGATTCTTAAAAAGGAAACCAAGAACATAAATGGTATAAACAAATAAAATGTTAGAACCTTCTACATGGTGATATTTAATGGCTCAATTTAAAGGTTCAAAACTATTTTTGCATATTATAACTACTGGCATGCTTTTTTTTGCCAAATTAACACTATGATGCAATGGTGATGTGAAAAACAATTTCAATAATGTGGTGGATATATTTTTCTGCAATATAATTTAATTAATATTTTGGCTATAATATGCAGTAAAGCATGGAAAGTTATCTCTACAATTAACATCAGTGAAGCCCAACCTTTATACCCCACCCATAATGCCTCTCTAACATAGTATTGGAGGTTGTATAAAGACATACATCCATCTAGTCCAACCTTTATACCCTACCCATAATGTCTGTATAACAGTTACATAGTAACATAGTATTGGAGGTTGTATAAAGACATACGTCCATCTAGTCCAACCTTTATACCCTACCCATGTCTGTATAACAGTTACAATGTAACATAGTATTGGAGGTGTGATAAAAGACATATTCCATCTAGTCCAACCTTTATACCCTACCCATAATGTCTGTATAACAGTTACTAGTAACATAGTATTGGAGGTTGTATAAAGACATACGTCCATCTAGTCCAACCTTTATACCCTACCCATAATGTCTGTCTAACAGTTACATAGTACATAGTATTGGAGGTTATATAAGACTACGTCCATCTAGTCAACCTTTATACCTACCCATAATGTCTGTATACAGTTACATAGTAACATAGTATTGGAGGTTGTATAAAGACATACGTCCATCTAGTCCAACCTTTATACCCTACCCATAATGTCTGTATAACAGTTACATAGTAACATTATTGGAGGTTGTATAAAGACATACGTCCATCTAGTCCAACCTTTTACCCTACCCATAATGTCTGTATAACAGTTACATGTACAAGTATTGGAGGTTGTTAAAGACATACGTTCCATCTAGTCCAACCTTATACCCTACCCATAATGTCTGTATAACAGTTACATAGTAACATAATTGAGGTTGTATAAAGACATACGTCCATCTAGTCCAACCTTTATCCCTACCCATAATGTCTGTATAACAGTTTATAAAGTAACATATTATTTGATGTTTAATTAGACATCCATCCATCTAGTTAATCCTATCCTATGCTGCCTATATAAAAGTTACCGAAATAGAATTGGAGGTTGTATAAAATTACAGGTCCTTGTAGTCCAGCATTTTCTATAAGTCCTATGGTGTTTCCTGTTTGATTAAGACTTGGAAAGAAAAGTAATTTTCATTGTAAAGTTGTTGGCTTTACTAGAGCACATGTTTGGATTGTATGTCAGAATATAAAATCTGAACAATGTAACTGGAGCGATATAAATTTGTGGTGGCTTGAAGGAGAGACCCTACATTATCACCTTAATAAACATCCCTTTTCATAGGTTAAACTTACCCCTATCAGTAAGTGGACCTGCTGAGCTTTCCATTGGGTCCAGATGATCAGTAGATTCCGGTTCCTTCCTCCTCTACTATTTTATTTCTGTCCTTTCTGGTTTAATGTCCAGAAATCCTACAAATCAGAGACAAACAGTGTAATGTAAGGGGAAGGATCCTTCACTAACACGGACACTTTCCCTTGTTAACATTGTATAGGGAGAGCTGTGTATAGAGGATTTATGTGTATCTATCCTCCTTTCTCAGTCCCCCCCCCCCCCCCCCCTGTGACGGTCGTTACATAGTGTACCCCAATATTTACTGTGAACTCACGTTCTTGACATGGGTACTATTTACCATATATTGATCTATCTCATTCTTTAGTCTGGACATGTCGTTACATAGTGTACCCCAATATTTACTGGGTATGTATCCTCTATTCTTCTAGTTGCCACATGTCCGTTAAATAGGAGTGCCCCAATAATTTACTGGTGTATCTTATCCGTCTAACTACTTCTCAGTTCTTGACATTTCGTTACTTAGGGTGTCCCCAATATTTATGTTGTAATCTATCACTCTATCTCAGTCTGTGAGCTGCGTTACAATAGTGTACCCCAATATGTACGTGTACATATCCTCTATCTCCAGTCTGTGACGTGCTCGTACATAGTGTACCACACTATTACTGTGTAATCATCCTCGATTATCTCAGTCTGGAATGTCTTACATGTGTTACCCCAATAATTTACTGTTATTTCTCCTCTATTCTCAGGCTGTGTATGTTCATTACATAGGTGTACGCCCAATATTTACTGTGTTAGTATCCTCTATCTCATCTGTGACATTTCGTTACATAGTTACCCCATATTTACTTGTGTATCTATCCTTACTATCTCAGTCCTGTACATGTCATTACATAGTGGTACCCCAATATTTACGTTGATCTATCCTCTATCCTATCTCAGTTAGCTGCTGACATGTGCCCCATATTTGTGTCTATATTCTTGTCGTGACCCCATTTACCAATATTTATTGTATCTATCCTCTCTATCTCAGTCTGTGACATGCTTCATGTGTACCATATTCGTGTATCCCTATCTATTCAGTTTACTGGTATGTGTTACCCAAATTAGTGATCATCTATCTATCGTCAGTCTGTGACATGTTCGTTACATAGTGTACCCCAATATTTACTGGTGTTGATCCTCTTCTCAGTCTGTGTGCATGCGTTACATGAATGTCCCCCAATTTATGTTTTATTTCCTCTTTTCTTTTAACATGTTTCTTGTGTTCTCATTTACGTGTATGTTCTTTTATCAGTTTTCTGGCTTTTCGTAATTGTCCTTCCCTCTTTACTTCTCCGTTGTGATACTCTATTCAGTCTGTGCATTCTTATGTTCCTCCTATCTGTGTATGTACTCCTCTATTCTCGTATGCTGTGACATGTCGTACACTAGTGTACCCCCAAATTTAATTTTTTACTTGTAGTTCCTACTATACATCAGTCGTGACTTGCGTTACATAGTGTACCCAATTTTATATGTGTATGTATCCTCTATCTCTGATCTGTGACATGTCATTACATAGTGTACCCCAATGATGACTGGTGCATCTACATCCTCTATCTTCTCAGTCTGTTGACAGTCCCTTACATAGTGTACCCCAATATTTACTGTGTAGTACTCCTATATCAGTCTGTGACATGTCGTTCCAACTAGGTTGAACCCCAATATTTATTGTGTATGTATCTCTATCTCATAGTCTGTGAATGTCGTTACATAGTGTACCCCAATATTTCTGTGTATCTATCCTCTATCTATCTCGTCTGTGACAGGTTACATAAGTGCCCGAAATATTACTGTGTACTTTATCCTCTAGCTCAGTCTGTACTGTCGTTACTAGTGTAACCCAAATTTATGGGTATATATATCTCTCTCAGTTGTGACATGTCGTTACATAGGCTACCAATATTTACTGTGTCTGTATCCCCCCTCTATCTCAGTCTGTGACATGTCGTTACATTATGTACCCCCAAATTTACGTGTATTATCTCTATCATGCTCTCTGTGACATTGTCATTACATAGTGTACCCCAATATTTACTTGTGTAATGTTAATCCTCTATCTCAGTCTGGTGACATGTCGTTACCTAGTGTACCCCATATTTTACTGTGTATGTATCCTCTATCTCTCAGTCGTGGACATGTCGTTACATGGTTTACCCCAATATTTACTGTCATCAGTCCTCTATCTATCTCAGGTTGTGACCTGTCGTTCATAACTGTACCCCAATATTCACTGTGTATCTATCCTCTGATCTCAGTCTGTTGACATGTCGTTACATAGTGTACCCCAATATTTACTGTGTATGGTATCCTCATTCAGTCAGTGACATTCGTGCATAGTGTTACCCCATATTTACTGGCGTGTATCGGGGGGGGGGGGGGCATCCTCTATGCTATCTCAGTCTGTGAAATGTGTTTACATAATGTACCCCATATTATTGTATTAATCTTATCCGTGTACATTGTTAATAGGACCATTTCTGTATGACTATCTCAGTCTGTGGACAGTCGGTACATTAGGTGTACCCCATATGTAACTGTGGGATTTACTCGATCTCAGTCTTGTGACATGTCGTTTACATAGGTACCCCAATATTTACTGTGTAATCACTATCCTCTATCTATCTCAGTCTGTGACATGTCATTACATAGTGTACCCCAATATTTATGGGTATGTACTCCTCTACTCCAGTCTGTGACATTCGTTACATAGTGGTACCCCAATATTTACGTTATGTATCCTATCTATCTACAGTCTGTGACATGTCATCTACATAGTCGACCCAATATTTCTGTGCATGTATCCTCTCTATCTCAGCTGCTGACATTCTTGTACCATAGCTACCCCATATTCACTGTGTATCGTACTCCTTATCAGTCTGTGACATGTCGTTACATAGTGTACCCAAATTTACTGTGTATGATATCCTCTATTCTCTAGTTGACATGTCGTTTACTAGTGTCCCCCAATATTTACTGTGTATGTATCCTCTATCTCGCAGTTCTGTGACATGTATTACATTAGTGTACCCAATATTTACTGTGTATTGTATCTCCCTATCTAGTCTGTGACATGTCGTTACATAGTGTACCCCAATAGTTTACTGGTGTATTACCTCCTATCTCAGGCTGTGAATGTCGTTACATAGTGTACCCCATATTTACTGTGTATGTATCTCTATCTATACTCAGTCTGTGACATGTCATCTACATAGTGAACCCCAATATTTACTGTGTATTATCCTCTATCTCAGTCTGTGACATGTCATTACATAGTGTACCCCAATATTTACTGTGTAAGGTTCAGCTCTCTCAGTCTTTGACATGCCGTTACTAGTGTACCCCAAGAATTACTGTGTGTTCCTCTATTCAGTCTGTGACTGTCGTTACCTGTGTACCCAATATTACTGTGTATGTATCCTCTATCTCAGTCTGTGACATGCGTTACTAGTGTACCCCAATATTTACTGTGTATGTTTCCTCTCTCAGCTGTGACATGTTCGTTACATATGTAACCCCATATTTTACTGTGTATGGATCCCGTATCTCAGTCTGTGGACATGCCGTTACTAGTGTGCCCCAACTTTTAACTGTGTATCTATCCTCTATCTATCTTGCTCTGGTAGGGCCAGTTTTGTAGTCTCTGTCCTTGCCTGGTATATATTAGTTTTTCTGGGACTTGTTTTTATTTCATTCCTTCCTCATCCACCGTATCCAATTGCTCTTGGTTTGGCGGGCTGTGATTGGAGGTTTAGACAGTTCTGTGGATGTGGGTTTTGATGTTTGAGTTGGAGGCTGAATGAGTTGTTTCAGTGCACCTGGCTTTTCCTGGTCTTTGTTGTGTATTGAGGCTTTATAATGGTAAGAGTTGGGGCTACTGTTTCTGTAGGTGAGGGCCAGATGCTAGGGCCACTTTATTGCTCTCAGCAGTAATGGGAATCTGCAACTCAGCCCGACAATCGCTGTTTGATGGACTGCCGATGGACTCTGGCGGAGGTGGTTCACAATTCCAGATGAGTATTTCTGGGGGGCCATATTCCCCGTGTGATTGGTCTGAATAGGAACAGGGCCCCATACTTCACTGCCATAGGAGTAGTAATTGAGAGATTACTCTGTCGAGACTTTTACCGTTGGTTTTAGGGGATCCAGTTGTTTTCTATAACATAGAAGGTCGGAGGCTTTTTGCTTTCAATGTCTCTATAGCCCCCTAAAGCTCCAGATGGGTGGTCTCCAGTGAATATAAGTAGATTTCTCTGTTCTGCTGAGTAATCTCGTATTCAAGTGAATGAAGGGTCGTGTGTTGGTTTTTGTTTTTCTTCTGGAACATCATAATTTTAGTTTTTATTTGGATTGAATGGGAAGTGCCCATGTGGGTGAATCTCTCCAAGGTTGGTCTGGCCTGTCTTGTCGGCACTCTCTGTTTGGGATCTCAGTAATAGTTCATCTGCTAGCTTGGACCTTATCATTGGTGTCATGTCGTGTAAGGTCCGGTGCTGATGAGTTTCTACGAGCTTCTGGCCAGTTTGGTTATGAGATGTAAATAGATTTGGACTCATGCTACATCCTTGTCTGAACTCCCCGACCTGCGGAAGTTGACGTTCTTTGCATTTATACCAGATAAGGCTCTGATGACATCAAATGTCTTTCCACCTATTCCCACTCTCCAGACGTTTTAGGAATAGGCCGGGTGTCACACTGCATCAATGCTTTGTTTTTTTTTTTTTCCAAAAGCAGGCAATATTTCCTCCCCATTCCTTGTGTTGTGGGCAATGATGTGTTTCTGATTGTTTAGGAGGCTGTGGCAGAGTATATATCTAATACTATATATATATATCCTTATATAGGGAGATAACTGATTTTTATATAATACTTTATATAGGGAATAACTTGTTTTTTATATAATACTTTTATAGGGCAATAAATGTAATTTTTATCATAGTATACCTTTATCTAGGGAGATATGTGAGTTTATCTATATACTTTATTAGGGAGATCTGTATTTTATATATAATCCTTTATATAGGGAGATGCATGTGTTTTAATATAATACGTTTTTTTTATAGGGGATAATGTATTTTATACATATACTTTATATAGGGAGATAAATTATTTTATATATATACTTTATATAGGGGAGATAAATGTATGTTATATATATACTTTATATAGGGAGATAATGTATTTTTATATAATATACACGTTATATAGGGAGATCAATGTTTGTATATATATTCCTTCTATAGGGAGATAACTGTAATTTATCATTACTTTATAAGGGAGATAAATGTATTTTATATATATACTTTATATAGGAATAAATGTATTTTATATATACTACTTTATATGAGGGAGATAATGTATTTTATCTATATACTTTAATATAGGGAGATAAATGTATTTTATATATATACTATATAGGGAGATAAATGTTTTTATATATATATTTAAGATAGGGAGATAAATGTATATTTATATATATATTTATATAGGAGATTACATGTATGTTATTATATACTTTATATAGTGAGATAAAGGTATTTTATATATAACTTTATATAGGGAGATATGTAATTTATATAGATCTTTATATAGTGAGATGAATTATTTTATATTCTACTTTTCTATATAGGGAGTAAATCTATTTTCTATATATACTTTTATTAGGGAGATGAATGTATTTTATATATATACTTTTATATAGGGCGATACTGTATTTCTATATCTCCTTTCATATAGGGAGATAAATGTTTTTTAATATATACTCTATATATACTTATATAGGGAGATAAATGTCTTTTATATAACATTTATCTAGGGAGATAAATGTTTTTATATTATACTTTTATAGGGAATAATGTCTTTTATATATATACTTTATATAGGTCGATAAATGTATTATTATATATCTATCTTTATATAGGCTATAACCTGTATTATAATATCTATCCCTTTATATAGGGGATGAATGTATTTTATATATATACTTTATATAGGGGATGACTGTATTTTATATATATCCTTTCTATATGGAGATAAATGTATTTTATCTATATAGCTTTATCTAGGAGATAAATGTATTTTATCTATACTACTTTATCTAGGGAGATACATTTATTTTATATATATCCTTTATAGGGAGTCCATGTATTACAATATATATATTTTATCTAGGGAGATAACTGTATGTTATATATATACTTTCTATCGGCAGCATAAATTTATTTTCCTATCTATCCTTTATATAGGGAGATAATGTATTTTATTATATCTTTACTATCGGGAGATACATGTATTTTAGTATATCTACTTTATATAGGGAGATACATGTATTTATTATATACTTTATTAGGTAGATACATGTATTTTATATTTATACGTTATATCGGGAGATACATGTATTTTATATCTATAGCTTTATACTAGGGGATAAATGTAATTTTTATATATATACTTTTATAGGGAGAATACATGTATTTTATATCTATACTTTATTAAAAGGGAGCTAAATGTCTTTTATATCTTCTCTTTATAAGAGGGAGATACATGTATTTTATATTATAGCTTTAATATAGGGGAATAAATTTTTTTATATATATAGACTTTATTAGTGAGATCAATTATTTTAATCTATATAACTTTATATAGGGAGATCCAATGTATTTTATATTATACTTTTATATATGGAGATAAATGTATTTTTATATATAATACTTATATAGGGGATTAATGTGTATTTTATTATTACTTTATATGGGAGTAAATGTATTTTATATATAACTTTTATATAGGGAGATAAATGTATTTTACTCTATAGACTTTATATAGGGATACATGTATTTATATCATACTTTATATAGGGAGATGAATGTAGTTTATCTATATACTTTATATAGGGAGATAAATATATTTTATATAGACTTTATATAGGGAGATTTAATGTATTTTATATATATATCTTTATATAGGGAGATAAATGTATTTATATATAGACTTATATAGAGGGAGATAATGTATTTTATATCTCTACTTTATATAGGAGATACTGTATTTTTATATATATACTTTATATAGGGAGATACTGTATTTTATATATTCCTTTATATCGGGATATAAATGTATTTTATTTATAATCCTTTTATATAGGGAGATAAATGTTATTTTATATTATCTTTATATCGGAGATAATGTATTTATATATATCCTTTAATATCAGGGAGTAATGTATTTTAATATGCTACTTTATATATAGGGAGATAAATCTATTTTATCTATATACGTTATATAGGGAGATGAATGTATTTTTATTAGAACTTTATATAGGGGAGATAAATGTATTTTATATATAGCCTTTATATAGGGAATAAATGTCTTTTAATAATATATATATATATCTAATACTTTATATAGGGAGATAAATGTATTTTATATAATTACTTTATATAGGGAGATAAACTGTTATTTTATATATATAAACTTTATATATTTGATATACATGTATTTATATATATACTTTTATAGGGAGATCAATGTAGTTTAATATATATACTTTATATAGGAGATAAAATGTTTATATATATATACTTATATAGGGAGATGAATGTATTTATATATAACTTCTATATGGAGATGAATGTCTTTTATATATACGACTTTTATAGGGGAGATACATGTATTTATATATATACTTTCATAGGGAGATAAATGTATTTTATCGTTATACTTTATTAGGGAGATAAATGTATTTATCTATATACTTTATATAGGGAGATACCATGTATTTATATATATACTTTATATAGGGGAGATAAATTAATTTTATATCTATACTTTCTATAGGGAATAAATGTATTTATATATATACTTTATATAGGGAGATAAAGTCGTTTAATATATACTTATATAGTGGAGAATACTGTATTTTTTATATATACATTTATATAGGGAGAAATGTATGTTATATTATACTTATTATATGGGAGATAAGGTATTTTATATATCTACTTGTAATATAGGGATACTGGGTATTTAATATATATCCTTTATATAGGGAGATACATTTATTTTTATATATATACTTTATACTAGGGAGATACATGTATTTTATCTATATCACTTTATATAGGGAGATAAATGTCTTTTTATATATACTTTATATAGGGAGATAAAGGTATTTTATATATATAATTTATATAGGGAGATAACTGTATTTTCATATATATAGCTTTTATAGGGAGATAATGTATTTTATATATATACTTTATATAGGAATAAATGGATTTTCTATATATACTTTATATAGGGAGATAAATTATTTTATATATCTTGTATAAGTGAGATAAATGTATTTTATATATATAACGTTTATATAGGGAGATAAATGTATTTTATCTATATCTTTATATAGGATATAAATGTATTTTATATATATACTTTTATAGGAGATACATGTATTTTATATAATACTTTTATAAGGTAGATTAAACGTCTTTTAGATATATATAACTTTATATAGGAGTAAATTATTTTATATATATACTTCTATAGGGAATACATGTATTTTAATTATATACTTTCTATAGGGAGATGAATGGTTTTATATATATACTTTATATAGGGAGATGAATGTATGTTTATATGTATACTTTATATAGGGAGATGAATGTTTTTAATATATATACTTTATATAGGGAGATTAATGTCTTTTAATATATATAGACTTTATATAGGGAGATAAATGTATTTTATATATCTACTTTTAATCTAGGGAGATAAATGTATTTACTATAAACTTTATATCGTGAGATATGTATTTTATATATATACTTTGATATGGGCGATAAATGTAATTTTTATATTATACTTTTATCTAGGGAATACATTTAATTTTATATATATACTTTATATAGGGAGATACTTTATTTTTATATAGATATTTATATAGGGAGATAAATGTATTTAATATATATACTTTATATAGGGAGATAAATAGTATTTTAAAAATTATCTTTTAATAAGGGAGAACATGTATTTTATTATATACGTTATAATAGGGAGATAAATTAATTTTATATATCTACTTTTATAGGGAGATAAATGTATTTTATATATATACTTTTCATATAGGGAGAATAAATGTATTTTATATATATACTTTATTAGGGAGATAATGTATTTTTTATATATATCCTTAGTTATAGGGAGCTAATTATTTTATATATATCTTTATATAGGGAGAAATATATTTTATATATACTACTTTATATAGGGAGAATAATTATTTTTATATCTACTTTATAAGGGAGATAAATGTATTTTTATATATATACTTATCTAGGGATATACATGTATTTTAAGATATATACTTTATATGGAGATAACTGTAGTTTTGCTTATATATTTTATAATAGGAGCTAAATGTATTTTATATATATACTTTCTATACGGTGTTGTTTGGGTGTTGGGGTGGGTTGTTGGGTTGCTTTTGGGTGTTGGTGTGGGTGTGGTATCCGTGGTTCTGAGGGGTTTGGTGGGGTTGGTGGTTGTTTGGTATTGGGGTACACTATGTAACAACATGTCACAGACTGAGATAGATAGATGATATATACACAGTAAATATTGGGGTACACAATGTAACGGCATGTCACAGACTGAGATAGATAGAGGATAGATACACAGTAAATATTGGGTACACTATGTAACGGCATGTCACAGACTGAGATAGATAGAGGATAGATACACAGTAAATATTGGGGTACACAATGTAACGGCATGTCACAGACAGAGATAGATAGATGATAGATACACAGTAAATATTTGGGCACACTATGTAACAGCATGTCGCAGACTGAGATAGATAGAGGATAGATACACAGTAAATATTGGGGTACACTATGTAATGACATGTCACAGACTGAGATAGATAGAGGATAGATACACAGTAAATATTGGGGTATACTATGTAACGACATGTCACAGACTGAGATAGAGGATACATACACAGTAAATATTGGGGTACACTATGTAATGACACGTCACAGACTGAGATAGAGGATAAATACACAGTAAATATTGGGGTACACAATGTAACGGCATGTCACAGACTGAGATAGATAGAGGATGGATACACAGTAAATATTGGGTACACAATGTAACGGCATGTCACAGACTGAGATAGATAGAGGATAGATACACAGTAAATATTGGGGTACACAATGTAACGGCAAGTCACAGACTGAGATAGATAGATGATAGATACACAGTAAATATTGGGGCACACTATGTAACTGCATGTCGCAGACTGAGATAGATAGAGGATAGATACACAGTAAATATTGGGGCACACTATGTAACAGCATGTGGCAGACTGAGATAGATAGAGGATAGATACACAGTAAATATTGGGGTACACTATGTAATGACATGTCACAGACTGAGATAGATAGATGATAGATACACAGTAAATATTGGGGTACACTATGTAACGACATGTCACAGACTGAGATAGAGGATACATACACAGTAAATATTGGGGTACACTATGTAATGACACGTCACAGACTGAGATAGAGGATACATACACAGTAAATATTGGGGTACACTATGTAACGACATGTCACAGACTGTAACGACATGTCACAGACTGAGATAGAGGATAGATACACAGCTAACTACATTGGGGTACACTATGTACAAAGTCACAGCTGAAATAGATAGATGAATATACACAGTAAATATTGGGGTACGCAATTAACGTCATGTCCAGACTGGGCAAAAGATAGATAGAGGATAGGTACACGATTGAATATTGGGTCACTAGTTAACGCAGTCACAGACTGAGATATAGAGGATAGTACACGTAATATTGGGGTACACATGTAAACACATGTCACAATGAGATAGGATAGAGATATATACCAGAGTAAATATTGGGGTACACAAGTAACGCATGTCACAGACTGAGATAGATAGATGATGATCACAGTAAATATTGGGAACATATTACAGCATGTCGAGACTGAGATCGCAGAGGATAGATACACATAAATATTGGGGTACACTATGTAATAACTGTTCTACACGACCTGAGATAGATGAGGGATAGAATACAGTAAAAAATATTGGGGTCACTATGTAACAGCATGTTGCAGACTGAGGATAGATAGAGATGCTACACATTAATATTGGGGTACACATGTAACTGACATGTCACAGACTGAGATAGAGAGATGATCAGAACACAGAATATTGGGCACACTATGTAACCAGCTGTGGCCGATGAGAAGATAGAGGATATATACACAGTAAATATTGGGGTACACTATGTAATGGCAGCACAGCAGATGAGGATAGATACACAGTAAATATTGGGGTACACTAATGACACACTGTCACAGACTGATAAGAGGTAGATACATAAATATTGGGGTACAACATGTAACGACATGTTCAAGACGAGATAGAGGATAGAGTAACAGTAAAGTATTGGGGACACTATGTAACAACATGTCACAGATGAAATAGAAAGATGATATATACACAGTAAATAGTGGGGTACAAATGTAACGCATGTCAACAACTGAGAGATAGAGGATAGATAAACAGTTAATATTGGGTACACTATGAACGGCATGGTCATACAGACTGAGATAGATAGAGGATAGAACACAAGTAAATATTGGGGTCACACTATGACGACATGTCACGACTTGAGAATCGATAATGATATTACATTAGTAACATTTGGGGAACAATGTAACGGCAGTACAAGACTGAGTTAGATAGTGATAGATACACAGTAAATATTGGGGAACACTATGTAACAGCATGCGCAGACTGAGATAGATAGAGGATAGATACACAGTAAAAATATTGGGGCTACTATGTAATGAATGTCCACAGCCTGAGAGATAGAGGATAGAGTACACATAAACTATTGAGGGTACACTATGTAACAGCATTTGCAGACTGGAGATAGAAGGGATAGTACACAGTCAGATATTGGGGGTACACTAATTAATGACATGTCACAGACTGAGATAGTAGATGATAGATAACACACGTACAATATGGGCCAACACTAGTAAACAAGCATGTGCAGACTGAGAAAGATAGAGGATAGATACACAGAAATAGTTGGGGTAACTATGTATGGCATGTTCACAGGACATTAGGGATAGATTACACAGTGAATATTGGGGTACAACTATGTACGTACATGGCACAGACTGAGCATAGAGGATAGACACATTAAATATGGGGTACACTATGTAACGGAATGTCCAGACTAGAGATAGATGACAGGATAAACACAGTAAAATTGGGGACACTATGTAATGGCAGTCAACAGACTGAGATAGGATAGATGAGTATTACACAGTAAATATTGGGGTACACTATGTAACAGCATGTCGTCAGACTGAGATAGATAGAGGATAGATATCACACTAAAATTGGGTAACACTATGTAACGGCTGTCACAGACTGAGATGATAGATACAAGTAAATATTGGGGTACACTATTAACCAGCATGTACACAGACTGAGATAATAGATACACAGTAATATTGGTGTACACTATGTAACGGCATGTCACAGATCTGAGATAGATAGATACACAGTAAATATTGGGGTTACACTAGTAAGGCATGTCACAGACTGTAGATAGATATATACACAGTAAAATTTTGGTACAATAGTAGGCACTGTCACAGCCAGACGATAGATACACAGTAAATATTGGGGTACACTATGTACCGGCATTCACAAGACGGAGATAGATAGATACACAGTAAATATTGGGGTACACTATGTAACGGCATGTCACAACTGAGATAGATAGATTGATACACAGTAAATCTTGGGGTACACTATGTAATGGGCATGTCACAGACTGAGATAGATAGATAGATACACGTAAAAATTGGGGTACACAGTAACGGCAATTTCACGGACTGAGATAGATAATTATACACACAACAGTAAATATTGGCGGTACCTATGTAACGGCATGTCACAGATGAGAAGATATATACACAGTAAATATTGGTGTACACTGTGTAACAGCATGTCACGGACTGAGATAGATAGATAGCATACACAGTAAATATTGGTGGCACAATGTAACGGCATGTCACAGACTGAGTATAGATAATAAACAATAAATATGGGGTACAATATGTAACGGCTGTAAAAACTGAGATAGATAATTAACAAAGTAAATATGGGGTTACACTATTTAACGGCATGTCCGACTGAGATAAGATACACAGTAAATATTGGGGACCCATGTAACTCATGTCACAGACTGAGATAGATAGATACACAGTAAATTTTTGGGTACACTTGTAACGTAATGTCACAGACGAGATAGAAGAGAGGATAAAATACACCGTAAATTGGGGGTACACTATGTAATGGCTGTCCACAGATGAGATAATGATGATGTATATATACACAGTAAATATTGGGCTACACTATGTAACAGCATGTCGCAGGACTGAGATACGATAAGGTCTAGACTACAGCTAAATATTGGGGTACACTATGTACGGCGGCACAGACTGAGATGATAGATACACGTAAATATTGGGTACACTATGTAAACGGACATGTCACAGACTGAGATAATAGATACACCGTAAATATTGGGGGTTACACTATGTAACGGCATGTCACAGACTGAGATAGATAGATACACAGTAAATATGCGGGTACACTATGTACGGATGTCACAGACTGAGACTAGATAGATACACATAAATATTGGGTACAAGTAGTAACGGCATGTCACATGACTGAGATAGTACACAGTAAATATGGGGTACACTAGATGTAACGCATGTCAAGACGGAGATAGATAGATACACAGTAAATATTGGGGTTACAATGTACGGCATGTCACGACTAGCGACTAGTCCTTAGATACGATACACAGATAAATTTTATTGGGTAAACTATGTAATGGCATGTACAGACTGAATAGATACGATAGTACACAGTAAAATCTGTGGTACACTAGGTAACGGCATTTCCCGGACTGAGCTAGATAGATATACACACACAGTAAAATATTGTGGTACACTAGTGTAACCCGCATGTCCCAGATGGAGATCAGATTATACAACACAGTAAATATTGTGGTACACTGGTACCAGTCACGGACTGGAGATAGTAGACATGATAGATCAACCACAGTAATATTGGGGTACACAATGTAACACGCTGTCACAGACTGAGATAGATAGATACACAATAAATATTGGGGTACAATATGTAACGGCATGTAACAAACTGAGATAGATAGATACAAGGTAAATATTGGGGTACACTATGTAACGGCATGTCACGGACTGAGATAGATACACAGTAATTATGTGGGGACACTATGTAACCGCATGTCACAGTACGAGATAGATATATACAGACAATAAATATTGGGGTAACACTATGTAACGGCTGTCACAGACTGAGACAGATAGATACAACAGTAAATATTGGGGGAACCCTATGTAACGATGTCACAGACTGAGATAGATAGAGGGATAAATACACAGTAAATGATTTGTTGGGGTAAACTATGTAATGGAATTTCACAGACTGAGATAGATAGATGATATATACACAGTAAATATTGGGTACACACTAGTTAACAGCAGTCCCCGCCCCAGACTGAGATAGATACGAGATAGATACACAGAAATATTGGGGTACACTATGTAAGGCAGTCACCAGACTTCGAGTGATAGATATAACACAGTAAAATATTGGGGTACACTATGTAAGCGGCTGTCACAGACTGAGATAGATAGATACCATAAATATTGGGTACACTATGTAACGGCATGTCACAGACTGGATAGATATACACAGTAATATTGGGGGACACTATGTAACGGCATGTCAACAGAACTGAGATAGTTAGACTACACAGTAAATATTTGGGTACAATATGGTAACGGAAAGTTACAGACTGAGATAGGATACACAGTAAATTAGGGTACAGCTATGTAACGGATGTCACAGACGGAGATAGAAGATACACAGTAAAATATTGGGGTAACAACTATGTAACGGCATGTCACAGACTGAGATAGATAGATAGATACCACAGTAAATATTGGGTACACTATGTATGGCATGTCCACGACTGAAGATGATAGATAGATACACAGTAAAAATTGGGGTACACTATGTAACGGCATTCATCGACGAGAGATAGATAAACACACACAGTAAATAGTGGGGGTACACTATTGTACCGGCATGTCCGGACTGAGATAGATAAAACACAGTAGATATTGGGGTACACTAATGTAAACAGCATGTCGTCAGACTGAGATAGATAGAGGATAGATACACAGTACATATTGGGGCACACATGTAACCGCATGTGGCCAGACTGAGATAGATAGAGGATAGAGTACACAGTAAATATTGGGGTACCCCATGTAATGACATGTCACAGACTGAGATAGATACCATAATATTGGGGGGTACACTATGTAATGGCATGTCCACAGACTGAGACTAGATAGATACACAGTAAATACTTGGGGTACACTATGTAACGGCATGTCACAGGACTGAGATAGTAGATATATAGATAGATACACGTAATATTGGGGTACAACTAGTAACGGCATGTCACATACTGAGATAGATACACAGTAAATATTGGGTAACACTATGTAACAGGCATGTCACAGACTTTGGACCATAGATACACATAAAATATGGGGGGACACTATGTAACTGCATGCGCATCACGGACTGAGAAGATAAATACACAGTAGATATTGGGGTACACTATGTAACAGGCAATGTTCGCAGCTGAGATAGATAGGATAGATACACAGTAAATATTGGGGCACACTAGTAACAGCATGTGGACGAACTGAGATAGATAAGGATAGTACACATAAATATTGGGGGTACACTATATGACATGTCACCGACTGAGCAGATAGATGATAGATACACGTAAATATTGGGGTCACAACTATGTACACGGCATGTCACGGACTTGAGATAGGATAAATACACAGTATAGGAGTTATTTTGGTTTACACTATGTAACGGCATGTCACGACTGAGAATATATACACAGTAAATATTGGGGACCATGTGCTGTCCACTTTGATCATACAATAAATATTGGGAACCTTATGTCACAGACTGAGATAGATAGATACAACACAGTAAATATTGGGGACACTATGTAATGGACATGTCACGACGAGATAATAGATACACGTAAATTGGGGTACACTATGAACGGTCATGTCACAATGACAAGATAGATAGAATACACAGTAAATTTGGGTACACATGTAAACGGGCATGTCACAGACTGAGATAGAGATAGATAACACAGTAAATATTGGGGTACACTTATGTAACGGTCATGTCACGGACGGTGTACAGATATGGTCATAGTAACATCACGCACGGGAAAAATACACATAATTGGGGGACACATGTAAGCATGGACAGACTGGAGGAGCTAAATGAACTTAATTCCTGTTATCCCTTTACATGGTATTAATTGGATGCCCAATTATCCCTTTATCCTTCCCCAAAAGTTATATCCCAGGACGTGACACCCAATAACCACCTTATTAGTACTGTCCATATATACTTATCCATTGATACCATACCCCTACTGTGAACTCTCATACCAATGGGTTTTATTCACATCAAAATGTAACTGTCCTACCAATAAAGCTCCTTTTTCATTTTATGTTGATTAAAAGATAATACTCTGTGGCATGCCATTTAAAATACAGAGTCCCGTCGGGACTGTCAGACTAAGCAACGGAGAGGACGATTGGAAGTGTGTGATTTCTAGTCTCTGAACGTTTTTGAGAACGGGAGGTAAGACACAGCATTACCCCCCTAGTCTTCCATAACTGTTATACCAAAAAAATGTTTTTACCATGGATGATTTTGTTACTGAGTAAGGATAATAGTCCATACTTCCGTCTGTGTACCCGCAGTAGGACCTACGTGATATCAACTTGGTTCAGTGGTTAGCAAATTTTTCAGAATGGGGCGGACTTATATGATCTATGTAATCTATTATCTATCTATCTATCTATCTATCTATCATCTATCTATCTAGATGTCTATCTATCTATCTATCTATCTATCATATCTATCTATCTATCTATCTATCATCGTCTATCATCTTTATTCTATTCTAATCTATCGATCCATCTATCTATCTATCTCTAGTCTATCATCATCTTTCTATTATCTATCTATTGAGGTACATACTGTATTACGGGGTCAACGGGTAGGTAGCAATGGTTCAGAAGGGGCGTCACTTTATAGGTATCTGAGAAGCTGGTGCGCGACTATCGACGACGATCGACGTTCTATCTATCTTCTATTATTATCTATCTATTACATCTATTAGTATTAAGTCTAGCTATCATAATGTCTATCTATCTAACTGAATACCAAAAAAATGGTTGTTTACCAGTGGAGAGATTTGTACTGGTATAAAGGAGAATAGTCCATACTTCCCTGGGACCCAGAGAGGACTAACGTAATATCACTTGGGTCAGTGGTTAGCAAATTTTTCAGATGGGGCGCACGTAATATCTATTATCTGCCTATCTTATCTATCGATCTGCTATCTATCATCTATCGTATCTATCTATCTATGTACATCTATCATCTATGCTAGTCATATATGTCTATCATCTATCTATCTATCGTACTCCTATTAACTATCTATCTATCTATCTATCTAGCGGCTATTCTTGTCGATCTATCTATCTAATCTAGTCCATCTATCCTATCTATCCATCGATGCTATCATCTTTCATATCGGCATGTCACAGACTGAGATAGATAGAGGATATATACACAGTAAATATTGGGGTACACTATGTAACGGCATGTCACAGACTGAGAGGAGCATAAATGAGAGGCTCAGGACAGGCTCCTAAATTGCTTGGTTTCCAGGAGGCATCCGAAGCATAGCATGCATACAGTAATGAATTCATAGGAAACCTGATTATATAAACATATTTTAAGAGGTCCGTTCTATCTAAAAGATCATTCTTATGAGGGTGGAGTTGTCCTTAAAGTATATATGGTAATTCTTTTTAACTTGGTATAACTTTAATATGCAAGTTAGAGAAGATTTTTGAATCAATAATTTATTAGGATTTAAGCAACTGAAACAATTACATATACAGCATATGTTATTACCTTAAACAAATATCCATGTTTTTAACTAAACGAAGGAACAATCAGGATTAAGGTCTTTTCTCAACTTGTTCACGTTTATAACAATTTTGCTGTGAAGAAGAGGCATGTGATCTATCCAGAGCAAATTCAGTTGTGAGAACTGCAAAAAGTAAACCAGCACTGTGATAATATCTTAGTAGGCAGAAGAAACTGCCCAATATTCCTGGAAAAGCACGCATGTGAAATGGATTATGGGAATTTATTACCAAAAAACGAAAACGAACTATATCAGCCTTATTCTGACATAATTAAAAAAACAAAATCTTCATTTTCATGAGAGGATAACCTTGGAGGTAGTATATTTGCCTCAAAAAAGCATTTTATTTTAAAAAAAGAAAATCAGATTAAATAAAAAAAAAAAATCAGATTTTTACAAATTAAAAAAACATTGATTTTAATCAACCTGGTGGATCGCTGGTTGGCTTGAAGGTGGATCTTGTAAGAGAATTGTTTCCCCACATTCCTGTACATGAAAAAGGGTTTTTTTTCCTGTGTGGAATTCGTGGTGTTTTTGAAGGTGCTCTGTGAGAGAATTTTTTCCCACTTCTGTACATGAAAAGGGTCTCCCCGTGTGGATCGCAATGGTGTTTTTGAAGTGGCCTTGTAAGAGAATTTTTTCCACATTCGGTACATGGAAAGGGTTTCTCCGTTGTGGATTCGTCGTGTTTTTGCAAGTTGGCTCTACTGTAAGAGAAATTCTTCCACATCTGATACATGAAAAGGGTTTTTCTCCTGTGTGATTCTTTGGTGGAAGGAGGACTTTTAAAAAAGTAAAGCTTTCCACATTCTGTACAAAAAAAGGTTTTTCTCCGGTGTGGATTCTGATGGTGAAGAAGGACTGCTTACAAGCAATCTTTCCCACAGTCTGTACATGAAAAGGGTTTTTCCCTGTGTGGATTTTCGATGTGAAAGGAAAGAGGAAGGTCTTACAAGCAAATCGTTTCCCACATTCTGACATGAAAAGGGTTGTTCCGTGTGGATGTCGCGGTTGTTTTTTGAAGTTGGCAGTTGCGAGGAATTCTTCCCACATTCTGTACATTGAAAGAAAAGGTTTTTCCACTGGGTGGTGATTCGCTGGTGATTTTGAAGGTGCCTTGCAAGAGGCTATTTTCCCACATGTTCGTACATGAAAGGTTTTTCCCCTGTGTGGCTTCGCTGGTGTTTTTGAAAGTTGGCTCTTGCGCGAGAGGAATTCTCTCTCACATTCTGTAACATGGAAAAGGGTTTTCTCCTGTGTGTGGATTCTCTTGGTTGTGTGAATAAGGACTTTTTATTAAAGTAAAGCTTTTTCCACATCGTACAAAAAAGGTTTTCTCCGTGTGGATTCTTCGATGTGAAAGGAAGACTGCCTCACAAGCAAATCTTTCCCACCATTTCTAGTACATGAAAGTTTTTCTCCGTGTGAGTGTGGATTCTCTGATGAAAGAAGGACAGTCTTACAAGCAAATCTTTTCCACATTCTGTACATGAAAAGGGTTTTTCTCCTGTGTGGATTCTCTGATGTGAAAGCAAGGACCAGTCTGTACAAAGCAAATCTTTTCCACATTCTGTAATGAAAAGGGTTTTTCTCCTGTGTGGATTCTCTGGTAAGTCTGTGAAGTCTCGCTCTTATTAAAAATGAATTCTTTTCCCAACATCTCTGTACATGAAAGGGTTTCTTCCCGGTGTGCGATTCGCTGGTGTTGTGAAGGTTGACTACTTGTAGAAAAATTTTTCCCAAATTTGTACATTGAAAAGCATTTTCTGTGTGTGGTTTGCGTGTGACTTTGAGGTTGAACTTATAATAAAATTCTTATCCCAGCATTCTGTACATGAAAGGGTTTTACTCCCCTGTGTGGATTTTGTTGTTCGTTGAAGGTTTGCCTTTTGTGAGAAGATTTCTTTCCACATTCTGTACATGACAAAGGATTTTTCTCCGTTGTGGAATTTGCTGGTGTTTTTCGAAGGTACCTCTTGCAAGAAATTTGTTTTCCACTTCTTTTCCCTGTGTGGTGGTTTGGTGAGATATAAGTGTGTTTCGTAGAGAATGTTTGTCTCACATCTGTACAAGTGAATGGTTTCTTCAGTCTGTTGATGAGTAGGAATTTGAAAGGAATCTTGTGTTGAATTCTCCCCACACTCGTGTAATGAGGGAATTCTCTCTGACCATATGATCTCTTGGGATAATTTCTTGGCTGTACCCAGTGTATTAGGGGAACCATTGGATTTGGACCTTGATTTTCTGGTGTTCGGAACTATGATAGACATTTTAGAGAACAAACTCTCCGGTTACTGATCGATTCTCTAGAAAGAAATAAAAATAAAGGACATTTTTAGATTAAACAATATTTTTGCCAATTCATTACCGGAACCTTTGCTTTTATTTTGCCAGTTTGAAAGTATTAGCGCTATTTCATAAAGAGGCCAATAATGATTCTCACCGTGGAAAACAAGGGTTATAAATCCATAAAACTGGAGAAAATGGAGTGTGAAAACATGAACAAACTGTGATTGAAAAAACGATACTGAATAGAAAATACAAATAAGAATGATAATAGGGATTTCATGGCCAATAGAAAATAAAAAATAAAATGTAGGGACTTCTATAATCATCTATAATGACAGATATAGACAGGTAGATACATAAGAAGGACCAATAAATACACAGACAAATAGGAAGATTTACAGAACAACAGGACAGACAGAAAGATTGAATCAGACAAGAAAGATCCAAACAAACAAAAACCCAGTCAGACAGTCTGATATGGTTAATAATATCACTATTTTGTGGTTCTATTATTAAACCATTTTGCCATATTTTAGGATTAATAGATTAAACCCAAGATCCTTTTAAAACAAGTAGCCCAGAACGATCAGTTGTTTTGCCTTCCTGTTGGAAGTCTCTCCTATAGCAGCAAGTGGGGGCAGACGCACAAGATCATGTTGTACGCTAAGGGTAGATCTAGTAGAGGTCAGTGGAGGGGGTGTAATATTATAAATCTGGTATGATGAAACAGGTCATGTAAATATGCTTTTAAAGATATGTCCATATGCTTTGTTTTATTCATAATAATTTAGAAGATCTTTAGTCTTAAAGGAACAGATAATTTTAACTAAGTTAGAGTCATGGTATGAATAGTCACTAGTCAACTTTCAAAGCTCTGATTTTTTCCAAATGAAACACTTATGATGATGCTTAATAGTGGTGGATTCCATATTTTATTAGTTTGGCTTTATTAAAGCATTTGCATGAAAAAGTTATTTACAAATTATTGGAGACCTATACCCCACCGATATTCCTTGGGTATTAAGTATTCATCTCTCTCCACCCAAATCGGTAACATAGTATGAGGCTTAAATTAAAACATTAATTATAATGTCAGACTTACTACTGCATGGATGTATAATGGCATTTACATAGGTTAAACAGACTATTGGATTGCATATATAAGACTACTCGCATGTATATCTTTTATGACCGACCCATAATGTCGTACTAGATCATGTACATAGTAACAATAGTTCAATATGGGGTTGGATAAATTTTCTGACACATCACATTAAGTCTAACCTTATTCCTCATTCGTAATATGCAGGTTACAAGACAGTTAGTTGTTAAAACGTTACGTCTCAAATTACTCAGTAGCCAACTTTATACCCACCCATAATGCGTTAACAGTCTCTAAATAGTATTGGAGGTTGTATAAGACACTGACATCCATCTAGTACCTCATACCTCCCAAAGTGATACGTACGCTCTAAACATAGATTGGAGGTTGTCATAAGACATACTTCATCTAGTCAACCTTTGATACCCTACCATAATGTCTGTATAAACAGTTAATATAACATGATGTGGAGGTTGTAAAAGGACATACGGTCCATCTAGATCCAACTTTATACCATACCCATAATGAGTTAAACAGATTACATAGTACTAGTATTTGGAGGTGTCTAAAGACATACGTCCATACTAGTCCCAAACCTTATACCCTACCCATATGTCTGCTATAACAGTCATACATAGTAAATCAAGTATTGGAGGTTTGTATAAAGACTAGGTCCCATGCATCTAGTCCAACCATTGATACCCTACCATAATGTTGTATAACAGTTACATAGTAACAAGTATTGGAGGTTGTATTAAAAGACAATACAGTCCATCTAGTCAAAACCTTTATACCCTACCCTAATGTCTGTATAACAGTTAATAGAACATAGTATTGGAGGGTGTATAAATGACATACGACATCTAGTCCAACCTTATGAACCCACCCAAGATTAACAACAACCCACCAAGATTGAGGTTTACACAGAATGTCCCATTAAGTCAACATATTATACCATAATGTCTGTATAACAGTTACATAGTAAACATTAGTATGGAGGTTGTATAAAGGGGGAACTAACATAACGTCCATCTAGTCCAACCTTTATACCTACCCATAAGTCTTGTTTATCCACAGTTATTAGTAAGCAGATATTGGATGGGTGTTGATAAGACATAACATACATCTAGTCCAACCGTTTATACCCTACCCATAAGTCTGTATAACAGTTAATAGTAACAGAGTATTGGAGTTGTATAAAGACATACATGCCATTAGTCCACCTTATACCCATACCATAAGTCTGTATAACAGTACATAGTAAAACAGAGATATTGGAGGTTGTATAAAGGACATACGGCCATTAGTCCAAACCTTTATACCGCTCCCATAATGTCTGTATAAAAGTTACATAGTAAAACGAGTATTGGAGTTGTATAAAGACATACGTCCATCTAGCTCCAAACCCTTTATACCCTACCCATAATGTCTGTTTATAAACAGTAACATCGTAACATAGTACTTGGAGGGTGTATAAAGACAATTGACTCCATATAGTCCAACCTTTATAACCTAACCCATAATGCTTGTATAACAGTTACATAGTAAACAAGATTGGAGGTTGTATGCATAGCCCCACAGGCCCCATACCTACAAAGTCTGTAACAGTTAACAAGTCGAGTTGGTAACATCATTAGTCCAACCTTTATACCCTATCCATAATGTCTGTATAAACAGTTACATATAACAGAGTATTGGAGGTTGTATCAAGACATACGCCAATCTAGTACCAACCTTTATACCCTACCCATAATGTTGGTATAAAGTTACATAGTAACATGAGATTGGAGGTTTTATAAAGACATCGCCCATCTAGTCCAAACCTATACCCTACACATAAGTATGTATAAAACAAGTGCATAGTAACATAGTATATTCCCCATGAGGTGGATAAAGGACATCACCCATTCTAGTCCAACCTTTATGACCCTACCCATAATGTCTGTATATAACAGTACTAGTAACATAGATTGGAGGTTGTATTAACGGGGACATACACCATCTAGTTCAACCTTTATACCCTACCCATAAGTCTTTATAACCGGTTATTAAAGTAACATATTATTTGATGTTTAATTAAGACATCCATCCATCTAGTAATCTATCCTATGCTGCCTATGATAAAAGTTACCACAGAAATAGAATTGGAGGTTGTACATAAAAATTACAGCGTCCTTGAGTCCAGCATTTTCTAAAAAGTCTATGGTGTTTCCTGTTTGATTAAGACTTGGAAAGAAAAAGTATAATTTTCATTGCTAAAGTTGTTGGCTTTACTAGAGCACATGTGATGGGATTGTATTCAGATATAAAATCTGAACAAGTAACTGGACAGATATAAAATTGTGGTGGCTTTGAAGGAGAGACCCCACATTATCACCTTAATAACCAACCCATTCATTGGTGAAACTACCCTATCCAGTAAGGGGACCTGCTGGCTGTTCCATTGGGTTCCAGGATCAGTAGATTCTGGTTCTTCCTCTTAATTTTATTTCTGCTCCTTTCTGGTTTAATGTTGCAGAAATCCTACAAAATAAGAGACAAACAGTGTAATGTAAGGGAAGGATCCTCACTAACACTGACACTTTCCCTTGTTAACATTGATAGGGAGAGATGTGTATAGAGGATACAGGGGGCTCAGGATAGAATAAGGCGGGACCCTACATTATCACTTAATAACCAAACCATATTTCATTGGTTAAATTACCCCTATCGTCAGGTGGCCTGCTGAGCTTTCCATTGGGTCCCAGATGATCAGTAGATTCTGGTTCTTCCTCCTCTAATTTTATTCTGTCCTTTCTGGTTTAAGGTCCGAAATCTACAAATCAGAGCAAACGTGAGAATGTAAGGGAAGGATCCTTCACTAACACTGACACTTTCCCTGTTAACATTGTATAGGGAGAGCTGTGATAGAGGATACAGAGGGGGGGTCCATTGGATAGAATCAGAATGAAGGAGAGCCCTAACATTATCACCTTTAATAACCAAACCTAGTCATTGGTTAAACTTACCCCTATCGTAAGGGGGCCTGTGAGCGTTCCATTGGGTCCAGATGATCAGTCGATTCTGTTCTTCCTCCTCTAATTTTATTTCTTTGTCTTTTGGTTTAAGGTCAGAAAATCCTACAAATCGAGACAAAACCGGTTGTAATAAGGGAGGATCCTTCAACTAACACTGACCTTTCCCTGTTAACCATTGATAGGGAGCGAGCGTGTATATGAGGATACAGAGGGGGCCTCCATGGATAAAATGAGAGGAGAGAACCCTACATTATCACCTTAAAACCAAACACCTTATTCATGGTTAAACTTACCCTATCAGTAAGTGGACCTGCCTGGCTTTCAATTGGGTCCAGATGATCAGTAGATTCTGGTTCTTCTTCTCTTCTATTTTCAATGGGATATTTCTGTTTCCCTATCTAGAAACCTATGTAATAATAATGATAATAATATGTTGTAAGTCTTAAAAACTATCGCCTATATAGCCACCCTGTTACATATAATATCCGGGTACATCTCCTATATAAGCCACTGGTACATAAATTCCTGGGTATTTCTCCTAGATAGCACCCCTGTTACATTATAATATCCTGGGTATACCTCCTAATAGCCACCCTGTTACATAGAATATCTGGGTACTATCTCCTATATAGCCACCCTGTACATATAATATTCCGGGTGCTATCTCCTATATAGCACCGTGTACATATATATCCTGGGTACTGTCTCCTATATAGCCACACCTGGTACATTATAATATACGGGGTGCGTCTCCTATATAGCCACCAGTTACATATAATATTCTGGGTACTATCTCCTATATACCAACCCTGTTTACATATAATATTCATGAGGGTACTATCTCATTAGCCACCCTGTTAAGATATATCCTGGGTATTATCTCCTATATAGCCACCCGTTACATATAATATCCTGGGTTACTATCTCCTATATAGCCAGCCTGTACAAGAAATTCCTGGGTGATATTCCCGATATAGCCAACCATGTTAATATAAATATCCTGGGTACCTATCTCCATTAGGGGGGGGCCACCCTGTACATATAATATCCTGATTACATCTCCTATATAGCCACCCTATTACATATAATATCGCGGTATTATCTCCTATTATAGCCACCCTGTTACATATAATATTCGGGTACTATTCCTATATAAAGCCACCTGTTACATTATAATATCTGGGTTAAATCTCCTATATAGCACCCTGTATATATAATATCCGGGGTACTATTCCTATATAGCCACCATATTACATATAAATCTGGGTTATATCTCCTATAAGCCACCCTGTTACATATATAATATCTGGGACTATCTCCTATATAGCCACCCTGTACATATAATATCCTGGGTACTATCTCCTATATAGCCAACATGTACATATAATATACTGGGTAACTAGCTCCTATATAGCCACCCTGTTACATTATAATATCCTGGGTGACTATCGCCTATATAGCCACCCTGTACATATAATATCCTGGGTTACTATCTCCTATATAGCCACCCTGTTACATATTAATTCCGGCGGTACTAGCCTCCTATATGCCACCCTGTTACATATAAATCCTGGGTACTATCTCCTTATAGCCATCCTGTTACATATAATATCCTGGGTACATCTCTATATTAGCCATCCTGTTACAATAAATATTCATGGGTACTATCGCCTATATAGCCACCCTGCCTACATATAATATAATGGGGTACCATCTCTATATAGGACACCCTGTTACATCTCATATCCTGGGTAAATAATCTCCTATATACCACCTGTGACAAAAATCTGGGTATTATCTCCTTATATAGCCCCTGTTACATATAATATCTGGGTAACATCTCCTTATATAGCCACCCTGTACATAGAATATCCTGGGTACTATCCCCTATATAGCCACTGTTACATATAATATCCGGGGTACTATCTCCTATATAGCCACCCTGTAATATAATATCCTGGATACTCTCTCCTATATAGCACCCTTTATTACATTAATACCTGGGTATTATCTCCTATATAGCCACCTGTTACAGATAATATCCTGGGTACTATCTCCTATATAGCCACCCTGTTACAATTAATATCCTGGGTACTATCTCCTGATATAGCCACCCTGTTATTATATAATATCCTGGGACTATTCCTATATAGCCACCCTATTACATATAATATCCTGGGTATATATCCATAAGCCACCCTTTTAAATATAAATATCCTGGGTACTATCTCCTATATAGGCCACCCTGTTACCATATCTATCCTGGGACTATCCCTATATAGCCACCCTGTTTTACATATAATATCCTGGGTACATTCTCCGATTATGCCACCCTGTACATATATCTTCCTGCAGGTACTATCGCCTATATGCCACACCTGTTACATATCATATCCTGGGTACTATTCTCCTATATAGCCACCAGGTACATATAATATTCTGGTACTATCTCCTATATAGCCACCCTGTACATATACTATCTGGGTAACTATCTTCCTATATAGCCATCCTGTTACATTAATATCCTGACTATCTCTATCTAGCAATTCTGTTACATATACTATCCTGGTACTATCTCCTATATAGCACCCTGCTACTTATAAGATCTGGGTACCATCTCCGATAAGCCACCCTGTTAACATATAAATGGGTTACCTCCCCTATATAGCAATCCTGTTTACATATAATATCCTGGGTAATATCTCCTTATATAGCCATCTGTTAATATAATATCCTGGGGTACGATTCCTATATAGCCCGCTGTACATATAATATCCTGGGGTACTATTCTATATTAGCCACGGCGGTTACATATAAATCCTGGGTACTATCTCCTATATAGCCACGCTGTGTTACATATAATTCCTGGTTACTATCTCCTATATTGCCACCCTGTGACATATAATATCCTGGGTACTATCTCCTTATTGACATCTGTTTACCATATCATAGCATGGAGTACTATCTCCGGATATAGCCACCCGTTACATAAATATTCCTGGGGGTACTATCCATATATAAGCCACCCTGTACATATAATATCCTGCGGTACTATTCTACCTATATAGCCACCCTGTTACATAAAATATCCTGCGGTACTATCTCCTATATAGCCACCCGTTACATATAATATCCTGGGTTTATTCCTATATAGCCACACGTACATTAATATAATGTGAACAGATGGACGTATGTCTGTATACACCCAATATCTATTACTATGTAACTGTTAATACAGACATTATGGGTTAGGTATAAAGGTGGTAGATGGACGTATGTTTATACACACCTCCAACACTATATTACTATGTAAAACTGTATACAGACATTATGGGTAGGGTATAAGGTTGGACTAGATGGCGTATGTTTTATCAAACCTCCAATACCTATGGTTACTATGGGACTGTTATACAGACATTATGGGTAGGGTATAAAGGTTGGACTAGATGGACGTATGTCTTTATACAACCTCCAATACTATGTTACTATGAGCCTTATAAAATAAATGTTTATTTCACTGTTTTGTGTAACAGTTAATCACACCAAAAAATACCCATATTAAAGACCTATAGTTATAGTAATAGCTATGGATGGTTAGAAGATCTTTAGGGTTACAGTAATTTACCAATTCAGAAAATGATGACAATGTAACCACCACTAACAAAGCTCAAGGCAAAACCTGAGAAGTTAGAGAGATAGATATACAGATAGATGAGAGATAGATAGATGACAGAGAGAGATAAATAATATATATAGATGAGATGAGAGATAGATAATAGATAAATATATATACAGAAGATGAGAGATATATAGATGAGAGATAGATAAATAGATAAATATATATACCGATGTGGAGATGATAGATGATAGAGAGATAAATAGATAAATATTATATACAGATAGATGAGAGATATATGGATTGATAGGAGAGATAATAGATAAATATATATACAGATAGATGAGAGATATATAGATGATAGAGAGAGAAATAGATAAATATATATACAGATAGATAGAGATATATAGCTGATAGAGAGATAAATAGATAAATATATTACAGATAGATGGATGATATATAGGATGATAGAGCGATAAATAGTAAATATATATACAGATAGATGAGAGATAATAGATGATAGAGAGATAATAGATAAATATATATACAGATAGATGAGAGATATATAGATGATGAGAGATAAATAGGATAAATATAGATACAGATAGATGAGAGATAGATGGATGATAGAGAGATAAATAGATAAATAATATACAGATAGATGAGAGATATATGGATGATAGAGCGATAAATAGATAAATATATATACAGATAGATGAGAGATATATAGATGATAGAGAGATAAATAGATAAATATAATAACGATAGAGAGAGAATATAGATGATAGAGGGGAAAAAGGGATATAAATAGATAAATATATATACAGATAGATGAGAGATATATGGATGATAGAGAGATAAATAGATAAATATATATACAGATAGATGAGAGATATATGGATGATAGAGAGATAAATAGATAAATATATATACAGATAGATGAGAGATATATGGAGTGAGAGAGGATAAATAGATAAATATATATACAGATAGATGAGAGATATTAGATGATAGAGAGATAAATAGATAAATATATATACAGATAGATGAGAGATATATAGATGATAGAGAGATAAATAGATAAATATATATACAGATAGATGAGAGAGAGAGGATTAACAGACAACTCTACTATATTCAAATCACCGTAAAAGTCTGAGGTGAAAGGGATATATCCACCCTTATTTTTATATAGTGTAGCCTCCCACTCCCACCCCAACCCAGGGTGTATTTGTAAAAAAAAATAGCAGATTACTTACCAACCTGTCCCCAGCAGCCTCGTAATGTTATTCCGCACGGAGTTAAAATAGGCAGCAGTCCAGACGCTATTGAGGAACGCCACTGGAACGAAGGCTGGTAGTAAGTAGTAACTGCTATTTTTTTTTTTTTACAATGGACAATGTAGTGGGGCTTACACTAACAGTAAAAGGATTTAACACAAAGCGCGTTAAAAATCCAGCGCAGAGGATCTGGAGGGAGGGAGGGTAAGAAATGAGCTCCACTCCACATGACTGAATTACCCTCCTGGAGATGACAGAACATCCAGAAACCTTTCATACAGGAAGACAGCTCCTGCTCATCACGTTTCTGAATTGGGGACAGGCACTGCAGAGAACCATTAAGGAGCAGAGATGAAAGGGTAAGGATTTATGAAACATAGACAGCGGGCCATTATGCTTTTTTAGGGTTTAAATGATAGTTTTTGGGGTAGAAATGCCCTTTAAAATCTTTGACAGAGCCATCTCCCCAATCCTACTCTATGGCAGTGAAGTATGGGACCCTGTCATTTATCCAGACCAATCAAAATGGGAATCTGGCCCACCAGAAATACTCCATCTAGAATTCTATAAAATAATGTGCACTGAAACATCTGATCAGCTCCCAACTAATATCAAACCCACATCCACAGAGCCTGTCAAACCTCAAATCACAGCCGCCATAGCCAAGAGCCAATTGGATTACGTAGATGAATGAAAGGAAGAATAAAAAAGTCCAGAAACTAACTAATACCAGGCACTGGACAGAGACTACAAATGGCCTCCGGAATCCCAACCTACAACGGACTGGAATATCAAAAACCCACAAACTGGCCCCTACGGAGAATTATCACAAACCCTAAAGAGAGACAGTCCTGAGTCTCTACAGACTGAGTGCCCAGCCTAAAAATCCATCTGTCGACACAGACATATAAAACCAAGAGAGAACTGAACTGTGCCAGCACTGACCAGGGAACCTTAGAAGATGAGACCCCCTTCCTTCTACACTGACCCCAAATACAAAGCAATAGGGACCCCCATTTCAATACGGGACCCCCATTTCAAGATGCTGTCGGATTTTATCCCAGATGTAAACTGCTTAGATGAGAGAGAGAAAACTCTATATCCTGCTGGGGAGAGGAGGAGCCCACAGTAAATATTGGGGGACACATGAACGGCATGTCACAGACTGGATATAGATAGATATACACAGTAAATATTGGGGTACACTATTGTAACGCATGTCACAGGACTGAGATGAGGAGGATAATACACAGTAAATATTGGGGTACACTATGTAACGGCATGTCACAGACTGAGATAGAGGATAGATACACAGTAAATATTGGGGTACACTATGTAACGCATGTCACAGACTGGAGATAGAGGATAGCATACACAGTAAATATGGGGTACACTATGTAACGGCATGCACACAGAATGACTAGATAGAGATAATACACAGTAAAATTGGGGGGTACCACTATGTAACGGCATGTCACAGAGCGAGTAGATAGATGAGAGGATACACAGTAAATATTGGGTACACTATGTAACGGCATGTACAGAGGATAGATAGAGGATGATACACATAATATTGGGGTACATATGTAACGGCATGTCACAGACTGAGATAGATCAGGAATATACACAGTAAATATTGGGGTACACTATGTAACGGCATGTCACAGACTGAGATAGGTAGATGATAGATACACAGTAAATTATTGGGGGTACACTATGTAACGCATGTCACGACTGAGAGAGATAGAGGATAGATACACAGTAAATATTGGGGTACACTATGTAACGACATGTACAGACTGAGAAGATAGAGGATAGATACACAGTAAAATATGGGTACACTATGTAACGCCATGTCCAGACTGAGATAGATAGATGATAGATACACAGTAATATTGGGGTACACTATGAACGACATGTCACAGAATGGATAGCATAGATGGATAGATGTACACCAGTAAATATTGGGGTACACTATGTAACGCATGTCACAGACTGAGAGTAGAGGATAGATACACAGTAAATATTGGGTACACTATGTAAGGCATGTCACGAGATGAGATAGTAGAGGATAGATACACAGTAAATATTGGGGTACACTATGTAACGCATGTGTCACGCTGAGATAGATAGAGGATAGCATACACAGTAAATATTGGGTACACTATGTAATGGACTTGTCACAGACTGAGATAGATAAGAGGATAGAGACACAGAAATAGGGTACACTATGTAAACGGACAGTCACAGACTGAGATAGGTAGAGGATAGACTACACAGTAAATATTGGGTACACTATGTAACGCATGTCACAGACGAGATAGAAGATGATAATACACAGAAATATGGGGTACACTATGTAACGGCATGTCACAGACTGAGATAGAAGAGGATAGATACACAGTAAATAATGGGGTACACTATGTAAAGGGCATGTCACAGACTGAGATAGATAGAGGATAGATAAACAGTAATATTGGGGAACTATGTAACGGCAATGTCACAGACTGAGATAGATAGATAATACAGTAAATATTGGGGTGGTACACTATGTAGGCATGTCACAGACTGAGATAGAAGAGGATAGATACACAGTAAATATTGGGGACAATATGTAACGGCATGTCACAGACTGAGATGAGTATACACAAGTAACATATGGGGTACACTATTAACGGCATGTCACAGACGTGAGATAGATAGAGGATAGGATACACGTAAATATTGGGGTAACAATATGTAAACGACATTGTCACAGAATGAGATAGATAGAGGATAGAGATAGATACACAGAGTTAAATATTGGGGGTACATATGTACGGACATGTCAAGACTGAGATGAGAAGATTAATACACAGTAAATATTTGGGTACACTATGTACGGCAAGTTCACAGTAGATAGAGGATAGATACACAGTAAATATTGGGGTACACTATGTAACGGATGTCACAGGACTGAGATAGATAGAGATACTATACAGTAAATATTGGGGTACACATGTAACGGCATGTCACAGACTGAGATAGAAGGATGATATACACAGTAAAATTTGGGGTACACTATGTAACGGCATGTCAAGACTGAGATAGATAGAGGATAATACACAGTAATATTGGGGTACACTATGTAACGGCATGTACAGAGAGATGATATGATATGATACACAGAAATAGTGGGTACACTATGTAACGACATGTCACAGACTGAGATAGAGGATAGATACACAGTAAATTTTGGGTACACTAGTAACGGACATGTTACAGACTGAGATAGATAGAGGATAGATACAACATAAATATTGGGGTACACTATGTAACGGCATGTCACGAGACTGAGATAGATAGAGGATAGATACACAGTAAATATGGGGTAACTATGTAACGCATGGCACAGACTGAGATAGATAGAGGATAGATACACAGTATATGGGGTCCAATATGTAACGGCATGTCAGACTGGAAGATAGAGGATAGATACACAGTAAATATTGGGGTACACTATTGTAACGGCATGTCACAGACTGATAGATAGGATGATACACAGTAAATATGGGGTACACTATGTAACGGACATGTCACAGACTGAGATAGATAGAGGATAGATACACAGTAAATATTGGGGAACATATGTAACGGGAATGTCACAGACTGAGATAGGTAGAGGATAGATCACACAGTAAATATTGTTGGGTACACTATGTAACGGCATGTCAACGACTGGTAGATAAGGATAGATACACAGTGAAATTTGGGGTACATATGTACGCATGTCACAGACTGAGATAGATAGCGGATAGATACACAGTAAATATTGGGGTACACATGTGTAACGGCATGTACAGACTGTGAGATAGATAAGATAGATACACAGTAATATTAATGGGGTACACTAGTAACGGCATGTCACAGACTGATAGATAGAGGATAGATTAACACACAGTAAATATTGGGGTAAACTATGTAACGCATGTTCACAGACTGAGATAGATAGAGATAATACACAGTAAATTGTGGGGTACAACTAGTAAGACCGCATGTCACAGGACTGAGATAGATAGATGATAGATACAGTAATATTGGGTACACTATGTACGCAGTCACAGACTGAGATAGAGAGGATAGAACCAATAAATATTGGGGTAAACTAATGTAAGGCATGTACAGACGAGATAGAAGGATACACAGTGAAATATTGGGTACACTATGTAACGGCATGATCGTCCAGACTGAGATAGTAGAGGATAGATACACAGTAAATATTGGGGTACATATAGTAACGCATTGTCACAGACGGAGAGATTAGATAAGGATAGATACACAGTAAATATTGGGGTACACTATGTAAGCATGTCACAGACTGAGGCAGATAGAGGTAGATACACAGTAAATATTGGGGTACACTATGTAACGCATGTCAAAGACGCGATAGAGTAGAGGATAATACACAGTAAATATTGGGTAACACTATGTAACGGCATGTCACCGACTGAGATAGATAGATGATATTACACAGTAAATTTGGGTACACATGTAAACGGCTGTCACAGACTGAGATAGATAGAGGATAGATAAACAGTTAAATATTGGGGTACACTATGTAACGGCTGTCACAGACTGAGATAGATAGAGATAGATACACAGTAAATATTGGGGTGGAGACTATGTAACGGCATGTCACAGACTGAGATAATGATATAACAAGTTAAATTATTGGGGACACTATGTAAAGCGCATGTCACAGACTACTGAGATAGATAGAGGATACGATACACGTAAATATTGGGGACACATGTAACGGGACATGTCACAGACTAGAGATAGATGATATATACACAGTAAATTTGGGGTACACTATGTAACGGCATGTCACCGACTGGAGATAGAGGATAGATACACAGTAAATATTGGGGGGGGACACTATGTAACGACATGTCACAGACTGAGAAGATGAGGATAGATACACAGTAAATATTGGGGTACATATGTAAGGCATGTCAAGACTGAGATCAGATAGAGATAATACACAGTAAAATATTGGGGTACACTAGTTAACGGCAATTTAACAGACTGAGATAGATAGATAGATACACAGTAAATATTGGGGTACACTATGTAACGGATGTCAGACGAGATAGATAGATGGTAGATACACAGTATAAATTGGGTACACTATTGTAAACGATGTCACAGACTGAGTAGATAGAGGATAGATACACAGTAAATATTGGGGTACACTATGTAACGCATGTCACAGACGATAGATAGAGGATAGATACACAGTAAATATTGGGTACATATGTAACGCATGTCACAGACTGAGATAGATAAGGATAGATAACAGAATTTGGGTACACTAGTAACGCAGTCACAGACTGAGATAGATAAGATAGATACACAGTAAATATTGGGGTACACTATGTAACGGCATGTCCCAGACTGAGATAGAGGATTATGATTACACAGTAAATATTGGGGTACACTATGTAACGGCATGTCCAGACTGAGATAGAGAAGGATAGATAACATAATTTGGGGTACACTATGTAACGGCATGTCACAGACTGAGATAGATAGGATAGATAAACAGTAAATATTGGGGAACTATGTAACGGCATGTCACCGACTGAAAGAGAGGATAATACACAGTAAAATATTGGGGGTACACTAGTGAACAGGCATGTCACAGACTGAGATGAGGAGTAGATACACAGTAAATATTGGGGTACACATTGTAACGCATGTCACAGAATGAGATAGAAGAGGATAGATACCACAGTAAATCTTGGGGCACACTATGTAACGGCATGTCACAGACTGAATTAGAAGAGGATAGATACACAGTAAATATTGGGGTAACACTATGTAACGGGCATGTCACAGACTGAATAGAAAGAGATAGATACACAGTAAATATTGGGGTACACTATGTAACGGCATGTCACAGACTGAGATAGATAGAGGATAGACACAGTAAATATTGGGTACACTATGTAACGACTGGACACAGGACTGAGATAGATAGAGGATAATACACAGTAAATATTGGGTACTATGTAACGCATGTCACAGACTGAGAAAGATAAGATAGTTACACAGTAACATATTGGGACACTATGTAACAACATGTCAGACTGAGTAGATAGAGGATAGATACACAGTAAATATTGGGGTACACAATGTAACGGCATGTCACAGACTGAGATAGATAGGGATAGATACACAGTTAAATTTGGGTACACTATGTAACAACAGTCAGACTGAGATAGATAGAGGAAGATACACCAGTAATATTGGGGTACACTATGTAACGGATGTCACAGACTGAGAGTGGCATAAATTAACTCAACGAGTCCATGGAAACTTACCCAGTTACACTTTTTACCAAAAATTATATCCCAGGCCTGAACCCAATACCCCATTATAGTACTATCCATTGATACCCATTACCCCTACTGTGAACCCCTCTATACTAACGTGTTTTATATTTTTGTTTGCTTTGGCAATGTCATAATGTAAATGATCCTGCAATAAAGCTCTATTTTGATTTGATAGTAGATAGCTAGATAATTTATATATAGAGAGATATGAACATATTAATGATTGTTTTACCACCCCAGGCCCAGACCCCACTAGTGTATTCCCACCCCCTACCCCACTAGTGTTATTACCACCCCAGACCCCACTAGTGTTATTCCACACCCCAGACCCCACTAGTGTATCCCCACCCCAGACCCCGCACGTGTTATTACCACCCAGACGCCACTAGTGTTATTACCACCTAAGTCCCCACTAGTGGTTATTAACACCTAAGTCCCCACTAGTGTTTTCCCACCCCAGACCCCGCAGGGTTATTTACCACCCCAGACCAAAACTAGTGTTATTCCCACCCCAGACTCCACTAGTGTTATTACTACCCCAGACCCCACTAGGTAATTCCTTACCCCAGACCCCACTAGTGTTATTCCCACCCCAGACCCCACTTGTGTTATTACACCTCAGACCCCACTAGGCCCCCCATCCCTATATGATGTGGGTGGGAATAGGAAGGATTACCAGGTGTTGCAGAGAGTCGGTCAGGACAGCCCCACCTTTCAGTAGCAGCAGACTGACACAAACTGGGATCCTGGTCTGAGTCCAGGACCCATCTAGGGGCTAGGTAGACCGCCCCTCACAAGCCACAGGAGGCCCCTCCCCCTGATAACCTCCCAAATGCCGGATTTCTACCTGTGTCCCCCTGACGGGCAGTGTATCTATGAAATAAAGTTTCTTTTAACTCAGACTTTGAACTACATTGCCTTCATCAGGGACCTCCCCTGCGCTAAACTGCACTCGATGGTGAGGGGATTGCGGGGGAGGTGATCTAAAAAAGGGCTGGACACTGGTCATGTGATGTGTATCCATGTTGATGTATTCTTTATGAAATAAGTGTGGTGGATTATCTCTGTCTATCCCCCTACCCTGCATGGGTGAACATTGCTTTCCCCTTCTCCCCAGCTTAGAGATTACACCAAACACCAATTGGAAATACAATGACATTCCACTAACCATGTAATATCTGTTATCTTTATCTACCTTGCAATTTACCTACCTTCATTCTATCTATCTATCATCGAGCAAGGACTCGAGCTAGCAGCGGAGCGAGCGAGCAGCGAGGCGAGCGAGGAGCGAGAGCGAGACCGAGGGAGCGAGCGAGGAGCGGAGCGAGCGCGAGCGAGCAGAGAGAGAGGAGAGAGCGAGCGAGGCGAGGAGCGAGCGAGAGAGCAGGAGCGATCGGTAGCGGCAGCGAGACCGAGCGGAGCGAAGCTAGAGCGGAGCGAGCAGCGAGCGAGCGAGCAGGCGAGCTGAGCGAGCAGCGAGCGAGCGAGGAGCGGGCAGCGAGGACGGAGCGAGCGAGGACGAGCGAGGAGCAGCGAGCAAGGACCGAGCGAGCAGGAGCGAGCGAGGCAGCGAGCGAGCGGAGCGACGAGCGAGCGACCGAGCGCGGAGCTAGCAGCAGGACCGAGCGGAGCGAGCGAGCGAGCAGCGAGCGAGCGAGCAGCTAGCGAGCGAGCAGCGAGCGAGAGAGGAGCAGCAGCGAGGACCGAGCGGAGCGAGCAGGAGCGAGCGAGCAGCGAGGACGAGCGAGCAGCGAGGCGAGCGAGGAGCTAGCAGCGGGACGGAGCGGAGCGAGCTAGGAGCGAGCGAGCGAGCAGCGAGCCAAGGAACCGAGCGAGCAGCGAGCGAGCGAGAGCAGCAGAGAGCGAGCGAGCGAGCAGGAGCGAGCGAGCGAGAGCGAGACAGCGAGGATCCGTAGCGGAGCGAGCGAGAGAGCAGCGAGCGAGCAGCGAGCGAGCGAGCGATAAGCGAGCGAGGAGAGAGCAGCGGGACCGAGAGAGGCGAGCGAGCAAGGGGGGGAGCGAGAGAGAGCGAGCGAGGAGCGAGCGAGGAGCGAGCAGCCGAGGACCGAGCTGAGAGAGCGAGCAAAGGGGCGAGAGAGAGCGAGCGAGGCAGGAGGCGAGCGAGAGCTAGCAGCGAGCAAGGACCGAGCGAGCAGCGAGCTGAGGAGCGGAAGCGAGTGACAGAAATTCTATCGACTATCAGCTATCATCTATACATCTATACCTATCTATCTACTATATCTATCTATCTATCATCTATCTTATCTATTAACTATCTATCTAATCTAATATTATATCTATGTCTATCTATCTATCTATCATCTAATCTATATCATCTATTATCATCTAATCTATCATCTATCTATATCTATCTATCATCTATTATCTATCATCTATCGATCTATCATCTATCTATATATCATCTATCTATCATTTATCTATTATCTATCTATCATCTATCTCGATCTCTCATTATCTATCTATCATCTATCTATCTAATCTATCATCTATCTCTATCATCTATCTATCTTCATCTTTTATATCTATCTATCATTCTATCATCATCTATCTATCTATAATCTATATATCATCTATCTATCTATCATCTATATATCTATCGATCATCTATCTATCATCTATAGATTCTATCTATCAATCTATCATCTATTCTATCTATCATCTATCTATCTATCTATCATTATCTATCTATATCGATAATTTCTATCATCTATCATCTATATTATCTATCCTATATCTATATATCTATACATCTCTATATCTATCGATATTCTTATCTATCATTATCTATTGCATCTATTATCTATCATTATCATCTATCTATTCTATCTATCTATCATCTATCTATTACTAATCTATATCATCTATCGATCTATCATCTATCATCTGTCATCTATTATCTATCATCTATATATATTCTATCCTATACTATCTATCTATCTTATCATCTATCTAGTATCTATCATCCATCTATCCATATATCTATTATCTATCTATTATCTATCATCCATCTATCTATCTATCTATCTATCTATTATCTATCTATCCATTATCTATCTATCATCTATCATCATCCATCTATCTATCTATAGCAATTCTATCTATCATCTAACTATCATTTACCTACTATCATCTATCTATCATCTATCTATCAATCTATCACCTATCTATCATCACTATCGATCTATCATCTATCTATCTATCTATAATCTATTATCTATCATCTATCTAATCATCATCTATCTATCATCATCTATCTATCCGTCTATCTATCATCTATCTGTCTATATATATCTATCTATCTATCATCCATCTATCATCTAAGCTGTCTATCATAATCTATCTGTATATAGATCATCTATCTATCATTCACTATTATTATCTATCTATATCGGTCTAAGCTATCTATCATCTATTATCGTCTATCTATCATTCGAGCTATATCTATTTCAATATCTACATATCATTTATCTATATCTATCTATCATAGAGCTATACACTATCTCATCTTCTAGATCATCTATCTATCCTATATATCATTCTATCATTTATATATCATCTATCTATCTATCTGACTGAGATAGATAGATGTATGATCACAGTAATATTGGGGACACACTATGGTCAACAGCTGTGAGCCGACTGAGATAGAAGAGGATAATACCACAGTAAATATTGGGGTACACTATGTAATGAGCTAGTCACAGACTAGATATGAGGGTTAGATAACAGTAAAAATATTGGGGTCACTAATGAACACCTGTGCAGAGATAGTAGAGGATAGCTACACAGTATAATTGGGGTACACTATGTAATAGACATGTCACAGACCTGAGATAGAGAGATGATAGAACACAGAAATATTGGGCGTACACTATGTAACAGACATGTGCACAGACTGAGAATAGAAAGAGTATATAACAGTAAATATTGGGGTACATAATGTAATCGCAGCAACAACAGATAGATAGAGGATAGATACACAGTGTAATATTGGGTACACTATGTAACGCATGTCACAGACTGAGATAGTAGGTAGATACCACAGTAAATATTGGGGATACAACTATGTAACGACATGTCAAGACGTGAGATGAGGATGAATAACTAGTAAGATTTGGGGAACACAATGTAACCATGTCACACAGACTGAAGTTAGAAGTGATAATACACAGTAAATATTGGGGTAACAATGTAACGCATGTCGCAGACTGAGAAGATAGAGGATAGATAACACAGTTAATATTGGGTACACTATGAACGGTGCATGTCACAGACTGAGATAGATAGAGGTAGAACACATTAAATATTGGGGTCACTATGGACGACATGTCACAGACTGAGAAGATAGAGATATATACAAGTAAATATTGGGGTAACTAATGTAACGGCATGTCACAGACTGAGATAGATAGAGTGATAGATCCACAGTAAATATTGGGGCCAACACTATGTAACAGCATGTCCGGCAGACTGAGATAGATAGAGGAAGATACACAGTAAATATTGGGGTACACTATGTAATGATGTCACAGATGAGAGATAGAGGATAGAACACAGTAAATATTGGGGTACACTATGTACGCATGTTCAGACTGAGATAGATAGAGGATAGTACACAGTAATATTGGGGTACACTATGGAAGAATGTACAGACTGAGATAGTCTAGAGATAGATAACCAGTACATATTGGGGCAATATGAACGAAGCATGTCAGACTGAGATAGATAGAGGAGATAATACACAGTAAATATGGGGTAAACTATGTAGTGGCATGTCACAGACTAGATGTAGACGGATAGATACACAGTAAATATTGGGGTACACTAGTAACGACATGGCACAGACTGAGTAGAGGATAGTACACAGTAAATATTGGGTACACTATGTAACGGATGTCCAGACTGAGATAGATAGAGGATAATACACAGTAAAATTGGGGACACTATTGTAAGGCATGTCACAGACTGAGATAGATAGATGATAGTATTACACAGTTAAATATTGGGGTACACTATGTAACGCATGTCCAGACTGAGATAGAAGAGGATAGATACACATTAAATATTGGGGTACACTATGTAACGGCATGTCACAGACTGGAGATGATAGATACACAGTAAATATTGGGGTACACTATGTAACAGCATGTCACAGACTGAGATAGATAGATACACAGTAATATTGGGGACACTATGTAACGGCATGTCACAAGGACTGAGATAGATAGATACACAGTAAATATTGGGGTACCTATGTAACGGCATGTCACAGACTGAGATAGATAGATACACAGTAAAATATTGGGTACAATAGTAAGGCATGTCACGAGAGATAGAGATAGATACACAGTAAAATTGGGGTACAATGTAACGGCATGTCACAGACGGTAGGATAGATAATACACAGAAATATTGGGGTAACACTATGTAACGGCATGTCACAGACTGAGATAGATAGATTGATACACAGTAAATATGGGGTACATAGTAAGGGCATGTCCAGACTGAGATAGATAGAAGATACAAGTAAAAAATGGGGACACTATGTACGGCACATGTTCACGACTGAGATAGATAGATATAACAACAGTAAATATTGGGGTACACTATGTAACGGCATGTCACAGATAGAGAGAGGATAATTCACAGTAAATATTTGGGTACACTTGTAACAGCATGTCACGACTGAGAAGATAGTAGCTATACACAGTAAATATTGGGTGGACACATGTAACGGCATGTCACAGACTGAGTATAGGATAGGATAACTAATAAATATTGGGGTACAATATGTAACGGCTGTAAAGAAGATGAGATAGATAGATACAAGTTAATATTGGGGTTACACTATGTAAACGGCATGTCACGAGACTGAGATAGAGATACACAGTAAATATTGGGGACACTATGTAACGGCATGTCACAGACTGAGATAGATAGATACACAGTAAATATTTGGGTACACTATGTAACGGATGTCACAGACTGAGATAGATAGAGATAATACACATAAATTGGGGTACACTATGTAAGGCATGTCACAGAATGGATAGATAGATGAATATACACAGTAAATATGGGTACACTATGTAACGCATGTCCAGACTGAGATAGATAGAGGATAAAACAGTAAATATTGGGGTACACTATGTAACGGCAGTCACAGACTAGATAGATGGATAGATACACAGTAAATATTGGGGTACACTATGTAACGGAATGTCACAGACTGAGATAGATGAGTACACAGTAATATTGGGTACACTATGTAACGGCATGTCACAGACTGAGATAGATAGATAGATAACACAGTAAATATGGGGTACACTATGTAACGGCATGTCACAGACTGAGATAGATAGATACACAGTAAATATGGGTACAAGTAACGGCAGTCACGACTGAGGATAGTACAAAGTAAATATTGGGGTACACTAGTAACGGCATGTCAAGACTGGTAGATAGGATAGATACACAGTAAATATTGGGGTACATATGTAACGGCATGTCACAGACTGAGATAGATAGAGGATAGATACACAGTAAATTTTATGGGTACACTATGTAAGGCATGTCACAGACTGAGATAGATAGATAGAACACAGTAAATATTGGGGTACACTATGTAACGGCATTCACAGGACTGAGCTAGATAGGATATAACACACAGTAAATATTGGGGTACACTAGTAACGGCATGTCCACAGAGATGAGAGATAATACACAGTAAATATTGGGGGTACACCTGTACGCATGTCACGACTGAGATAGATAGAAGATAGATCATTCACAGTAAATATTGGGGTACACAATGTACGGCATGTCACAGACTGAGATGATAGAACACAGATAAATATTGGGGTACATATGTAACGGCATGTCACAGACTGGAGATAGATAGATACAAGTAAACTATGGGGTACACTATGTAACGGCATGTCACAGCGAGATGAGGATAGATACACAGTAATATTGTGGGGTACACTATGTAACGCATGTCACAGACGAGATAGATATGATAACACAGTAAATATTGGGGTACACTATGTAACGGCATGTCACAGACTGAGGAGAGAGATAGATACACAGTAAATATTGGGGGACACTATGTAACGGCATGTCACAGACTGAGATAGATAGAGGGATTATACACAGTAAATATGGTTGGGTAACACTATGTAAGGCATGTCACAGACTGAGATAGATAGATGATATATACACAGTAAATATTGGGTACACTAGTAACGCATGTCAGCAGACTGAGTAGATAGAGGATAGATACACAGTAAATATTGGGGTACACTATGTAAGGCATGTCACCAGACTTTAGAGAGATAGATACACAGTAAATATTGGGGTACACTATGTAACGGCATGTCACAGACTGAGATAGATAGATACACAGTAAATATTGGGGTACACTATGTAACGGCATGTCACAGACTGTAGATAGATAGAATACACAGTAAATATTGGGGACACTATGTAACGGCAGCACAGATGAGATAGAGGATAGATACACAGTAATATTTGGGACAATATGTAACGGAAGTACAGACGGATAGATACACGTAAAATTGGGGTACACTATGTAACGGATGTCACAGACGGAGATAGAGAGATACACAGTAAATATTGGGGTACACTATGTAACGGACATGTCACAGATGAGATAGATGAGATAGATACACAGTAAATATTGGGGTACATATGTAAGGCATGTCCACAGACTGAAGATGATAGATAGATACACAGTAAAAATTGGGGTACACTATGTAACGGCAATTCACGACTGAGATAGATAGGATAGACAACACAGTAAATATGGGGTACACTATGTACGGCATGTCACAGATGAGATAGATAAAACACAGTAATATTGGGGTACACTATGTAACGGCATGTTCCAGACTGAGATAGATAAGGATAGATACACAGTAAATATTGGGGACACTATGTAACGTGCATGTCACGGACTGAGATAGATAGAGGATAGAACACAGTAAATATTGGGGTACCACTTATGTAATGACATGTCACGACGACATAGAGATAGATACACAGTAAATATTGGGGTACACTATGTAACGTGCATGTCACAGACTGAGATAGATAGATACACAGTAAATATTGGGGTACACTATGTAACGGCATGTCCCAGGACTGAATAGAAGAATAGATAGATACACAGTAATATTGGGGTACACTATGTAACGGCATGTCACGATGACTGAGGATAGATACACAGTAAATATTGGGGTACACTATGTAACGGCATGTCACAGACTTTGAGAAGATAGATTACACAGTAAACATTGGGGTACACTATGTAACGGCATGCGCACAGGACTGAGATAGATAAGATACACAGTAAATATTGGGGTACACTATGTACGGCATGTCCAGACTGAGAAGATAGGGATAGTACACAGTAAATATTGGGGTAACACTATGTAACGGCATGTCACGACTGAGATAGATAAGGATAGATACACAGTAAATATTGGGGTAACTAGTAACGGCATGTCACGATGAGATAGAAGAGGATAGATACACAGTAAATATTGGGGTCACACTATGTAACCGCAGTCACGGATGAGATTAGGATAGAATACACAGTAAATATTGGGGTTACATATTTACCACTATGTAACGGCATGTCACAGACTAGAGATAGATACACAGTAAATATTGGGGTACACTATGTAAGGCATGTCACAGATGAGATAGAGTAGATAACACAGTAAATATTGGGGTACACTATGTAAATGGACAGTAGAGAGATAGGATAGATACACGTAAATATTGGGACACTATGTAACGGCATGTCACAGACTGAGAACGATAGAGGATAGATACACAGTAAATATTGGGGTACACTATGTAACCATGTCAGACTGAGATAGATAGAGGATAGATACACAGTAAATATTGGGGTACACTATGTAACGGGCATGTCACAGACTGAGATAGATACACAGTAAATATGGGTACACTAGTAACAGTCACGACTGAGGTAGACTATTAATACACCAGTAATAATTGGGACATCATGTAACAGCTGACAGACTGAGGAGCATAAATAACTATAATACCATGTTATCCCTTTCATGGCTATTATATTGATGCCCAGATTATCCCTTTATCTTCCCCAAAATTATATCCCAGGACGACACCCAATACACACCTTATTATACTGTCTATTACTTATCCATTGATACATACCCCATACTGTGAATCATCTATACCAATGTTTTTAATCAAATGTAACTGATCCTACAATAAAGCTCTTCTATTTAATAATCGTATGACATATGAGCCTGGCTTATAACGGAAGAGGCAGAGGTATTTAATCGTGAACGGGGTAGAGTCCCGTAGATTCTCAACTGAATACCAAAAAAATGTTTTTTACCATTGGGAGATTTTGTACTGAGTAAGGAGAATAGTCCATAACTTCCCTGTTGGTACCCAGTGAGACATACGTATATCACTTGGGTCAGTGGTTAGCAAATTTTTTCAGATGGGGCGCACTTATATATCTATGTAATCTATATATCTATCTATCTATCTATCTATCTATCTATCTATCTATCATATATGTCTATCTATCTATCTATCTATCTATCAATCTATCTATCTATCTATCTATCACTCATCATCTTTACTATCTATATCTAATCATCCATCTATCTATCGATCCATCTATCTATCATCTTCGTATATATATCTATATGAGAACATACTGTATATCACTGGGTCAAGGGGTAGGCAAATGGTCAGAATGGGGCGCACGTTATATACAGTATCTGTAGATCTAGTCGTAGCGCGCGTACGAGCAGCGAGCTAGCGCTCTATCTTCGATAATCTATCGATAATCTAGTGCTAACTAGCATCATATTTCTATCTATCTAACTGGAAACCAAAAAAATGGTTGTACCAGTGGAGATTGTACTGGTTAGGAGAATAGTCCATACTCCCGTGGGTACCCAGAGTGGAGGACTATATCTGTAATATCACGGGTCAGTTGGTTAGCAAATTTTTCAGAATGGGGCGCCATCGTAATCGCATTAATCTATGCTATCTGATTATCTATCTATCCTTCATCTTAGTCTGATCTACTCATCTATCGTATCATCATTATCTATCGTCATCATTTCTCTCTATCATCTATGCTAGTCATTATCTATGCTTTCGCTTCATCTATCTATCTGTGATCTATATACGGTCATTAGGATTTCAGAGGGCCTTATATATGTATCTTACTACTATCTATCTCGATCTATCTACGTCTATCTATCTTATGTCGATCTATCTATCTATCTAGTCATCATCTATCTATCCATCTACTCTATCATCTTTCATATCATCTATCTATCATCTATCTATCACCTAGCTATCTATCATCTATCTATATCATCTATCTATCTATATATCTATCTATCTATCATTTATCTATCATCTATCTATCTATCACCTATCTATCTATCTATCTATCTATCTATCTATCTGTCTGTCTATCTATCATCTATCTATTTATCATCTATCTATAGCTATCTATCATCTATCTATAGCTATCTATCATCTATCTATATCTATCTATCTGTCTATCTATCTATCATCTATCTATCATTTATCATCTATCTGTCTATCTATCTATCATCTATCTATCTATCACCTATCTATCTATCATCTATCTATTATCTATCATCTATCTATCTGTCTATCTATCTATTATCTATCATCTATCTATCAATCTATCACCTATCTATCATCTATCTATCTATCTATCTATCTATCATCTATCTGTATTATATATCATCTATCTATCTATCATCTATCTATCTATCTGTCTATCTATCATCTATCTATTATCTATCTATCTATTATCGATCATCTATCACCTATCTATCATCTGTCTATATCTATCTATATCTATCTGTCTGTCTGTCTATCTATCATCTATCTATATCTATCTATCATCTATCTATAATCTATCTATCAATCCTTTATCTATCATCTATATATATATATATATATCATCTATATATCTATCTATCATCTATCTATCTATCTCTTTATCTATTATCTATCACCTATCTATCATCCATCTATCTATCATCCATCTATTATCTATCATCTATCTATTACCTATCTATCATCTATCTATTATCTATCATCTATCTATTAACTATCTATCTATATATGTGTTTATACCTATTATCTATCTTATATATTATCTAGCAACTATCAATCTATTATCTTTTTATCTATACATTTATCTATTATTTATCTACTTTCTATTTACATCTATCTCTCTCTGTCTATATATATCTCTGTGTCTATCTTTATCTACCTATATTTCCTTCTTTCTCTCTATTTATTATCTATATATCTATCATCTATCTATCAATTATCTATTAGTTAGCTATCTTTCTATTGATCATCTCTCTATTATCTATCTATATATCTATCTATATCTGTCTGTTTCTATATATCTATTATCTATAAACTATCTAGTAATCTATGTGTCTATCTATTATCTATCTATCAACTATCTATCTATCTATCATCTACCTATCTATTAATCTATCATCTACCGATCTATCTAGCATCTATCTATCTAACTATCATCTACCTATCTATTTATCAAATCAAAAAGAGCTTTATTGGCAGGATCAACTTACATTTTGACATTGCCAAAGCAAACAAAAATAATAAAACACCTTAGTATAGAGAGGCTCACAGTAGGGGTAATGGGTATCAATGAAAAGTAATATATGGACGGTACTATAAGGGATATATTGGGGTTCAGTTCTGGGATATAATAGTTTGGGTATAAAGGGATAATTGGGTAAGTAGTCCTTGGATATTGAGTTAATTTATGCCCCTCTCAGTCTGTGACATGCCGTTACATAGTGTGCCCCAATATTTACTGTGGCTTCCTCCTCTCCCAGCAGGATATAGAGTTTTCTCTCTCCATCTAAGCAGTTGACGTCTGGGATAAAATCCGACAGCATCTTGAAATGGGGGTCCCGTATTGAAATGGGGGTCCCATATTACTTTGTATTTGGGGCAGTGTAGAAGGAAGGGGGTCTCATCTTCTAAGGTTCCCTGGTCACAGTGCTGGCACAGTCAGTTCTCTCTTGGTTTATATGTCTGTCTGTGTCGGACAGATTGGTTTTTAGGCTGTGGGCACTCAGTCTGTAGAGACTCAGGACTTGTCTCTCTTTAGGGTTTGTGATATTCTCCAGGTAGGGGCCAGTTTGTAGGGTTTGGATATTCTCCAGTAGGGGCAGTTTGTAGGGTTTGTGATATTCTCCAGGTAGGGGCCAGTTTGTAGTCTCTGTCCAGTGCCTGGTATATAGTTAGTTTCTGGGACTTTTTTATTTCTTCCTTCCATTCATCCACGTAATCCAATTGGCTCTTGGTTATGGCGGCTGTGATTGGAGGTTTGACCGGCTCTGTGGATGTGGGTTTGATGTTAGTAGGGAGCAGATGAGTTGTTTCAGTCAGTGCATATGGCTTTTCTTGGTCTTTGTTGGGTATTGAGGCTTTATGATGGTAAGAGTTGGGGCTACTGTTCTGTAGGGGAGCCCAGAATGATGGGGCCCTTTATTGTATCTCAAGCAGTAATGGGAATCTGCCAAGCTCAGCCCGACAAGCGCTGTTTGATGTACTGCGATGGACCTGGAGGAGGTGCTTACAGAATTCCAGATGGAGTATTTCTGGGGCCAGATTCCCATTTTGATTGGTCTGGATAGGAGACAGGGCGACATACTTCACTGCCATAGAGTAGGATTGGGGAGATGACACTGTCGGAGGCTTTTACCGGTGGTTTGAGGGGATCCAGTTGTTTTCTTATTGCATAGAAGGTTCGGAGGCTTTTGCTTTCAGTCTCTATAGCTGCCCTAAAGCTCCCAGACAGGGCTGCCATAAGGGGGTACTCCTGTATGGGGCCCAGAGAGTGAGAGGAAGGAATTTTTTTTTATTCTGCAATACTGCATTCAGCCACTAGGTACTCCAACACCATTCCTAGATAGAGAAGAGAAACAGGGCATGTCTGCTGCATGGCCCATGACTCAGTCAGTAGGTGGCTTTACCCTCTATGTGGCTCCGCCCCCTCCCTGCACTTGTAGCTGTTCTGTGCTGTGATCTCCATAGAGAGCAGGAGGGAGTAACTGTAAGTTATACTGATCCCATTTCTACTTGTGAGAGTCCATGGGGGACATTGTTACCCTCTGTCTCACTACTGTGTACAGGGACTGACAAACTTCCTCTATGGGGCTGCTGGTGCCAGTACCTATATAGCAGTGATGGGAAACCTTGTAACTTCACATGTTAAACTACAACTCCTAGCAGGGCCGCCATCAGACTTTTCTGGGCCCCATACTGGGTAAATTTTTAGGTCCCCCATAACACAAACCAACTCAGACACGTCACGCATACCTCCCAACATTTTAAAATGCAAAAGAGGGACACGTGGGGAGAAGAGAAGCGATGAATGCAGATTTTTTTTTTACGCTCACTTCATTAACAGTCAATTTTCTTTTCCATGTAGCCTTTTTGGTGATGAAACGGGGGAGTGATGATGGGACACATGATGTTGGTTGAGGTTTTAAGGAAGAGATGTGTATTATTACGCTATGCCTGATGACGGTCACAAGATGTCCGAAACGCGTTGCAGCGTTTTTTAGCTTGTATATATATTAACTATTTACAATAAAAAAAAAAAAATTTTCTTTTAAGAAAAGTTATATCACGCTCCGTGCGTCGGATTTTGTGGGTCATTGACATTATGACCCTCTCCTGGCCAGCCGATAGTCCACAGTGGGTGGTGCTGGGATAGGAGGCGGAGCAGTGGGGGAAGTTTCCATTTTTATAAGATCATATAAAAATAAACATTTTACTGTGCTTTTTAACGCGCCACTAGTTACATTAACTAACACATTAACATTAATAGGTAATAAGTGCTTTACACAAATATAAACTATAAAACAAAAACTTTCTTTGACCATTATTTACGTAAATAAATGTGATAATATTTTATATAACAATCGGGGCTCGGCTGCATTAATGCGTTTTTTAAACATTTGCACCTGCGATTTTAAATATTGTGGAAATTACGGGAATGCAAAAATTCCTGCAATTGCACATGCGATCACCTTTTTTTTTGCACAATCGCATGTGTTTCCATAATGGAAATTATCAACATCACATCAACAATGCGAGACATCGCACAGGAAATGCGTGCATGCTTCGGTGCGTTGCGGTGTGGCTAAATGGCTAAAACCGTGATACTTGCCTTGTGGTGGTGCCGGAGGCTGAGGCGGAGGAGGAGGATGAGGCGGAGAAAGAGGAGGAGGATGAGGCGGAGAAAGAGGAGGAGGAGGATGAGAAGGAGGAAGAGAAGGATGAGGCGGAGAAAGAGGAGGAGGAGGATGAGACGGAGGAAGAGAAGGAGGATGAGGCGGAGAAAGAGTAGGCGGTGAAAGAGGAGGAGAAGGATGAGGCGGTGAAAGAGGAGGAGAAGGATGAGGCGGAGAAAGAGGAGAAGGAGGAAAGAGAAGGATTGAGGCGGAGAGAAAGAGGAGAAGGAGGAAGAGAGAGGATGAGGCGGAGAAAGAGGAGAAGGAGGAAGAGAAGGATGATGGGAGAGAAGAGGAGAAGGAGGAAGAGAAGGGATGCGGAGAAGAGAGAAGGAGGAAGAGAGGAAGGATGATGCGGAGAAAGAGGAGAAGGAGGAAGAGAAGGATGAGGCGGAGAAAGAGGCGAAGGAGGAAAGAGAAGGAATGAATGCGGAGAAAGAGGAAGAGAAGAAAGAGGAGGAAAAGGATGAGGCAGAGAAAGAGGAGAAGGAGGATTAGGCGGAGAAAGAGTAAGAGGAGAAGAAGGAGAGGATGGGTCAGAGTCCCTGTATCTTCCTATTCTGTAAGATTAGATAAAAAATAAAATCAATTAATATGACAGTAGCGACAGCTTTTTGGGCTTAACGCCCCACCTGTTTATTCGCTAACACTATCATTAATAAGGTCCCTCTAATGTTAGTGGCGGTTTGCAATGTGGTTATCGGTAATAAGAAGCTTTACACAAATATAAACTTGTAAAAAAACAAAAGCTTCTCTGACAATTATCTTGTTTACGAAAAAGTACAAATAAATGAGGTAATATTTTATAGAACAATCAAAGCAGAAATAAATGGTTGAAACTGTGATACTTGCCTTGCGCTCTGTTGGCTATGTCAGCGACGTGACTGAACCTCTGTCTCTTCAGGTCCGACCACCTGCGCTGTAGCTGGAAGTTGGTCTGACTCACATCTAACTTTGCGCTGCTTTATATGTTGGGTGCCATCCGGTATCCCATCGTAGTTGATTCTGGACAGGTAGGCCACCATAAAGCGCTGTCACTCAATGCAAGGCATCCTGAGGCTCTAATCCCGATGTGGGACAAAACAGGAACAAGCTGCCGAAAACTGGAAGTAGTTTCCGAAAGTCGAATTGCCGTTTTCGGTAACCCTTGAATGTGTAGTATCGCTAACCCGTGAAAGCAGCGATAGATTTCGCGAACCCTCGAAAGTACAGGTCGATTCTAACAGCCCTTGAATTTGTAATGTCGCTAACCCTCGAAAGTATCGATCGATTTCGATAACCCTCGTAAGGAAAGATCGATTTCCGTAACCCTCGAAAGCAAGAAAAGTTTTCGGTAACCCTCGAATTTGTAATATCGTTAACCCTCGAAAGTAGTGTTTGATTTCGGTAACCCTCGAAAATAGAATGCAGAAGCTCGAAACCAGCCCGATCGTGAGGAAAGATAGTTTTTAAATCAGTTTTGGTTCTATTTACGGGTTCTCCAGACAATTCCCCAGGTCTCTGTGTTATTTACAGTAACCGACTATTATGATCTCATCCTTAAAATCAATAGAAATTTTTAATTTTTTTCCTCCCATAGGCTTCTATGGATCTGTTTTTGAATCTGAATTTTTTTTCAAAAAATTCCAAAACGGAACGAAACTCATCAGTTTCGAACATCTCTTCTTCCAACCTGATCCAGGTAAACATGCCTACTGACCTACCCTTCCATTTTCATGGCAGCCATATTTAAAGGGTAACTATAGTAAAAAAAATATTCTAATAAACAAAGTTTGTTTTTTTAACCCCCAAGCCGACACAGGTACACACACCTACTGATCTACTTATCCATTACTGTGGCAGCCATATGTAAAGGGTAACTAAAGTCAAAAAAATTAATTTTGATATATAATCAAAACAGTTTGTTTTTTTTAACTTCCAACCTGATCCAGGTTCACACACCTACCCTTCCATTTCCATGGCAGCCATATTTAAAGGGTAACTATAGTCAAATAACTATTTTGACTAATCATCAAAGTTTGTTTTTTTTAAACCCCCAACCTGACCCAGGTACACACAAATACTGGCCTACCCTTCCATTTCCGTGGCAGAATACTTAAAGGGTAAATATAGTCAAAAAATAAATTTTGACCAATAATCAAAAAAAGTTTGTTTTGTAACTTCCAACCTGATTCAGGTACATATGCCTAATCACCTACCCTTCCATTTTCATGGCAGACATATTGCAAACGCGCTCCCTTCAAAACTGTAATGTGAAGTGTTTATATAAAAAAGGAGATACTTCATTATCCCCTTTATACATTATATTATTGTGTTCCCCAATCCTAACACCCAATGTACGTATGGTTTTCCCGATGTACCATTTATTCCACATGCAACGAATGCCATTAAGAACTATTGAAGATTTACAATTATAAAAATTCTCCCATTTGTGCTTCATGTTCAGAAGAGGACTGGCCCAGTGGGCTGAGGGGCAAATGCCTGACGGGCTGATCTCCAATTAAAAATTTGGGGTGCCACAGAAGCTATTTGTAAGTTATATGCTTGAAAGGCACAGCGCGCACCTCTAGCTCTAACATGGGCAAGGAACAGAAAACTCCTCCTCCTCCTTCAGATCATTTACCAGTCAGCACTCCAGTTCATTAGCAGTGTCATCAGCCCTTCAGTTCATTAGCCAGTGTCGTCAGCCTTCCAGTTCATTAGCCAATGTTGCCAGCCCTCCAGTTCATTAACCAGTGTCATCAGCCCTCCAGTTCATTAACCAGTGTCATCAGCCCTTCAGTTCATTAACCAGTGTCATCAGCCCTTCAGTTCATTAGCCAGTGTTGTCAGCCCTCCAGTTCATTAGCCAGTGTTGTCAGCCCTCCAGTTCATTAGCCAGTGTTGTCAGCCCTTCACATCATTACCCAGCGTCATTCAGCCCTCCAGTTCATTAGCCAGTGTTAGTCAGCCCTCCCAGTTTATTATTCAATGTTTGCCAGCCCTCCAGTTCATTAGCTGATATTAGTCAGCACTTCAGTTCCTTAGCCGGTGTTGGTCAGCCCTCCAGTTCATTAGGAACAGAGGAAACTTTGGGTAAGTATAACTTGACTTAGAATATGTACCCAGGGGTGAGGACTTAGCGATTCAGGATCTCATCCAGGGTACCAAGGGCCTAGGAATGTGCATTGATTATCTTTTCTATGTTTGTATAAATGTTTGACCAGATCAGTAGCACTTACATTAAATGTAGTAAATTAGCCTAATTGGAGTGCTTCCACAATCCTGGTATTGTATGTATATACTGTATATATGTATTTTTATATATCAAAATATAGAAAATATATACAAATATATATATATATATACGCATTTGTATAAAAAATAAAATATATACGTGTAATCATGTATTTAAGAATGAAACCAAAAAAATATGGAAACTATTTAATAAAATGAAAGTATAATAGACCATTTACTGACAAACAATTTACAGGGGAAATGGAAAGAAAAATAAACAGGATTAAGTCACTGCAGTCAGAACTATGAATCAGATTAAAGTCTACTAAATTGTTGTAATAAGAGGACACTAATTAAGAAACAAACTGACTATATACATAAAACTTAGGACTTATATATATATATAAATATACATATACATTATACAAATTCATTTATGTACATAGACTAAACAATTTTATTAATAAAAAATATACAGTTATGATTAAATGATACATTAATGCATTGGTAAAAAAATTACTTTACATCTGCCTAAATCTTAAATTAATTCCTAAACAACAATATATATATATATATATATATATATATATATATATATATATATATAAATCAATAATAATGATCTACTGTATATACTTGAATATATCAATCTGAGTATAAGTCGAGTCACCTGGAAAATAAGTAAAACATGATTGACTCGAGTATAAGCCGAGGGTAGAAATTATGACCACTACTGCCTTCTGATTCTGTATTGTTTTGAGGCTTTATTTGCCCTTTAAATGGACAGAAGAATTCCCATACAGGATTACCATACAGTAATAGCCAAATCCAGTATGTCTATTACTATATGGGACTACTGTATGGGAATTCTTCCATTTAAAGGGCTCAAAACAATACAGAATCAGAAGGCATCTTTTTAACAATAGAAACCATCCTCCTGATTCTGTAGTTTTGTGCCATTAGTTGCCCTTTAAATGGACAGTCATTTCATATAGTAACCCCAATTCATTGGCTCTCCAGATGCTTAAAAAACTACATCTCCCAGCATGCCTTAGTTGCTGGGAGTTGTACTTTACAAACATCTTCAGTGGCAAGCAATTGGGCTTAATGTATGGGACTACTGTCCCCCCCACCCCCAGAGCCACTGACTGTCAAGAGGGCGGGAACTAAGGGGTCAACCCACTGACAGCGGAGTAGACACGTCATCAATCAGATGCTCCTGTTCATGTGTTTGGAGGGAGGATAAAGGCTGCATGGGAATGGATAAGGCTCGGGTACAAGGTGACGTATACAAGCTAGGAAATAGATACAAAGACATGCTAATAAAACACGTGTATCTCAGGCTACCATGAATTGATTCTATTCATTTTAAAGCTAGAAATCTGGCCTATAACATATTATAATATGGTTTTGGGACTGGACATCCCCTTTAATAACACCCTTATATATAGTATAAATCATAATAATGATCTACTGCATATACTTGAATATATCAATTGAGTATAAGTCGAGTAACCTGGACAAAATAAGTAAAACATGATTGATCGAGTATAAGCCGAGGGGTAGAAATTATGACACTTACTGCCTTCTGATTCTGTATTGTTTTGAGGCTTTATTTGCCCTTTAAATGGACAGAAGAATTCCCATACAGGATCCATACAGTATAGCCAAATCCAGTATGTCTATTACATATGGACTACTGTATGGGAATTCTTCCATTTAAGGGCTCAAAACAATACAGAATCAGAAGGCATCTTTTTAACAATAGAAAACCATCCTCCTGATTCTGTATTGTTTTTGTGCCATAGTTGCCCTTTAAATGGACAGTCATTTCATATAGTAACCCCAATTCATGGCTCTCCAGATGCTTAAAAAACTACATTCCCAGCATGCCTTAGTTGCTGGGAGTTGTACTTTACAAACATCTTCAGTGGCAGGGAATTGGGCTTACTGTATGGGACTACTGTCCCCCCCACCCCCAGAGTGAAGGTACAGATGTAGGATCGGAGTAGTGCAGAGAAGATACTGTAGTACACCACTCACCTCTTATCACAGTAGGTCGTCTGCCGCTCACTCTGATCTACTATTCTGGCGCCGGGAAGTTTAAATAATATAAATCAATAAAAGTTTAGCTTGTCCTTTAATAGGCAAGGCCTTACAGCATTTAACATGTACAGTAATACAATTACCTCCTTAATATCTCAGAACTGCTTGCCATCCTTATAGGTATTGCTGGAATTACTTATCCTCCACAACCGAGCTTCTCTGCTAGTAAACCAGCTGTAATAGAGAAGGATCGGTAAATCACTGCTAAACTTCCTTAATCCAATGGTTTCTAGGTGCTGATTGCCACTTACTGTCAAGAGGGCGGGAACTAAGGGGTCAACCCACTGACAGCGGAGTAGACACGTCATCAATCAGATGCTCCTGTTCATGTGTTTGGAGGGAGGATAAAGGCTGCATGGGAATGGATAAGGCTCGGGTACAAGGTGACGTATACAAGCTAGGAAATAGATACAGAGACATGCTAATAAAACACGTGTATCTCAGGTTACCATGAATTGATTCTATTCATTTTTGGCTTATTTTAAAGCTAGAGCTGCTGGACATCCCCTTAATAACAGCCACCTAGGAGACCTAAAATGAATCCATATACTAATGTAATGTACACAACCACTAAGATCTGGGACAAGGTGTGCAGAAAATCCACCCTACTTCAACCATTCTCCCAATTAATACCAATCGTACAAGGACATCCCTACTAACACTCTCCTAGCACACTACAAGCCTTGGTTATCAGCCCATATACTGAGGACCTACCATCTCATAGACCAATCACCAGAACCTTATCACTTCCATGAATATACAAAAATGAATCTCCCCACTATGTCCCTACAACTATAGTTGGGTCCGTATTACTGTGTATACACCTATCTCCAGATCAGACAAAATCTTCCAAAGCAAATTACCCCCAGAGAATTCTCCCAATCCAACCCCATTTGAGAACATAATGATAAGAGGTCCCAGGTAAAAAGGATCATCTCAAGTTTATATTCAATATCAGCAACACTGCCCCATATATGACATGATGGGAACGAACCTTAGGATATAATCCACATGGAATCTGTGTGTACGACACCATAAATGTACAGTTTAAAGAAACCCATACAAAGTACTAATACACTGGTATTTCACCCCAGAACGGATTAATACATGAATCTACACTATCTCTGATAGATGCTGGAGGGGTGGTCGAGCCTTGGATCTTTTAGTCATACATATTGGGAATACCCAGCCTGACCCCTCACTATGGAGCAGGGTAACACTATTATAAGACATATTGCTAAAAGAGATCATATTAGAACCCACACATACCCTCCCTCCCATACCAGATCTTCCAACTGGGCTAAAGAAACTATCAAAATATATCATATTACGGGTAGAACTCTAATTCCTAAACACTGGGAACTGCTACAATTCCAACTTTATCTCCATCAACAAATCCCAGAGATCAAACAATGGAATACATGACCTATCTATCCATGTAAACTAGATCATTTCTATTCATGGGATATATACTACGATACTAGAGCTAGGAGTCAATAATGGATGGGAAGAGGAAAGGAAACTAGGCAGATTTAGGGAATCTCCACTCATAATTTCATGGTTTAGGCATCTAGTTCTATTGAAGAACGGGAGGTAAAGGAGCTGTGCCTCACCTTCTGTTCTTCAATAGAACAAACAGGAGACTGGTGAGCAGTTAGGAAACTTACCCGCTCGCTCCCCACGGACCTTGTCTTCTATGCGCATGCGTGATCTATGCGCATAGAGACAATGGTCCGCCGGGGGAGCGAGCGAGCGGGCAAGTTTCTTACCTTCTCTCCTGGCTCCTGTTTGTTCTATTGAAGAACAGAAGGTGAGGCACAGCTCCTTTACCTCCCGTTCTTCAATAGAACTGGATTCCCAAACCTTGAAATTATGAGTGGAGATTCCCTTTAAGGAGAAGAAAGAAAAGTATCCCCTACAGAAATAAACTATAAACTAAGAGAAGACTTGTCTTTATTGACAGGAATCGGCTATAACCTACTTTACATATGTAGAACGGCACCTTTTCCTTCTGTGCTCAAAGCATTCGTATTTATTAGAACATGTTAAAATTGCAGTCAGCAAGGGAATAGTAGCCCGACGCGTTTCGGGTCATGTGACCCTTACTCAGACTCAAACAAAGATTTCCCAACCCTTCCTTAAAAAGGCAACACAGCCTATCAGAAAGCAATTATACATTAACCCTTGCCGAGTGGTTGCAAAAAGACTGTATACTCAATAGTAAAAGATACAATTTCAAACATTATTGCAACCTCATTTAACAATGGACAAGTTATATTATAGAACAGTGCACGATATGACTAAAAAGGCAACTTACAGGACTAGAGTTAACATTCCAGAAAACTCCCCAATACAAGGTATAGCGCTTAAAGTACCACCAAATTCGTCTTAAGGGTAACACACCAAAGGGAAGACATGAACACCAAATTAAAAATGCATATCTCTAATTAGTAAGGTAAGTATATTATTCTCCATTGATCAGGTAAGTATCCTGGTGTATTATACCTTTTTGATATTATTGAGAGGATTTTTAACCCTCCCTTTTACATTGCCTTTAAGATAAAATATATTAAGTTCAGATGCTCTATAGTGATGGAACCTTAAAAATCATCTTGTGATGGAAATCAACAATGCAAGCAATATCTCATCTTGAATTCAAAACTAATGGTACCCTTGTGCCGAACTTCATTATCCAAAACACCTCCCTCTAGGAGTTTAAGAATGTCGCCTCCTCTGATCTTACATCTAATTTGTACTATGCACTTATTTACTTGACCTTCATTGCAATCTTTACAATGGTGACCTAACATCCTTTTTTGTTATGGCATTTAGGTGCTCACAGAACCGCTCCTTAAAGGGACGTGCTGTCCTTCCTACGTATTGTTTAAGACAAACAGTACAAGTGATCAGATAGACGTTATAAGCATCACAGTTCACAGAATTAGGAATTTTATATTCTATTTCCGATGATTTAAACGCGTCTCCGATCATTAGTTTGTTACAAGTTTTACAAATAGTTTATGATTCTCCCTTCTGCAGTAACCATGTTTGCTTCTTATTTCTTTCTCTGTCATTCCAACATAGGCTTGGAGATAAGATATTACCAATGGTTCTAGGTTCTTCTGGTAACCATTTTAACCCCATTTTCTAATATCTGTTCCCTTTTTAAGACAGGGAGATGTTTGTACATTATGTTTCTAATTAGTCCAAAGAAGAGAGAAAGTCCGGAAGAGAGACAGAACCAGTTGGTCTGGCACCCACGCGGTGAATAGGAGAGGAACCGATGGAGGTTTGGAGCCACCTGTATATAGGTTATAACCTACTTTGTCCTACTTTGTCCTTTCTTTTTTCTGTTAATTTGTTATTTTCACATATATACTTACTTATTGTATAACTTATACTATATAAAGATTTAACCAGTTTGTTGGTAATAATGGCCAACTGATAAAGGCAAATAACTAAAGCAGACAAATGAGACATCCCTCTGGATGGAGCCCTAGAGATCCACATCTTACTTAAGAAGATATTAAAGACCTCTAAGGCAAATAGATAAATATTCTATAATGAGAATGGATGAATCCCTTGTAATAAGCAAAATCAAAACCCTTATAGTTCGAAAGTGATCCAAACTTTTATGACTTGAAAGGACATGGACTTTCAGAAAGATCTCACCCAGATCTACCAGCTGGGAAATGTCATGGAAATATACTCAAATATATACCAACGCTGACTGTACTGTTACTACTTATTTATATTGTTCATCTAATTAAAACTAAATAAAAATACAGTAAAAATAAAAAGGAGGGTGGAAAGGTTGGACTTGATGGACGTGTGTCTTTATTCAACTTTAATTACTATGTAACTATTGGTACAGAAGTTTTTTTTTACTTTATGCAAATGAGAAAGGTTTCTCCCTGTGTGGATTCGCTGGTGTTGTTGAAGGTTGCACTTGTGGGTGAATTCTTTCCCACATTCTGTACATGAAAAGGGTTTCTCCCCTGTGTGGATTCGCTGGTGTTGTTGAAGGTAGCTCTTGTGAGAGAATTCTTTCCCACATTCTGTACATAAAAAGCAATTTTCTTGTGTGTGGATTTGCTGGTGTCTTTGAAGGCTGCTCTTGTAAATGAATTCTTTCCTACATTCTGTACATGAAAAGGGTTTTTCTCCTGTGTGGATTCGCTGGTGATTTTGAAGATGGCTCTTGGAAAAGAATTCTTTCCCACATTCCGTACATGAAAAGGGTTTCTCCCCTGTGTGGATTCGCTGATGTTTTCGAAGATGGCTCTTGCAAGAGAATTCTTTCCCACATTCTGTACATGAAAAGGGTTTCTCCCCTGTGTGGATTCGCTGATGTTTTTGAAGATGGTTCTTGCGAGAGAATTCTTTCCCACATTCTGTACATGAAAAGGGTTTTTCCCCTGTGTGAATTCGCTGGTGTTTTTGAAGATGGTTCTTGCGAGAGAATCTTTTCCCACATTCTGTACATGAAAAGGGTTTTTCTCCTGTGTGGATTTGCTGGTGTTTTTGAAGGTAGCTCTTGTTACAGAATTCTTTCCCACATTCTGTACATGAAAAGCATTTCTCGCCTCTGTGGATTTGCTTGTGTCTTTGAAGGTTGCTCTTGCGAGAAAATTTTTTCCCACACTCTGTACATGAAAAGGGTTTTTCTCCTGTGTGGATTTGCTGGTGTTTTCGAAGGTCGCTTTTTAAAGAGAATTCTTTCCCACAATCTGTACATGAAAAGGGTTTTTCTCCTGTGTGGATTCGCTGGTGTTTTCGAAGGTAGCCCTTACAAGAAAATTGTTTCCCACATTCTGTACATGGAAAAAAATATTCCCCTGTGTGAATGGTTTGGTGAATAAGAAGATATTGCTTGCTAGAAAAACTTTTTCCACATTCCGTACAGGAGAAACGTTTCTCCCCTGTGTGGATGGTTTGATGAATAAGAAGATATTGCTTGCAAGAGAATTTTTTCCCACATTCTGTACAAGTGAAAGGTTTCTCCCCTGTGTGGATGGTTTGGTGAGAAATAAGGTGTTGTTTCCTAGTGAATGTTTTCTCACATTCTGTGCAAGCGAAAGGTTTCTCCCCTTTGTGGATGGTTTGGTGAGAAATAAGGTAATGTTTCCTAGTGAATGTTTTCCCACATTCTGTACAAGTGAAAGGTTTCTCAGTCTGTTGATAAGAGGATGAAGGATAGGATCTTTGTGTTGATTTATTTTTCCCCTCCCACACTCAGTGTAATGATGGGAATTCTCACCAACCATCTGATCTCTTGGGTATAATATTTCCTTGGCTGTACCCAGTGTATTAGGGGAACCATTGGATTCTGGACCTTGATTGTTCTGGTGTTCGGACTTGATAGACATTTTAGAGAACAAACTCTCCCGGTTACTGAATCGATTCTCTAGAAGAATAAAAATAAAGGGACATTTTTAGAATTAACCATTATTTTTGCCAATTCATTACCGGAACACTTTGCTTTATTTAGCCAGTTTGAAGTATTTAGCGCTATATTTATAAAGAGGCCAATAATGTTTCCTCACCGTGAAAACAAGGGATATTAATGCCATAAAACTGGAGAAATGCGAGTGTGAAAAACATGAACAAACTGTGATTGAGAAAACGATATTGAATAGAAAACACAAATAAGAATGATAATAGGGATTTCATGGCCAATAGATAAATAAAGATCTGCTTAATCTATTGGAAGGACAAGTCCCCATAATGTAATCCTATCCAATGTAGGACACTGATTAAAGATGATAAACACATAAGTACCATTGGAAGATACCAATCATTGAACATTAAGGACAGAGATAAAGAATGAGTAACGTACTTTATACATTGTAACAGTTATTTGGGTACAAAACTGAAATGTAAAAGTTCAGTAACTTCCAAATGATAAAACTTTAACATATGAATATGAATTAATAATATTGTGATATTAAAGTGTAACTATACTCACTCAACAACTTTATATAATATGGAAGTACAATGATAGTAGGTGTGTCTCCTATACAGTTAATTTACATCCCTTCCTGCTCCACCCATTCTAACTAGCTAACCAATTGTGTGCCAGCATCATGTCCTCTATGGAGATACAGGAACTTACTGTGAGACTAGCAGACCCAGAATGAGTGATGCTGACAGGTATCTGTCCATTCACACTACCAGTACATGGGAATGTGTAGTGTCTACAGATACCAATGTTTGTTGTTGGAAGAGTGATGGTTGGTGCTGGTGTATGATTGTGAGAGATATACTGTATATGGTTGTAGTCTGCTGCTGGGGGCATTGTACCACTCTATAACAATCTATAATGACAGATAGACAGATATAGACAGGTAGATAAACAGAAAGACCAAGATAGAAAGATAAAGACACAGACAAATTGGATAGACAGTTTGATGGATAGATTGACAGACAGACAGAGATGAACAAAACAAGAAAGATCTAAACAGCACAAAAAGAAAACCCAGACAGACTAATGTGTTTTCAACAGTATATAAGAAGATAAGCCTGTCCAGTCGTCTCCGGTTGTATGCAACATAGGAGGAATCCCTTCTTTATTAGTGCAAAATACAACACACAACGTTTTGGGCCAGTGGCCTTTATCAAGTGTTTGATGTGTTTAACCATGTCAATATTTTGTGGTTCTATTATTGAAAGTTTTGCCACATTTATAATTAATAGATAAAATCAGAGATTCCTTTTAACAAGTAGCCCAGTACAATCAGTTGTTTTTCCTCTGCTGTCTCTCACCTATAGAAGAAAGTGTGCTGGCAGACAGCCAAAGATCATTTGTACTCTAGGGCGTAGAACCTAGTAAGAGGTCAGTGGGAGGGGTGTACATATTATAATATTGGTATGAAGGACCGTCACGAAACCTGATATGTACATGCTGTTATTTCAAAAGATATTTGAAATCTGAAAAAGGATTTAAGCAGTGGACTTTTGCTCTTTTTAAATAATAAATTAGATTTTGGAAGCAAGGATACTCTTTAAATGCTTAAAAGGAAACCAAGAACATAAATAGTATAACAAATTAAATATTAACACCTTCTATGTGGTGATATTTTGTGGCTAAATGCAAAGGCTTTAAACAATGTTTGCACATCATAACTACTGGCATGTGGTGGATTACCATAATGTCTTGTGATGTAATGGTGATGTGATAATTTTCATTATTTTGGTGGATATTTTTTCTACCATTTTATCATTTAATGAATATTTGGCTATAAAATACACAGTAAAGCATGAAAAAGTTATCTCTACAAATTACATCAATGAAGCCCAACCTATATACCCCCCATAATGTCTGTATAACAGTTACATAGTAACATAGTATTGGAGGTTGTATAAAGACATACATCCATCTAGTCCAACCTTTATACCCTGCCCATAATGTCTGTATAACAGTTACATAGTAACATAGTATTGAAGGTTGTATAAAGACATACGTCCATCTAGTCAACCTTTATACCCTACCCATAATGTCTGTATAACAGTTACATAGTAACATAGTATTGGAGGTTGTATAAAGACATACGTCCATCTAGTCCAACCTTTATACCCTACCCATAATGTCTATATAACAGTTACATTGTAACATAGTATTGGAGGTTGTATAAATACATACGTCCATCTAGTCCAACCTTTATACCCTACCCATAATGTCTGTATAACAGTTACATAGTAACATAGTATTGGAGGTTGTATAAAGACATACGTCCATCTAGTCCAACCTTTATACCCTACCATAATGTCTGTATAACAGTTACATAGTAACTAGTATTGGAGTATATAAAGACATACGTCCATCTAGTCCAACCTTTATACCCTACCCATAATGTCTGTATAACAGTTACATAGTAACATAGTGTTGGAGGTTGCATAAAGACATAAGTCCATCTAGTCCAACCTTTATACCCTACTCATAATGTCTGTATAACAGTTACATAGTAACATAGTATGGAGGTTGTTAAAGACATACGTCCATCTAGTCAAACTTTATACCCTACCCATAATGTCTGTATAAAAGTTACATAGTAACATAGTATTGGAGGTTGTATAAAGACATACATCCATCTAGTCCAACCTTTATACCCCACCAATGTCTGTATAACAGTTACATAGTAACATAGTATTGGAGGTTGTATAAAGACATATATCCATCTAGTCCAACCTTTATACCTTACCCATAATGTCTGTATAACAGTTACATAGTAACATAGTATTGGAGGTTGTATAAATACATACGTCCATCTAGTCCAACCTTTATACCCTACCCATAATGTCTGTATAACAGTTACATAGTAACATAGTATTGGAGGTTGTATAAAGACATACGTCCATCTAGTCCAAACTTTATACCCTACCCATAATGTCTGTATAACAGTTACATAGTAACATAGTATTGGAGGTTGTATAAAGACATACATCCATCTAGTCCAACCTTTATACCCCACTAATGTCTGTATAACAGTTACATAGTAACATAGTATTGAAGGTTGTATAAAGACATATATCCATCTAGTCCAACCTTTATACCTTACCCATAATGTCTGTATAACAGTTACATAGTAACATAGTATTGGAGGTTGTATAAAGACATACATCCATCTAGTCCAACCTTTATACCCCACCAATGTCTGTATAACAGTTACATAGTAACATAGTATTGAAGGTTGTATAAAGACATATATCCATCTAGTCCAACCTTTATACCTTACCCATAATGTCTGTATAACAGTTACATAGTAACATAGTATTGGAGGTTGTATAAATACATACGTCCATCTAGTCCAACCTTTATACCCTACCCATAATGTCTGTATAACAGTTACATAGTAACATAGTATTGGAGGTTGTATAAGACATACGTCTATCTAGCCAACCTTTATACCCTACCCCTAATGTCTGTATAAGAGTTACATAGTAACATAGTATTGGAGGTTGTATAAAGATATACGTCCATCTAGTCCAACCTTTATACCCTACCCAAATGTCTGTATAACGTTTACATAGTAAAATAGTATTGGAGGTTGTATAAAGACATCCGTCCATCTAGTCCAACCTTTATACCCTACCCATAATGTCTGTATAACAGTTACATAGTAACATAGTAACTAAGGTTGAATAAAGACATTCGTCCATCAAGTCCAACCTATTCACTTTTTTTTTTTTTAACCCTACCTAACAGTTGATCCAGAGGAAGGCAAAAAACCCCAGCTAAAAAGGGGGGAAAAATTCCTTCCTGACTCCAAACGGCAATCGGAAGTATCCCTGGATCAACCAGATCTATATGCATTAATACCAGTAATTCTCAATATTTTTTAGTTTTAGAAACTTATCCAGGCCTTTTTTAAAGTTATTCAATGAACTTGCCATTACCACCTCTGCTGGAAGACAGTTCCACAGTTTCACCTTTCTCACTGTAAAGAAACCTCTCCTAACTTGAAGATGAAACTTCTTTTCTTCCAACCTTAAAGGATGTCCACGAGTCCTCTGATATGACCTATTAGTGAACAATGCACCAGAGAGTTCACTGTATGGGCCATTAATATATTTGTATAAGGTTATCATGTCCCCATACTAGTAACATAGTATTGGAGGTTGTATACATACATACGTCCATCTAGTCCAACCTTTATACCCTACCCGTAATGTCTGTATAACAGTTACATAGTAACGTAGTATTGGAGGTTATATAAAGACATACATCCATCTAGTCCAACCTTTATACCCTACCCATAATGTCTGTATTGAAAGTTACATAGTAACATAGTATTGGAGTTAGTATTAAGACATCCATCCATCTAGTCCAACCTTTATACCCTACCCATAATGTCAGTATAACAGTTACATAGTAACATAGTTTTGGAGGTTGTATAAAGACAAACGTCCATCTAGTCCAACCTTTATACCCTACCCATAATGTCTGTATAACAGTTATATAGTAACATAGTATTGGAGGTTGTATAAAGACATACGTCCATCTAGTCCAACCTTTATACCCTACCCATAATGTCTGTATAACAGTTATATAGTAACATAGTATTGGAGGTTGTATAAAGACATACATCCATCTAGTCCAACCTTTATACCCTACCCATAATGTCTGTATAACAGTTACATAGTAACATAGTATTGGAGGTTGTATAAAGACATACGTCCATCTAGTCAAACCTTTATACCCTACCCATAATGTCTGTCTAACAGTTACATAGTGACATAGTATTGGAGGTTATATAAAGACATACGTCCATCTAGTCCAACCTTTATACCCTACCCATAATGTCTGTATAACAGTTACATAGTATTGGAGGTTGTATAAAGACATACGTCCATCTAGTCCAACCTTTATACCCTACCCATAATGTCTGTATAACCGTTAAATAGTAACATAGTATTGGAGGTTATATAAAGACATACGTCCATCTAGTCCAACCTTTATACCCTACCCATAATGTCTGTCTAACAGTTACATAAAAAAACATTAACATAGTATTGGATGTTTAAATAAGACATACATCTATCTAGTTACTATCCTAATGTCTGTCTAACAGTTACACAGAAATAGAATTGTAGGTTGTATAAGGTTACAGATCCTTCTAGTCTAACCTTTTCTATAAGTCCTATGTTGTTTCCTGTTTGATAAAGACTTTGAAAGAAAAGTAAAGGAGCTGTGTCTGCTTACCTGCCGTTCTTCAATAAAACCTGCAGGTTACCTGAGGAAGGGGCCCAGTGTCCCGAAACGTTGTATTGCGTTTTGGCACTAAATAAAGAGTTTTCATATCGTAGTGCGCTCATATTATTTGATGACCTTGCTTTAGCAATATAATTATAACCATCACATTGGCAGTCCTAAAACCCTCAATGTAATCTCATGAACATAATATTCTCAAATAGAGGGGAGTATAAGGCAGAATTAAAGACTTCCCTTATCAGTAAAGTGACCCGGCTGAGCGTCCATTGGGTCCAGATGATCAGTAGACTTATGGTTCTTCCTCCTCTAATCTTTATTCTGGTCCTTTTCTGTTTAAGGTCCAGAAAGCCTACAAATCAGAGACAAACAGTGTTGTTAATGTAAGGGGAAGGAGCCTTCACTAACACTGACACTTCCCTGTTAAACTTGATAGGAGAGCTGTGTATGAGGATACAGCGGGGTGGGGGCTCCATTGTAGAAATGAAGGAAGACCCTAATTATCACATTAATACCAACCCTATTATTGGTTAAACTTACCACTTATCGTAAGGTGGACCTGCAGAGCTTTCAAGTGGGTACAGATGATCAGTAGATTATGGTCGGCTCCTCAATTTATTTCCTGTCCGTCTGGTTAAATGTCCAGAAATCCTACAAATCAGGACAACAGTGTGTATGTAAGGGAGGATCTTCATAACAATGACAAATTGCCTTTGTTAACATGTTGTATAGGGCGAGCTGTGTTATCGAGGATTTTACAGAGGGGGCTCCATGGATGAATTGAAGGAGAGACCCTACATTATCAACTTGTATAACCAACCCTGTTCATTGGTTAAACTGACCTATCAAGTAGGGACATGCTGAGCTTTCCATTGGGTCACAGATGATCTTCCCAGTCGGGTTTTATTTCGCTATCTTGATCCAGGATAGTTCTGGTTGTCGATCAAAGAAACCTAATGATAATATAATAGGAATAAATGTTATGATAGTAAGTAGAAAACTAACTCAGATATAGCCCCCTGTCCATATAATATCCGGGGTACATCTCCTATATTAGCCACCATGGAACTTCATATCCGGGTACTACCTCTAATAGCCACCTGTACATATATAGCTGGGTACTATATCATAAGAGTCACCTGTTACATTATAATATCAGGGGTAACATCCTATATAGCCACCCTGTGACCATATAAGATACTGGGTACTATCCCCTATATAGCACCCAGTCATATAATATCCTGGGTAATATACCTATATAGCAACCCAGGACATATGATCCTGGGTTACTATATGCCATGAGCCACCCAGTACATATAGATCCTGGGTACTATCCCTATATAGGCCACCCATGTTACTATGTACTGGGTGGGTACTAGCCTATATAGCCACCCAGTACCATTATAAGGTCTCGGGGTACTAGGCCTCTATAGCCCCCCAGTACACATAGGATCCTCGGTTTACCCTCTATAGCCACCCAGAAATATAGTATCTGGGTACTATTGGCCCTATATAGCCACCCAGTTACAATAGGTATCTGGGTACTATCCCCAATAGCCACCCAGTACATATAGTATCCTGGGTACTATCCCCTATATAGCCACCCAGTTACATATAGTATCCTGGGTACTATGCCCTATATAGCAACCGAGTTACATATAGTATCCTGGGTACTAACACCTATATAGCCACCCAGTTACATACAGTATCCTGGGTACTATCCCCTATATAGCCACCCAGTTACATATAGTATCCTGGGTACTATCCCCTATATAGCCACCCAGTTACATATAGTATCCTGGGTACTATGCCCTATATAGCCACCCAGTTACATATAGTACTCCTGGTACTATGCCCTATATAGCCACCCAGTTACATATAGTATCCTGGGTACTATCCCCTATATAGCCACCCAGTTACATATAGTATCCTGGGTACTATCCCCTATATAGCCACCCAGTTACATATAGTATCCTGGGTGACTATCCCCTAGATAGCCACCCTGTTACATATAATATCCAGGGTACAATCTCCTATATAGCCACCCTGTTACATATAATATCCTGGGTATTATCTCCTATATAGCCACCCTGTTATATATAATATCCTGGGTACTATCTCCTATATAACCACTCTGTTACATATAATATCCTGGGTATTATCTCCTATATAGCCACCCTGTTACATATCATATCCTGGGTATTATCTCCTATATAGCCACCTTGTTACATATAATATCCTGGATACATCTCCTAACTCCAAATACGAAATATGCAGATGCTTGTGTTAGATAAACATTAAGGTTATGGTATAAAGTTTGCGACTAAATGGATGTATAGTTTATACAACCTCCATACTATTTACTATGTAACGTCAGACAGACATTAATATAAGCATACAATGGTTGGACCATGTATGGACAGTAATATAGTATCTAACAAAACGTACTAATAAATTAAAGATATTAGTATTGATTGCAAGATTAATGCAAACTATTACCCCTATCAGTAAGTGGACCTCTGAGCTTTCTATTGGGTCCGGATGATCTTCCCAGTCTGGTTCTTCTTTCTCCATCTTATCTGGGATATTTATGGTTCTCTAGGAAACCTACTGATAATAAACAGACAGGGTTGTGTAAAGATGGGAATAAGGAAATGTTTATGTTATAACCCAAAGCTATCTCCTATATAGTCACCCTGTTATGGATTCTATTGTATAGTTGAACTAAATAACAGAAATGTATTGGGTAATATCTAGAGAGTCTAATAAACAAATTACATTCACTATTTATATTTTATTATAAGGAAAACTAACAAACAATTCATTACAAACTAATCCTATAAAATGTTTAAACATAAATATTATAAAGTGCCCATCAAACATAGTTACCCTGTTATATCGTGGGGATCCCTTGTGATCTGCTACGTCCAGGATTTTCTCTACTTAGAGATCTCTGAAGTGTCTCCGTCTTTCTTATTTATACACTAGGCCTTTCATTCACTAACATGAGGAGGATTTGGATTGGATGAAGATGTAACCGCCCATAATAATTCTATATTGTGTTAAAATCCTATTGGATATTTTACTGATCCCAATACATTCCCCCTGTCGGAAAAGGTTTGGGAATTTCACAAAGAAACTCATTTACAATGCAAGGAAATGGATTTGTCTGGACATCCACAGCAGGTGGTCTACTGATTCCCCTTACACAGACAAAGGCTAGAGAATATAAACAAATACTGTCCATCCCAAAGGAAGGTGTTGTACCACCCCTGTGTGCTACAGTAAGTGAACTAAACCCATTGTCTTGTATCTGGACTGTCTCTTTACATTCCAATGACTTTCACTTCCAGATGTGACGTCTGGTTACAATGTAAATGAACAATCCAAAGCCATGGACCAGGGACATGAAATATCTTATTAACTATAGAACTATACAAGTAAATCCCTCTAACTCATGTTACAATATTGTATTATTCCTGTAACAGATCAGTAGTCTGTAGACTGTAAATAAATACAATAGTGCTGATATTTCATGGAAACCAATCACGGGTCCTATTGAAGGCTACACAACTTTCCTAAATGACCAACATGTCAATGATACACAGTATGAAAGTGTCTGTGTACCTCCCAATCACTACTGTGAATTACTACGGAGATGAATGAAATGAATGGGTCCCAGGGGAAGTGACAATAGACACAATTGTGAGTTAAACTATACCAATAACCCCAGACACTGCTGGCCCATCACTAGCGGCTTTCTACCCGTTGAAAGAAATAGTTTAACTCCACTCAGACCTGCAGGGCGGACCGGGTCCAACCAGCCGAGCAGACAAGTCCCTCCGGTTACAGGAGAACGTGGGATCCTGGTCTAGTCCAGGACAAGCTAGGGAGCTAGGTAAGACCGCCCCACAAGCACAGGCCCCTCCCCCTGATAACCTCCCAACATTCACGGATTTCTACCTGTGTCCCGGACGGCAGTCAGCTATGAATAAAGTTTCTTTTACTCAGACAGGAAGACAATTGCCTTCCAATCAGGGACCTCCCCTGCTGCTAACTTCACTCCGATTGGAGGGGAATGCAGGGGGAGGATCTTAAAGGGCTGGACACTGGTCATGTGATCTGGGTGAAACTGAGACAGTCATTGTGTAACATTGAACTAGTAAGATAGCACATCCCACCCACTGTATTCTATTTATTTATTATCTGTCTATCATGTATTAATCATCTATTTATATATCATCCATCTAGTTATCATCTATCTGTCTGTCTATCTATCAATCATCTATCTATCAATCTACTATCTATCTACAATCTATCTATCTATCTACGATCTATCTACCCATCTATCATCTATCTATCTATGATCTATCTATCTACTATCTATCTACTATCTATCTATCTACTATCTATCTACTATCTATCTATCTACGATCTATCTATCTATCTATCTACTATCTATCTATGATCTATCTATCTATCTATCCATCTATCTATGATCTAACTATCTATCTATCTATCTATGATCTATTTATCTATATATCTATCTATCTGTCTGTCTGTCTATCTATCTATCTACTATCTATCTATGATCTATCTATGATCTATCTATCTACTATCTATCCATCTATCTATGATCTAACTATCTATCTATCTATCTATGATCTATTTATCTATATATCTATCTATCTTAGGGTTGCCACCTGTCCGGTTTTCGGGGGCTCCTTACCTGTGTCCGGGTTACCAATGCTTCTGCTGATTGAAAAAAAAATGCTCAAAAAAACCGCACCATACCTTTAGCCCCGGTTGCAACTTTGTTTCGGGGGGGGGAGAAGGAACCAGTCCAATCATGGCAGTCCTACAGGGTCTGGGAGGCAGAGCCAGTTGCAGAGGTATAAAACTCTGCATTCAACAATCCGTTCTCTTGTATCCCGCGGGGGAAGACTAAACAGGAAGGGGTTGCAGCTGCTGCCTCGTGGTGGGTCCTGGGATTTGGGAACATAACATACAGTAGGAGCTGATAGGAGAGGAGGGTTTGTAGACAGTGAGGAGGACAGAGATGGATTAAAATCATATGGGGACCAAGGCAGTGACATCATTTAGGGCCCCCTTTTTTGCTACATATATTGTATAGACAGTTTTTTGTTACTGCTTCTGAAGCTGGGCCCCCAGAAATTTCCTGGGCCCTAGGAAGGTACCTAGGGTTGCCTTGTGGATAATCCTGCTCTGAGAGGATATAAAGTTTTTTAACTGATTCCAGTAATCCAGTGACTTTGCTCCAGTCTATAATATAATATGACTGATGGAAAGTGCCGCAGACTGGAGGGTTATTATTATGTGTCCTGTACTAATAAGCCCCACAGCTTAAAGGGCAAGTCCAGCCCCAAAATGAAAACTTACATACAGGTAAATCCCCCCAAAACCCTAAACGGTAATAGTTTGAAATCTGAAAGGTGTAAGTCTAACCTGAAATCCAGTACAATGTCCTGTTTCCCCTGTTTCTACTTCCTGGTCCTTCCAGTTAGTAACTGTCAGTTATGGATTTGACAGTTGACATCACAGCCAATGACTGAATGTTAATCCCCTGTCTGCCTCTTCTGAGCATGCCCAGGCTCAGTGCAGGCTCAGTACAGGTTTCTAAATTGCTCAGTTTCCATGAGGCATCCAGAAGCATAGCAGGCATACAGTAATGAATTCATAGGCCAAACTATGATATATCAACATATTGTAAAGAGGACATTCTTTCTAAAAGATGTTCTTATGAGGGTGGAGTTGTCCTTTAAACTAATGTCAGCTGGTTGTAATGTATGTGCTGTGCAAACTGGAGATAATATAGTTGTGATGTAGGTTAATGTCTGTTGGTGTGTGGATTGGTAAGTTTGTAACTGATTCACATTGACATAGGGAATGGGACCAGATCTGCATTTCCCACTGGGGGATCCACGTTGATTTCTGCCTTGGTTCATTCATTGTGAGTAAACTACACATGGCTCCTGCCAGTTCTACAACATATACATGTGACCTGTCACCTTTTTACCACAGGGTCTCGTGGCTGCTCTATAGATCTTCAGTTGGCATTGGTGGTCATGGGAAAATCCATGCCTGCTGTTCCTGGTTTTATTTTGCTGTTGGGAGGTTTTCCTGGTGAAGGGACATGTGATTTTAGAAATAGAACAGGGGTCCTTTCCAGCTGTACCGGGGTTACTCAGTTTGGTGAGCAATAAGAGAGCCAGGGATGCTCAATGGAATGTGTGCACTAAATATAGATCTTCAGACTCATTTTCATTATTGTGGCATCTTACTCTAAAACGGGTGTTATAAATTGTAATTGATACACTTATTTCATTTCTCTTAGTTTTGTGGAAGGGTCACAGTTGGTACGTGTGAACTGCATTGTGGGAGATTTACATTTCCAGCACTGCCTTATGATTACTGAGCATGCTTGACACAGTGTCAGATTAAATGAAAGGTGGCGTCGTTACCCCCACGAGATTGTCCAAACGTACATCATTTCCTTTGCCAAGTAATATCACCGCTGTTTTACTATAGCGCGCTCGCCCGGGGAAGTTAGTGTGTGCAAACTGGTAACATCATGCGTGCTGGCTATAAGAAAGACTAATCTCATGCCTTTCTCTCGTGTTATTGGAGGAAGGCGTGAGATTTGTCTTTCTTATATACATTTACATTGTCCGCTTTTAGCTTCCTTATAAGCCACACCCAATTTAAGCCACACCCACCAATGCCACGGCGGCATCACGCTACGCACGCCAGTACACCCCCCCTGTTTGGGTTTGGACTGACAAGAAGGTGGCAACCCTAATCTATTATCTATCTATCCATCTATCTATCTATCTATTATCCATCCATCTACCATCTATTTATTATCTATCTATTATCTATCTTTATCTACCATCTATTTATATCTATCTAGATATCTATCGTCTATCTATTATCTATATATCTATCATCTGTCAATTATCCATCTTCCATCTATCTATTTATATATTATCTATCTCTATCATCCATCTTTTATCTATCTATCATCTACCTATCATCTACCTAACTATCTTTTATCTATCTATCTATCTATCTATCTATCTATCTATCATCTACCTAACTATCATCTATCTATCTATCATCTGCCTAACTATCATCTATCTATCACCTACCTATCATCTATCATCATCTGCCTAACTATCATCTATCTATCACCTACCTATCATCTATCTACCTATCATCTACCTAACTATCTTCTATCTATCTATCTATCTAGCTATCTATCTATCCATCATCTGCCTAACTATCATCTATCTATCATCTACCTATCATCTATCTATCATCTGCCAACTATCATCTATCTATACCCCTAACCTTATCAATCTATCTACCTATCATCTACCTAACTATCTTCTATCTATCTATCTATCTAGCTATCTACCTACCTATCATCTATCTATCTATCATCTCTCTATCATCTACCTAACTATCATCTATCTATCTATCTATCTATCTATCTATCTATCTATCACTACCTAACTATCATCTATCTATCTATCTATCTATCTATCTATCTATCATCTCTCTATCATCTACCTAACTATCACCTACCTAACTATCTATCTATCTATCATCTATCTATCATCTACCTAACTATCTATCTATCTATCTACTATCTATCTATCTATCTATCTATCTATCTATCTATCTATCATCTATGTCATCCTATATCTCTATCTATTTATCTATCTATGCCACACACATACACATGCACATATGCTTACCCTCACATACGACACACACACACCGACATACACTGAGACACTAACATATACACTGACATACAGAAACACACTCACACCATACTGATGCTCTGTGTGGAGCATGGGGTAATTAATGTATATACGACATAAAAAACAAACACAAGACGGGAAGTATGACCCTGCACACAAGCAAATGCAAAAACCCCTCAGCATTAAGGCAATCCAGCTTCATTTGTAAAATGTAACCCTCCATTTTCAGAGATCACTTCAGTAACCAGGCACTGCACCAGCAGCAGACAGCAAGAAGACCGAGCAGAGTATAAAGATTTATATTAGCACGCTAACCTCTCTGCAGACTCTCAGTGGTCATCACTCCAGCTTAACTGGACAACTCTGCAAAGCCTGCAGCACCTAGAGTCAGTGAGATCCCCGAGGAGGCAGTAAGGTAATGAGTTACCCGGCAGCTCCTCACTCAGACTGCAAGGCACTAAGTCTCACCCGTGAACCCAGAGGCTTACAGGATTGGTTCAATCCCTCCCTAGTCATGCACTTCCTTTTTGGGGGGTTCTTTACTGAAAGGCACCGGGACATAGCGAACATTGCATGGACAACATTAATAGGGACAATCACCCAAAACCCAGAGTGTGGATTACAACGAGATTTTTTCAAGCCGTTGTTATGGGCCCTACTGCATCATTATGGCCTGGCAGCCGCTGGAAATACCACATTATAATCCACCACTAGAGATCCAGGTCCGACACAAACCCTTGGTTCTGAAACCCGAACGACCGTATCATTTGGATTCCGGGACTTTGGTCGGAGCTTGGTTTTGATTTTATAAACCGACGTTCAATCTATTTTCAAAAATTCTCGAATCTGAACGTTCAATAATACTCCAAAATCTGAATCAAAACTATTTTATGTATTATCACACATCACGTGCCATTTCCCTTCCTGATATTCCAACATAGTCAAACGTTCGATAATAAAAATGTCCACAATGTAAGTTCCGTTTTTGGATTTTCGGATCCTGCTCGACTGTTATAGTAATAAAGCGCAGCACAGCTGCTATAGATAGATAGTACGTTATATACTGTAGTGTAGATATAAACAGTAATTGGTAATAGACACAGATATAGATACTCTGTAAATGAAAGATGATGATAGATAGTAGACTAGATAGACTATATGTATGACTTCATGCTGGATAGTCAGTAATTGCTAGACTGATAGAAGAGATGATAGATGACTCGCTCGCGATAGCTGATCCTAGCTCGCTCGCTCTCTCTCGCTGCTCGCTAGCTCTCGTCCTAGCTCGATATCGCTCGCTCAGCTCGCTGCTCGCTGCTCGCTCGCTCGCTGCTCCTCGCTCGCTCGCTCGCTCGCTGCTCGCTCGCTCGCTGCTCCGCTCGCTCGCTCGCTCGCTGCTCGTCGCTCGCTGCTCAGCTCGCTCGTCGCTCCTCGCTGCCTCGCTGGCGCTCTGCTGCTCGTCTCGCGCTCTCTGCTCGCTCGCTGCCGCTGGCTCGCTCGCTGCTCGTTCGCTCCGCTGCTCGTTCGCCTCGCTGCTCGCTCGCTCGCTGCTCGCTCGCTCGCTGCTCTCTCGCTGCTCGCTCGCTTCTGCCTCGCTCGCCTCCTCGCTCTCTCGCTCGTTCGCTCGCTGCTCGCTCCCTGCTCGTTCGCTCGCTGCCTCTCTCTCTCGCTGCCTCCTCCTCGTCGCTCGGCTGCTCGCTCCCCGCTCCTCGCTCGCTGCTCGCTCGCTCCTCGCTCCTCGCTCCGTTCGCTGCTCGCCGCTCGCGCTCGCTCGCTCGCTGCTCCTCGCTGCTCGCACTGCTCGTTGCTCGCTGCTGCTTCCTCGCTCCGCTCTCGGCGCTCCTGCTCGCTCGCTACGCTCGCTCTCTGCTCGCCTCGCTTAGTTCCATGTTCGCGCTGTTTATCGGGATCCCATACGGATAGCATCTTGGGGGCCGTTCTCTGTCGCCCTGCGCCCATGTCAATGAAGACCATACAATCCAAGGTATTTCCATTTATTGGCGTAAAAATGTAACATTCGTAAAATCGATCGTATTACGATTGGGAAAGTCGTTTTTTTAAGGCTTATTACATTACATTAAGTTTAATGTAATGTAACCTCACAATAGACGACATTCGACATTAACCACAAAAATTGAATGTCAAACAATATGTATAGTACATGTATATACAATTAAACATTGTACATAGTACATATAATCTATCTAGGCTGCAAGCAGACCTAGTAGATTATCAAATGGCAGGCAGAATTGCGATGGAGATTCCATGTTTGATAAATGTAGGTGATGCATTGGGATTTAATAATCCCTGTGCCACCTTACACCATAAATAACTCTGTGTTAAGTGCACTGAAATGGAAAAAGATTTGGGGGTTCTGGTAGAATAAGAGACTTACTGTAGCAAACATGCCAGGTAGCAACAGCTAAGCTAGCAAGATATTGTCTTGTATAAAGAGGGGAATAGATTCAAGAGAGAAAAAATATTATTCTCCCTCTTTTACAAGGCATGGAAAAGGCCTCATTTGGAATAATCGGGTGCAGTTTTGGAATCCCATATAACAAAGGGACATCTTGGAATTGAGGCAGTTCAAGAGAGGCAACTAAATTAATAAGGGGAATGGAGGGGCTTGAATATGCAGGCAGATTAACAAGTTAAGGGCCTTTTACCTTGGAGAAGCGGCGGTTCGGTGGGGACATGATAACCTTATACAAATATATTAATGGCCCATACATGTACTCTCTGTGCATTGTTCACTAATAGGTCATATCAGAGGACCGTGGACATCCTTTAAGGTTGGAAAAGAAGTTTCATCTTCAAGTTAGGAGAGGTTTCTTTCCAGTGAGAACGGTGAAACTGTGGAACTGTCTTCCAGCAGAGTGGTAGGGCAAGTTCATTAATAACTTTAAAAAAGGCCTGGATAAGTTTCTAAAACTAAAAAATATTAGAATTACTGGTATTAATGCATAAGATCTGGTTTGATCCATGGATTCCAGGGATACTTTCCGATTGCCGTTTGGAGTCAGGAAGGAATTTTTCCCCCCCTTTTTTAGCTGGGGGTTTTTGCCTTCCTCTGGATCAACTGTTAGGTAGGGTTAAAAAAAAAAAAAAAAAGATAGGTTGGACTTGATGGACGAATGTCTTTATTCAACCTTAATTAATTACTATGTTACATCTGTCTCTCAAAGTATCTATCCATCTGCCATCGTCCTCGCCTTTCTACCCCCCTACTTATTCCTTTAGAGGCTCTGATCTCTCTAATATTATAACTGTCCCTACTTTCATCTCCTGGCTCTTACGGTGACTTGGATCTCCCACCATGATACTGCGGTCAAAGCTTTGATTACACATGGTGGTCTATCTTTTCTCATTTGCCTCGTTCCTCAGGACTGGGTGGGGGGGTAGATTTTCTCTTTTCCCCTATCTTCCGCTTTAAACTTGTTTCTCTTCCGCCCTTAATTGCTTTTTCATCATTTGAAGTTCATACTGTCCAACTTTCCACCCCTCATGTCTATTCTGCCGATGAATTTGCGAGCGATCATTCGGAATTTTCCAACATGCCCGATCGTTCATTCTTCTGATCCGGACAAATGAATGATCAATGTCGATCACGGCCCCCCGCCCCACAACAGCCGATATTTTTGGCCGATCGACCACACAAAACATCTCCGAGCTGATAGAGACTACACTGACTAGAGCTGTCCTTATGGGAATTATAGACATGGAGCCGGGACAATATCCCGAATGTCCATTTTAAATGGCAATCGCATGCGTTTTTGAATACTTAATGAAAAAAACACACATGCAAATGCGACGAAATCGTACGAAATTCCGTGTGTGATTGCATTTGCTTTGCAGTGTGGCCACGCCCTCACACAATGCTTATCTGTCTTCCCAATCCAGTGCACTAATTATCCAGTTTTCGGCAGCCTACCACTCCTACCTCCACATGCCACACCTACCTCCACAAGCCACACCTACCTCCACAGCCACAAAAAACAACGGCCACACCTCCCTCCAAAAAACAGTGCCCAGCCTCCCACCTCAACAAGCCACACCCACCTCCACAAGCCACCCTACCTCCACAAGGCCACACCTACCTCCACAAGCACACCTACCTCCACAAGCCACACCGACCTCCACCAGCCCACACCCACCTACCATCCACCAGCCACACCTACCTTCCACCGCACACACACTTTTTTGGAAGATACAGCATAGAATTTAAATAGTTGTATCAATGATAAAAGGTCTAAGAAACCCCCCTGTAGCCTGTGCTTTCCCCTGGGCGGTTGTATAGTATCGCTATTTGCAATTGTGTTCTGTTTCAAGTTCTCATTTTTTCTATTGGCATCCATCCGGACTTATGCCGTATTTCCCCGTGGAACATGTTGCACCCAACTTTTTACCACATTTTGGAGTGTTATTACCAGAAGACGTGGAACCACCAGATTAACCAAAAGCAAAAAACATTCTGTACAAGTGAAAGGTTTCTCAGTCTGTTGATAAGAGGATTGAAGGATCTTTGTGTTGAATTTCTCCCCACACTCAGTGTAATTTTGTGTTGAATTTCTCCCCACACTCAGTGTAATGATGGGAATTCTCACCAACCATCTGATCTCTTGGGTATAATATTTCCTTGGCTGTACCCAGTTCCTGTTTGATAAAGACTTTGAAAGAAAAGTAAAGGAGCTGTGTCTTCTTACCTGCCGTTCTTCAATAAAACCTGCAGGTTACCTGAGGAAGGGGCCCAGTGTCCCGAAACGTTGTATGCTGTTTTTGCACTAAATAAAGAAGTTTTCACTATAGTAGTGCGCTCCTCTATTTGATACCTTGCTTAGCAATATAATATAACCCATCACATTGGCAGCTCCTAAAACCTCAATGTAATCTCTGTAACAATATAAATATTCTTATACAATAGGAGGGATTATAATGCAGAATTAAAGACTTACCCTTATCAGTAAGTGGACCTGCTGAGCTTTCCATTGGGTCCAGATGATCAGTAGATTCTGGTTCTTCCTCCTCTAATTTTATTTCTGTCCTTTCTGGTTTAATGTCCAGAAATCCTACAAATCAGAGACAAACAGTGTTGTTAATGTAAGGGGAAGGAGCCTTCACTAACACTGACACTTCCCTGTTAAACTTGATAGGAGAGCTGTGTATGAGGATACAGCGGGGTGGGGGCTCCATTGTAGAAATGAAGGAAGACCCTAATTATCACATTAATACCAACCCTATTATTGGTTAAACTTACCACTTATCGTAAGGTGGACCTGCAGAGCTTTCAAGTGGGTACAGATGATCAGTAGATTATGGTCGGCTCCTCAATTTATTTCCTGTCCGTCTGGTTAAATGTCCAGAAATCCTACAAATCAGGACAACAGTGTGTATGTAAGGGAGGATCTTCATAACAATGACAAATTGCCTTTGTTAACATGTTGTATAGGGCGAGCTGTGTTATCGAGGATTTTACAGAGGGGGCTCCATGGATGAATTGAAGGAGAGACCCTACATTATCAACTTGTATAACCAACCCTGTTCATTGGTTAAACTGACCTATCAAGTAGGGACATGCTGAGCTTTCCATTGGGTCACAGATGATCTTCCCAGTCGGGTTTTATTTCGCTATCTTGATCCAGGATAGTTCTGGTTGTCGATCAAAGAAACCTAATGATAATATAATAGGAATAAATGTTATGATAGTAAGTAGAAAACTAACTCAGATATAGCCCCCTGTCCATATAATATCCGGGGTACATCTCCTATATTAGCCACCATGGAACTTCATATCCGGGTACTACCTCTAATAGCCACCTGTACATATATAGCTGGGTACTATATCATAAGAGTCACCTGTTACATTATAATATCAGGGGTAACATCCTATATAGCCACCCTGTGACCATATAAGATACTGGGTACTATCCCCTATATAGCACCCAGTCATATAATATCCTGGGTAATATACCTATATAGCAACCCAGGACATATGATCCTGGGTTACTATATGCCATGAGCCACCCAGTACATATAGATCCTGGGTACTATCCCTATATAGGCCACCCATGTTACTATGTACTGGGTGGGTACTAGCCTATATAGCCACCCAGTACCATTATAAGGTCTCGGGGTACTAGGCCTCTATAGCCCCCCAGTACACATAGGATCCTCGGTTTACCCTCTATAGCCACCCAGAAATATAGTATCTGGGTACTATTGGCCCTATATAGCCACCCAGTTACAATAGGTATCTGGGTACTATCCCCAATAGCCACCCAGTACATATAGGATATGGGACCGATGCTTTATAGCAACCGGTTCCATATCGCTCGTGGTAGAAACAACCTAGATAGCACCCGTAATCCCGTATTCTGGGTCCTGGGCACTCTGCCAGGGCCCCCAACACCAGATGTTTTTTTTTTAAACATTTTTAACAAAAAATCTGAACTCCCTAGGTGGGAGGCAGATCCACAGTCATGTTCTCCGCACCCCGATGTTCCCTGGCTTTGGCCCTGTATTGTTATGAGTCAGCTGGGGGCCGTGCCGGACCTTTTTGTCCGGGGGGGCATCACCAGCATCGCTGTGAGCAAGCATCGCCAGATCAATGACTGTTGGTCAGGACCATAGTGGCCCCCCCCCGGTTCCCCGTTCCCCTGCCCCTGCTTGTGCGGCCCCCTAGGCCCCCCCCCCCCGCTGGCCGTTGATTACCTTCGTTCTTGATCGCCGTTGTTCCTATGGAGTGGTCCCTGTGTACTGTGTGACCACTGTGTGTGGCCACTATGTTTTAAACATCCGCGAGTTGGCGGCGGAGAAGCCACACCTACCTCCACAAGCCACACCTACCTCCACAAGCCACACACACTTTTTGGAAGATACAGCAGAGAATTTAAATATTTGTATCAAGTGATAAAAGGTCTAGAAACCCCCCTGTACCTGTGCTTCCCCTGGGCTGTTGTTATATAGTCGCTTATTGCATTGTTGTGCTGTGTCAAGTTCTCTTCTTTCTATTGGCATCCGGCTATGGCCGTATTCCCGTGGACATGTGCACCCAACTTTTACCACATTTGGAGTGTTACCAGAAGACGTGGAACATCCCAGATTAACCATAAAGCAAAAGGGGCAACTGCCCAGGGCCCCCAACACCAGATGTTTTTTTTTTAACATTTTTAAAAAAAATCTGAATCCCTAGGTGGGAGGCAGATCCACAGTCCATGTCTCAGCACCCCTATGTTCCTGCATTGGCCCTGTATTGTACCAGCTGGGCAGTGTAAGGACTTTTTGTCCGGATTAAGCATTCGCTGTGAGCAAGCACTCAGCCAGGACAAATGACTGTTGGTCATGACAATAGTGGCCCCGGTCAACAGTTCACGCAACTGATTGTGCGGACCCATAGGAAACCACACGATTGGCCGTGATTTACCTACAGTTCTGATCGCCGTTCGTCTAATATGGAGTGGTGTATTGAAATCTTGATTTCTTTTAACCTGGGGGGAATTATAGAACACACAGAAAGAAAAAAATTCTATTTTCCCACTATAGATGCCCTTCAACTGGTTGGAACCCAGATACTGATAAAAACATTGACAATAATTTTACCCATGTTCCAACCAGTTATACATCTGTGCCAATGTTTTAATCAGTGTCTGGGTTCCAACCAGTTATACATCTGTGCCAATGTTTTAATCAGTGTCTGGGTTCCAACCAGTTATACATCTGTGTCAATGTTTTAATCAGTGTCTGGGTTCCAACCAGTTATACATCTGTGCCAATGTTTTAATCAGTGTCCGGGTTCCAACCAGTTATACATCTGTGTCAATGTTTTAATCAGTGTCCGGGTTCCAACCAGTTATACATCTGTGCCAATGTTTTAATCAGTGTCTGGGTTCCAACCAGTTATACGTCTGTGCCAATGTTTTAATCAGTGTCCTGTCCGGGTTCCAACCAGTTTATACCATCTGTGCCAATGTTAATCATGTCCGGGTTTCCACCCATTATACATCTGTGTCATGTTTTAAATCCGTGTCCCGGGTTCCAACCAGTTATACATCGTGTCAATGTTTTAATCATTGTCCTGGTTTCCAACCAGTTATACATCTGTGTCAATTTTTTAATCAGTGTCCGTGTTTCCAACCAGTTATACATCTGTGTCAATGTTTTAAAATCAGTGTCCCGGGTTCCAACCATTTTTTATACATCTGTGTCAATGTTTTAATCAGTGTCCGGGTCAACCAGTTATACATCTGTGCCAATGTTTTTAATAATCAGTTTCCAGGTTCCAACCAGTTTATACGTCTGTGCCAATGTTTTAAATCAGTGTCCTGGGTTCCAACCAGTTAAAAATTTTAAAACATCCTGTGCCAATGTTTTAAATCAGTGGTCTGGGTCCAACCAGTTATACATCTCTGTGCCATGTTTTAATCAGTGTCTGTGTTCCAACCAGTTATCATCTGTGCCAATGTTTTAATCAGTGTCTGGGTTTTCCACAGTTATACATCTGTGCCAATGTTTTCATCAGTTGTCTGGTTCCAACCAGTTTATACATCTGTCAATGTTTTAATCAGTGTCCGGGTTCCACCAGTTATACACTGTGCCCAATGTTTTAATCAGTGTCCTGTTCCACCAGGTATACAACTGTGCCATGTTTTAAATCATGTCCGGTTTCCAACCGTTATACATCTGTGCCATGTTTTAATCAGTTGTCCCGTGTTCCAACCAGTTATACATCTGTGTCCATGTTTTAATCAGTGTCCGGGTTCCAACCAGTTTATACATCTGTGGGTCATCGTTTTAATCAGTGCCGGGTTTCAACCATTATCCATCTGTGTCAATGTTTTAATCAGTGTCGGGTTCCAACCAGTTATACATCTGGTCAATTTTTTTAATCAGTGTCCCGGGTTCCACCGGTATAACATCTGTGCCCATGTTTTAATCAGTGTCCGGTTCCAACCATTGATACATCGTGCAATGTTTTTAATCCGTGTCCGGTTCCAACCAGTTTTATATCTCTGGTGCCAATGTTTTAATCAGTGGTCTCGGGTTCCAACCAGTTCTCCATCTGTGACCAATGTTTTTTAATCAGTGTCCGGGTTTCCACCAGTTATATACATCTGTGCCATGTTTTCATCAGTGTCCGGTTTCCAACCATTTATACATCTGTGCCAATGTTTTAATCAGTGTCCCGGGTTCCAACCAGTTTACTCTGTCCAATGTTTGTAATCCTTGTCTGGGGTTCCAACCGTTATACTCTGTGCCAATGTTTTATCCGTGTCTGGGTTCCAACCAGTTATACATCTGTGCCAATGTTTTTAATCAGTGTCCGGGTTCCAACAGTTTTTATACACTGTGCCAATGTTTTTAATTTGAATCGTGTCTGGGTGTGTGGCCGGGTTCCAACCAGTTTACATCTGTGCCAATGTTTTAATCAGTGTCTGGGTTGTGGCCGGTTCCAACCAGTTTTCATACTCTGTTGCCAACGTTTTTAATCAGTGTCTGGGTTCCCACCATATACACTGTGCCAATGTTTAATCATGTCTGGGGGGGGGTTCCAACTCAGTTATACATCTGTGGCCAAGTTTTTAATCAGTGTTCTGGTGTGTGGCCGGGTCCAACCATTATAAATACAATCTGTGCCATGTTTTTAATCCGTGTCCGGGTTCCACCATTATACATCTGTGCCAATGTTTTTAATCAAGTGTCCGGGTTTCCAACCAGTTATACATCTGTGCCAATGTTTTCATCATTGTCTGTGTGTGTGGCCGTGTTCCAACGTTTATACCTCTGTGCCAATGTTTAATAGTGTACTGGGTGTGTGGCCGGGTTCCACCATTAATACATCTGTGCAATATGTTTTTAATCAGTGTCGGGTTCCAAAAGTTATACATCTTGTGCCAATGTTTTTAATCATTGTCCGGTTTTCCAACACCAGTTATACATCTGTTCCAATAGTTTTTAATCATGTCCGGGTTCCCAACCAGTTTACATCTTGCAATGTTTTAATCAGTGTCCGGGTTTCACCCAGTATACTCTGGGCCATGTTTTAAATCAGTGTCTGGGTTCCAACCAGTTATCATCTGTGCCAATGTTTTTAATCAGTGTCCTGGGTTCCACCAACCAGTTATACATCTGTGTCAAGTTTTAATCAGTGTCCAGGTTCCACCAGTTAATTACATCTGTGCCAAGTTTTTAATCAGTGTCAGGTTCTCAACCAGTTTAATCTGTGCAATTGTTTTAATCATGTCCGGGGTTCCAAACCAGTTATACATCTGTGTCAATGTTTTAAAATCAGTGTCCGGTTCCAACCAGTGTATACCGTCTGTGCCAATGTTTTTAATCAGTGTCAAACGGGTTTCCAACCAGTTATACGTCTGTGCCAATGTTTTAATCAGTGCCGGGTTCCACACCATTATACGTCTGTGCCAATGTTTTAATCAGTGTCTGGGTTCCAACCAGTTATACTTCTGTGCCAATGTTTTTTAAATCAGTGTATGTGGTGATTGGTTATGTGGTGGTGTGGTCCCCCGGGGTTCCAACGTTATACATCTGTGCCAATGTTTTCATTAAATCAGTGTCTGGGTTCCAACCATTATCCGTCTGTGCCATGTTTTAAATCGTGTCGGGTTTCCAACCAGTTATACTCTGTGCCAATGTTTTAAATCAGTGTCCGGGTTTCCAACAAGTTATACGTCTGTGCCAATTGTTTTAATCATTGTCCCGGGTTTCCAACCAGTTATCCATCGTGCCAAGGGTTTAATCAGTGTCCGGGTTTTCCACCCAGTTTATACGTCTGTGCCAATGTTTTAAAATCAGCTGTCCTCCGGGTTCCAACCAGGTTTATACGTCTGTGCCATGTTGTAATCACTTGTCCGGGTTCCAACCAGTTTATACATCTTGCAATGTTTTAAAATCAGTGTCTGGTGTTCCAACCAGTTATCATCTGTGCCATGGTTTAATCATGTCCGGGTTTCCAACCAGTTATACGTCTGTGCCAATGTTTTTAATCAGTGTCTGGGTTCCAACCAGTTATACTCTGTGCCAATGTTTTAATCAGTGTCCGGGTTCCAACCAGTTTTTACATCTGTGCCAATGGTTTTCATCATTGTCTGGGTTCCAACCAGTTATATACATCTGTGCCAATGTTTAATCAGTGTCTGGGTTCCAACCAGTTTACATCTGTGTCCAATGTTTTAATCATGGTCTGGGTTCCAACCAGTTAGACTCTGTGTCACTGTTTTAATCAGTGGCCTCCGGGTTCCAACCATTATACATCTGTGCCAATGTTTTAATTAATAATCAGTGTCCGGGTTCCAACCATTTATTCGTCTGTTGGCCAATGTTTTTAATCAGTGTCCCGGGTTCCAACCCAGTATCGTCTGTGCCAATGTTTTAATCATGTCCCGGGGTTCCAACCAGTATAACATCTTTGCCAATGTTTTAACATGTCGGGTTCCAACCAGTTATAACATCTGTGCCAATGTTTTTAATCAGTGTCCGGGTTCCAACCAGTTTACATCTGTGGCCAATGTTTTAATCATGTCTGGGTTCCAACCAGTTTAATAACACTATGTGCCAATGTTTTTAATCATGTCTGGGTGTGTGGCCTGGTTCCAACCAGATTTATACATCTGTGCCAATGTTTTAATCAAGTTGTCCGGGTTTCCAACCAGTTCTCATCGTGCCAATGTTTTAATCATGTCCGGGTTTCCAACCCAGTTTACATCTGTTGCCAATGTTTTAGAATCATGGTCCGGGTTCCCAACATTATATCATCTGGTGCCATGTTTTCATCAGTGTCTGGGTGTCAACCAGTTATACATCTGTGCCAATGTTTTAAATCAGTTCTGGGTTTCCACCAGGTATACAGCTGGCCAATGTTTTTAATCATGTCCGGGTCCAACCAGTTATACATCTGTGCCATGTTTAATAGTGTCTGGGTGGTGTGGCCGGGTTCCAACCAGTTTACATCTGTGCCAATGTTTTAATCAGTGTCCGGGTTTTCCAACCAGTTTATTACATCTGTGTCCATGTTTTTAATCATTGTCGGTTCCATACCAGTTTATACATCTTGGCCAATTGTTTTAATCAGTGTCCAGGTTCCAAACGTTAACATCTTGCAATGTTTAATCAGTGTCGGGTTCCACCGTTATAGTCTGTGCCAATGTTTAATCAGTGTCCCCGGGTTCCAACCATTATCGTCTTGTGCCAATGTTTTAATCAGTGTCCCGGTTCCCACCGTTTATACATCTGTTGAATGTTTAATCATGGTCCGGTTCAACCAGTTATACCTCTGTGCCAATGTGTTTTAAAACATGTCCGGTTCCAACCAGTTATACGTCTTGCCAATTGTTTTAATTCAGTGTCCTGGTTCCACCAGTTATCATCTGTGCCAATGTTTTTAATCAGTGTCCAGTTCCACATTTTATACGTCTGTGGGGGCCAAATGTTTAATCAGTGGTCCGGGTTCCCAAACCAGTTATACTTCTTTGCCAATGTTGTTTAATCATTGGGTCCGGGTTCCAACCCAGTTTATACATCTGTTGCCAATGTTTTAAATCAGTGTCGGGTTCCACAGTTTTATACATCTGTGGCCAATGTTTAATCAGTGTCCGGGTTGTCCAACCAGTTATACACTGGCCAATGTTTTCATCAGTGTCCGGGTTTCCAACCAGTGATACTCCTGAGCCCAAGTTGGTGGAATCAGTGGGCCGGTGGCCACCAGTATACCAATCTGTGCCAATGTTTAACAGTGTCCGTGGTTCCAACCATTCTAATACGTCTGTGCCAAGATGTGTCGTTCCAGTATAGTTGGCATGTTTATCATGTCTGGGTGTCCAACCAGTTATACTCTGTGCCAATGTTTTAACTCGTGTCCCGGGTTTCCAACCAGTATACGTCTGTGCCAATAGTTTTAATCAGTGTCGGGGTTCCAACCAGTGTATACATCTTGCCCAGGTTTTAAATCAGTGTCTGGGTTCCAACCAGTTTATACGATCTGTGGCCACCTTGTTTAAATCGGTGGTCTCAGGGTTTTTCCAACAGTTAACTCTGTGCCAATGGTTTAAGATCAGTGTCTCGGGTTTCCAACCAGTTATACGTCTGTGCCAATGGTCTTTAATCAGTGTCCGTGTTCCAACCAGTTATACCGTCTGTGCCAATGTTTTAATCAGTTCTGGGTCCCAACCAGTTTATACGTCTGTGCCAATGTTTTTTAACAGTGGTCGGGTTCCAACCAGTTATACTCTGGTGCCAATGTTTTTAAATCAGTGTCCGGGTTCCAACCATTTATCGTCTGTGCCATCTTTTAATCAGTGTCCTGGGTTCCAACCTTATCACGTTGTGCCAATGTTTTAATCAGTGTCCGGTTTCCCAACCAGTTATACTCCTGTGGCCATGTTTTAATCAGTGTCGGGTTTCCAACCAGTTTATACGTCTGTGCCAAGTTTTATCAGTGTCCGCGTCACGTATTGAGTCTGCCAATGTTCTAGTGTTTTCCACCTTAAGTGCCAATGATTCGTGTCCAACCATTATACATTGGGCAATGTTACGTGTCTGGTCCCATTTTGGCAAGTGTTCCAGTGGGCTTAGTGTTGCTATTATTTGTTTTCTAGTAATTGTTCTGAGTTAACCACTCAGTTTCAGAGCCTGTGCCAATGAATTACCTGTGTCTGAAGACTTTATTGGTACAAAGAACTGGTTAAACATTGGCCACAAACTATGATAAAATCATTGACACAGACTATGATAAATGGTTTGACACACACGACCAGTCTCTGAAACCAGTTACTGAGTAGTCATCCAAATTGGTTTACAGGGGCGCATTGGCACGATGATAAATGGGTTGTCCATCAGCACCCTGGTAAAATACATTATAATAACTCTTGATACATGGTTGTCCACAGACACTGTATAATCATTGGGGACACAAAATGTTTCACATAACTAACAATCTTTTTGGCACATCTGATAATGGTTGCAAGTAACTAGGAATCATTTGTGGGCCAAACAATGATTAGAATCTATGGCCATTGGGTTTTTAGCGGGTGTCCTGTATTGGTGCCCACCAGCTGTTCGAATAATTTTTTTTAAATGTCTGCACAGACACTGATTAAATGTTGTGGGCAACTCTACTCAAATCCTACCCCACCCCCCCATAAACATGGGGAATCTAAATGTCCACCATTGTTGTTGAAGAACCCGTATCATTCAACCAAACAAGGTCATGGTTCTGGACAACATATCATATCCAATTAAACACGGGCGGAATCTAATGACCACCATTGGTTTTATAAGCACCCAGTATCATTCATTAACACTGTCATGGTTTCTAGACCACCATATCATTCAATAAACAACAGGGAATCTAATGACCACCACTTGGTTTTGGTATAAGAACCCAGTATCATTACACTGTCTGGTTCTAGACCCATATCATATCCCATAACACGGGTAATCTATGCCCACCATTTGTTTGTATAAGAACCCAGTTCATTGTTAAACCTGTCATGGTTCTAAGACCACATAATCATACCCAATAACACGGGGAATCTATGACCTAACCAATTGGTGGTATAAGAACCCAGTAATCATTTTTTGTTTTTTTTTTCTTTTTTTTTTTTTTTTTTGGCGGGGGGGAGTTCATACTGGTCATGTTCTAGACCCATATCATATCCATAAACACAGGGGAATCTATGACCACCCTTGTTGGTATATAGGACCAGTATCATTACACATGTCATGGTTTCTAGACCCATATCATATCCAATACACACGGGGAATCTAATGACCCCATTGGTGGTACAAGAACCCAGTATCATACACTGGTCCATGTTCTGAGACACCAATCATATCCAATAAACACGGGGAATCTAATGACCACATTGGTTGGGTATCAGACCCAGTATCATTACACATGTCCATGGTTCTAGACACGGCATATCATATCCAATAACACGTGGGAATCTAACTGCCACCCATTGGGTTGGTATAAGAACCCCGTTCATTACCTGTCATGGGTTCCTAGACAGCCGATATCATACCCAATAACACAGGGATCTATTCTAATGCCACCATGTGGTTGGTATAAGAACCCATATCATTACACTGTCCATGGTTCAAGACACCATAATCAACCATAAACACAGGGAATCTAATGACACCACCTTGGTTGTAAGCCTATCATACACGTAGCTAACCCCATCACCCATAACGGTAATCAAAGACATTTTTTGGAAGCAACAGTATCTCCGTCATTTCTAGACACCCATATCATAGTCCAATAAAACACGGGAATCTAATGACCAACCATTGGTTGGTAAAGAACCCCAGTATCAGTTACACTGTCATGTTTCTATGACACCATCTCATATCCAATTAAACACGGGAGCTAATGACCACCATTGGTTGTATAAGAACCCAGTATTACATTACCACTGTCATGTCTATACACCATATCATAGCCAATAAACAACGGGGGAATCTAATGACCGACCATTGGGTTGGTAATAGATGAACCAGTATCATTACCACTGTCCTGGTTCTAGACACCATATCATATTCCAATAACCGGGGAATCTAATGCCACCTACCAGTGGTTGTATCAAGAAAAGAGAAAAAGAAGACCTCTCCCCACCACTGTCTCCCCCCCCGTTCCCTCTCCCCATCCCCAACCCCGTCTCCCTCTTCCCACTCTCCCCCCCTCTCCTCGCCGTGACATACTGGTTGTCTGACACCAGGATAATCATTGTCCCCAATAAATACGGGATCTAATAATGACCACCATTGGTTTGTTACAGAACCCAGTATCTATTACACTGTCATGTTCTAGACAACCATATCAGTATCCAATAAACACGGGACATACTAATGACCACCATTGGTTTGGTATAAAGAACCCAGTAATCATTCACACGGTCATGGTTCTAGACACCATATCAGATATCCAATAAACACGGGGAATCTAATGACCACCATTGGGTTGGTATAAGAACCCAGTAATCATTACACTGTCATGGTTCTAGACACCATAAGGTCATATCCAATAACACACGGGGGAATCTAATGACCACCATTGGTTTGGTTAAGAAGCCCAGTTTCATTACACTGTCCTGTTCTAGACACCTATCCCATTACTATCCAATAAAGCACCGGGGATGCAAGACCCACCATTGGTTTTGTATAAGAACCAGTATCATTACCAACTGTCATGGTCTTAGACACCAAATCAGATCCAGAAACACAGGGAAATCTAATGACCACCATTGGTTGGTATAAAAACCCAGTATCATTACACTGTCATGGTTCTAGACACCATCATCATATCCATAAACACAGGGAATCTCATGACCACCTTGGTTGGTATAAAACCCAGTACATTGCCACTGTCATGGTTCTAAGACACCATATCAATTACCAATTACACAACGGTGTAACTAATGACCACCATTGGTTGGTAATAAGAACCCCATTCATTCAACTGTCATGGTTCCTAGCACCATATCATTCCAATAAACACCGGGGATCTATGACCACATTGGTTGGGATAAGAACCCAGTATCATTACGACTGTCATCCGGTTCTAGACACCAATAAGTGCATTCCAATAACAACGGGGAATCTAATGACCACCATTGGTTTGGTATAAGAACCCAGTTATATTACACTGTCATGGTTCTGACACCAATCAATCCAATAAACACGGGGATCTAATGATCCACCATGGGGGGTTTGGTATAAAAGAAAAAACACCCCCTCAGGTATCTAATTCACACTGTCAATGTTCTGACACCATATCACATCCCATAAACACGGGGATCTAATGACCACCATTGGTTGGTATAAAGAACCCATACCTTACAACTTCCATGTCTAGACACCAATATCTATCCAATAAAAACAACGGGTGAAATCTAAATGACCACCTTTGGTTGTATAAGAACCCAGCATCATTACACTGTCATGGTCTATGCACACCATATCATATCCATAACCAACGGGGAGCTAATGACCACCATTGGTTTGGTTATAAGAACCAGTCTCATTACACTGTCATGGTTCAGAGACACCATATCATATCCAATAACATACGGGGAATCTAATAACCACCATTGGTTGGTATAAGACCCAGTCATCATTACACTGTCATGGTTTCTAGACACCATATCCATTCCAATAAACACGTGGGAACTAAGTGGAGCCACATGGTTGGTATAAGAACCCAGTTCCATACATGTACATGTCTGCACCTACTCCTATACATGGTTCATGAACCAGTTGATCTAAAACCATATTCATACTGCTCTAACACTACATAAAAACACGGGGAATCTCATGACCACCATTGGTTGGTATAAGAACCCATATATCCGTTACAACGCCTGTCATGGTTCTAGACACCATATATCCCCAATAAACCACGGGATCTAATACCCACCATTGTTGGTAAAGAAAAACGCCAGTATCATTAACCTGTCTATGGTTCTAGATCCACCATATTCATCATCCAAATAAACACGGGAATCTAATGACCACCATTGGTTGGTAAAGAACCCAGTAATCATTTACCTGTCATGGTCTTAGACACCATATCATATCAATAACACGGGGGACTTAATGACCAACCATTGGTTGGTATAAGAAACCCAGTAATCATTACACTGTCCATGGTTCTAGACACCATAGTCATATCCAATAAATACGGGGAATCTAATGACCACCATTGGTTGGTAATAAGAACCCATATCATTACAACTGTCATGGTTCAGACAACCATATCTATCACAATAAATTACGGGGAATCTACTGCCACCATTGGTTGGTATAGAAGGACCTGGCACGATAGGTCATGGAGGCACTGTTATGGTTTCTAGACCATATCAATCCAATAAACACGGGGAATCTAATGACCCACCATTGTTGTATAAGACCCAGTCTCATTACACTTCATGGTTCTAGAACCCCACCATAGTCACTATCAATAAACACGTGGGAACTAATGACCACCATTGGTTGGTATAAGAAACCCAGTTCATTACACTGGCATGGTTCTGACACCATATCTAATCCCAATAAACACTGGGAACTAATGACCACCATTGGTTGTATAAAGAACCCAGTACTCATTCACTGTCCATGGTTCTAGACAACATAAATCATACCCAATAAAACACGGGGAACTAATGACCACCATTGTTGGTTATAAGAACCCCAGTCTTCATTACACTGTCATGGTTTCCTAAGACACCATATCATTCCAGATAAACACGGGAATCTAATGCCACCATTGGTTGGTAATAAGCACCCAGTCCCTCATACACTGTATTGTTCCACCCTCATATCATATCCCATAAACAACGGGGAATCTAATGAACCACCCATTTGGTTGGTATAAGACCCAGTCATCATTACACTGTTCACTGGTTCGAGACACCATACATCATCCATAAACACGGGAATCTATATACCAACCATTGGTTGTAAGGAAAAAAATAAGAACCCCAGTCTCATTACACTGTCATGGTTCTAGCACCATTCATACCCATAAAACACGAGGGAATCTAATGACCACCATGGGTTTTGTATAAGAAACCCAGTCCATTAACACGTCATGGTTCTAGACACATATCATACTCCAATAACCCACAGGGATCTAAATGACCACCATTGTTGTATAAGAACCCATCTCATTACACTGTCATGGTTTAGACACCATATGCATATCCCATCAACACAGGGGAATTCTAATGACCACCATTGGTTTGGTATGAAGAACCCATTATCGCTCATTACACTGTCATGGTTCTAGACACCATATCATATCCCATAAATAACGGGGACTCTCACTGACCACACCATTGGTTGGTATAAGAAACCCAGTACATCATTACACTGTCTGGTCTAGACACCATATCATATCCAATAAACACGGGGAAACTAATGACCACCATTGTTGGTAATAAGAACCCGTATGCATTACACTGTCATGGTTCTAGACACCATATCATATCCAATAAACACGGAGAATCTAATGACCACCATTGGTGGTTGTATAAGAACCCCAGTATCATTACACTGTCATGGTTCTATACACCAATATCAATTCCAATAACACCACGGGGAAATCTAATGACCACCATTGGTTTGGTATAAGAACCCAGTATCATTACAAACACGTCATGGTTCTAGACCCATCATCATCCATAACACGTGGGAATCTAATGACCACCAATTGGGTTGTATAAAACCCAGTAATTCATTACACCTGTCATGGTTCTAGACACCATATTTATCCACTAACACACGGGGATCTAATGACCACCATTGGTTTGGTATAACCCAGTATCATTACCTGTCATGGTTCCAAGACACCTATCATATCCAATAACACGGGTAATCTATGCCACCATGGTTGTTTATAAGAACCCAGTATCATTCACAACTTCATGGTCTAGACACCATATCAGATCCAATAAAACACGGGAATCTAATGACCTACCATTGGTTGGTATAAGAACCCAAGACTCATTACAACCTGTCCATGGTTTCTAAAACGACACATATCAATATCCATAACACGGGGATTCTAATGACCACCATTGTTTGGTATAATACCCCAGTCTCATTACAACTGTCATGGTTCCTAGCAACCATTCCTCTCCAAAACAACGGGGGAATCTAAGACCCCCATTGTTGGTAATATAACCCGTATCCATTACAACAACTGCCATGGTTTCTAACACCATATATATCCAATAAACACGGGATCTTTGCCCCACTTGTTGTAACCCAATTCCTGTGTCTAGACCCCTAAATGGGTCAATGGCATGTTTGGTATGAAACCCAGTATCATTAACACTTTCATGGTTCTAGACAACCATATCATATCTCATAAATACGTCCAGTCCTCCCTGCCCATGTAAATGTATATTGTTAATATATAATGTCAATATAGTGTCCCGTGGTGTTTTATTATTATTGGGTAGGTGACTGTCGAAGGTTCCATCCCTCCACTCGCCCATGTAAGTATAATTGTATAATTATTAATGTATAATATAGTGTCCTCGTGTGTTATTATTTTTATGGGTTAGGTGACTGTCAGAGGGTCCGGTCCCCACTGCCCATGTAATGTATATGTATAATAGATAATGTATAATAGTGTCCTGTGTTTTATTATTATTGGGTTTAGGTGACTGTCAGGGTCCATCCTCCACTGCCATGTATGTATATTGTATATATAAATTTGATAATAAGTAGTCCGGGGTTTATTTTAGATGGGTTAAGGTGACTGTCAGAGGTCCGTCCTTCGCACGTGCCCATGTTACTGTTTATATTTGTAAATCAAGTAATAATGTACTATATGTCGTGTGTTTTATTATTATTGGGTTAGGTGAACTGTCAGGAGTCGTCCTCCACTGCCCATGTTATGTATTTGTATATTATAATGTATAATAGTAGTGTTCCGTGTTTTATTATTATTGGGTTAGGTGAACCTGGTCAGGGTCCGTCCTCCACTGCCCAGTAATGTCATTTGTAGAATATATATATACATGGTCTAATATAGATGTCTGTGTGTTTATTTTTTATGAATAGTGGACTGTCAGAGGTCCCACATCCTCCACTGCCCATTTAAATGATATTGTAAATATATCTACATGTATAATATAGTGGTCCGTGTTGTTTTTATATATTATGGGGTTAGGTGCGTGTCAAGGTCCGTCCTGGCCACCTTGACCCATGTAATAGTATTTTGTATAATATATAAATGTATAATAGTGTCTTGTTTATTATTATTGGTTAGCTACTGTCCAAGGTCCCATCCCCTCCACTGCCATAGTAATGTATATTGTATAATATATAATGTTATCTAGTGTCCCGTGTCGTTTTAATATTATTGGGTTAGCTGACTGGTCAGAGGTCCATCCTCACTGCCATGTAGCTGTTGATTGTATAATATATATGTATATATATGTGTCCGTGTGTTTATTATTATTGGGTTAGGTGACTGTCAGAGGTTCGTCCCTCCACTCCCATGTAATTATGATTGGTATAATATATCATGTAATAATATAGAGTCTGTGGTGTTTTATATTATGGTTTTAGGTGACTGTCCAGAGTCCGTCCTCCACTGCATGAGAAATGCAAAAAGTTTGCTAATGGTCTTGAAGTAACAGGTTAGACATTAGGGACCTTCCAGACTGGGGTTACTTGTTACGTGGTGGAAGGCCTTTGTTTCAAGTCATGTGATCACACAGTAATGTATACTAAAACTCTTTGGTTTTATAAATTATGCAATGTGCAGATCACATGATCCTGTGTGGGCCCAGCTGTGCAATTGATTCTCTTTTCTGGGCTGTTTATAAATTTATGCCAGTTGTGCAATCCTATTGATAATGTATGGGGGCTAGAATGTGCATTGATTATCTTTTTCTATGTTTTGTATAACATGTTTTTGGACCGATCGTAGCACTAAATGCTAGTTGGTGTAAATTTAGTCCTAATTGTAGTGCTTCCCACATCTCCTTGTATTGAATGTGGGAGTTTAAACCAATGTATGGAGCAGGGTGCTGGGAGGGGATTCCTTGGGAAAGGATTGGCGCCACGGGTGGTCTCAATGCCCACGGCAAGGTGGCAAACCCTGCCCCCGCAGCAAACCACCTGAAACGCATTACCCTTCCCATGCTTGCCCCTCCAGCCTCCTCCTGTACTCTCACAGGAGGGGAAGGAAGAATCCACCATGTGAGGGGTGGAGAGACCCTCCAGCTTTGGGCTTAGGGGTCCCGAAGTAAACTGGACTCCCCCTCCCTGGCCCTATTCGGGCCCTTGCGGCCTGAGAAGTGCCCCTTGCAATCCCTAGCGAAGGACCTTTGGGCTTAAGGGGTCCCCGCAGCCCAACGGGACCCCCCTCCCCTTGGTAGGCCCTTGCCGGCACTGAGAATGCCTTTGTTTGGGGGTCCCCAAGCAGCTCGACCGGGACCCCACACGCGCTCTTAAAAAGGCCCTTGTGAGGAGTCCTTCTGCCTTCCATCCGGTGACACCACCCCACTGAGCCACCAACACCAAGAGTACCCCCTGCGTCCGACGGGTACCTCTGTTCCGGTGGCCTCACAAGCTGTCTTCGTTCTTCACAGCCAGCGACACCCGCACCGATGAAGTCCTTGATGCCAGACGGGCCTCACACTGCTGCCGCCAGTAGGCCCTGGCACCACGAACGCTTCAACGGCGCCGATTTTCTGACCTCTTCTTTCTTCTGCCATCTACTGCGATGACTTGTGAAGCTCCGCGGAGGACTGCAGCTCGTTAATATTTTTGCAGAAAATCCTAATCCAATTCTGATTGATCATTTTTTCAATGCTTGGTATCCCATGGTTAATTCACAGAACTATGATTGGTTACTTGTATAACCATGGGATACCAGCATTGAAAAATTGATCAATCAGAATGGATTAGGATTGGGGGTTACTCTCTGGGTTCTGGCCTCACCGGTTGGGACGAGGCAACATCAGTTCCGCCCGCTTTATCAATAAATTGCACGGTAACTGATGCGATGGTTAACGAGGTTTATTAACTTTTCGCCTTTAATAAATCGCGTTAATAGCATTTTTTTTGCGAAACGCGGGTAACCCGGCCGCGAAAAGTTAACGGCCATTATAATATGCCCTAATGTTAATTATAAGGTACGGAAGATTATTGGCGCTATAATAATCCATTATAAATATAATAAAAAGGGAGGTTAAGGTAAGTGGTAGACAAAATTGAAAAATCGAAAGCCTGTACACACCACGCAACCTTTCCTCCGGGCGACCATCAGAAAAGGGCGAACGGGTGGGTCCGAGGCAGGTTTTCATGGTATGTCCAGCTTTAAATCTGTGTTTGTGAAAAGCATATTCAGTGGATGCGTAGAAGTAAACGGACCTAGAAAGCCGTTTATTTTAAATATTTACTTTTATTAGAAATGTTTTTTACTATAATACATGTTTCTATCATTATCTTATCATATTATTTATACATACTACAAAAAACTAAATAATTCTCATTATTATTTATTTAAGAAAATAAAATGTAAATTATATATTATATTGAAACATTTATATACAAACAGAAACAAGCTTGTAAAAAACGTTCAACTTTGGAGCGCAGTCCACCTTGTTTCTATTTGATTGCATTGATTTCTTTTCTATGTTTATAATGTATGCCAGTGTGCGATATATGATATTGTCTGGGGCCCACGAATTTGCATTGATTATCTTTTCTATGTTTATACTATAGATATACTTATTACAGATAATATGATATTGTAATGGGACCTAGGAATGTGCATTGTTCTCTTATCTATGGTTGATTTATATTATAGATATACTGTAATACAGATAATATTATTTGTATGGGGCACAGAATGTGGGCATTGATTACTCTTTCCTATGTTATATATATATTATAGATACTGGTATATACAGATAATATGATATTGTAGGGGTCTAAGGATTGCATTTGAATTAATCTTATCTATGTTTTTATAAATGTTTGACCAGTTCAGGTAGCCCTTCCCGCTAAATTATGTGTGGTAAATTAGCCTAATTGGAGTTGCTTCCACAATCCTTTATTGTAATGTATTTATTGGGAGGGCTTGGTCACGCCTCCCGTGGTAATAGCACCCCCAACACGCCCCTTTATGGTGGTCCTATGCCTTTACTATAAAGCACTGGATGGCCTCTTCCTCATTTTAAAAAAGCCAAGGGCTGGGTGGAAGTGAGAGAGCTGTTATATGGATCCAGTGTGTAAGAATGAGAATGCAAAGTTTGCTATATCGTAAGTGAGTAGAAGGTTAGCACTTAGGACCCCTTCATCCAAATGGGGTTCCTGCGTGGTTCGAAGGCTTTTCATTCATTGTGATCACAGTATGTACACTAAAACCCCTTTGTTTATAAAGTATGCCAGTGTGCAGATAATATGATATTGTATGGGGCCCCAGAATGTTGCTGATTATCTTTTTTCTGTTTGTTTAAATTTTTGACCAGATCAGTAGCAGTAGTTTGTAATTTAGCCTAATTGGAGTGCTTCCACATCCTTGTATTGTACTGTATATATATATATAAAATATGGAAACACTTACCAGTAACTTTTAATAAATGAAAGTATAATAGACCATTACTGAAACCAATTTACAGGGAAATGAAGAAAAATAAAACAGGATTAAGTCACTGCAGTCATACTATGAATCAGTTAAAGTCTAACTCAATTGTTGTAAATAAAGAGGACACTATATTAGAATAAACTGACTATATACATACAAGTTAGGCTTTATATATATATATAATATAACACCACATTATCCAAATTAATTTATGTACATAGACTAAACAAATTGTTTATTAATAAAAAATATACAGTTTTTTTATATTACATGATACATTATGCATTGGGCAAAAAAAATACTTTACATCTGCATAAATTATTATCATCTTAAATTAATTCATAACAACAACATTTAATATATATATATATATATCATAATAATGATTACCGTATATACTTGAATATAAGTCTGTTCCGGTAAAGTCGAGGTACGCTATTTTCAGTCACCTGGAAAATAAGTAAAACATTATTGACTCGGTTAAATAAGCCGAGGGTAGAAATTATGACCATTAACTGCTTCTGATTCCTGTATGTTTTGAGGCTAGTTGCCGCTTAAATGGACAGAAGAATTTCCCCTACAGTATCGCAAATCCATATGCCTATTACTATATGCGACTACTGTATGGGAATTCTTCCATTTAAAAAAGGGCTCAAAACCGGGTTCCAACCAGTTATACGTCTGTGCCAATGTTTTAATCAGTGTCTGGGTTCCAACCAGTTATACATCTGTGCCAATGTTTTAATCAGTGTCTGGGTTCCAACTTTTTTTGTGCCAATGATTTTACCATGTGTGTGCTTAAGTGTGTCTATTTAATTTGTTTTCTAGTAATTGTTCTAGGTAACAACCAGTTATCAGAGCCTGTGCCAATGATATTACCTGTGTCTGATAACTTATTGGTACAAAGACACTGGTTAAAACATTGGCACAAACTATGATAAAATCATTGACACAGACTATGATAAATGGTTGACACACACAGACACAGTCTCTGAAAACAGGTTACTGTAGCATCCATAAATTGGTTACACCATTGGCACAGACTGATAAAGGTTGGCACATAGACACTGGTAAAATCATCTGCAAATACTCTTGATACATGGTTGTCACAGACACTGGTAAAATCATTGGTATAGACTCTAAAAACTGGTTGTCACACATATACTAAAAATCATTGGCACAGTCACTGATAAATGGTTGGCACACAGATAATAGGAAAATCATTGTGGGCCAAACAATTATTAGAATCTATGCCATTGGTTTTAGCGGTGTCTGTATTGGTGCCCACCCTGTGCGAATAATTTTATTAATGTCTGGCACAGACACTGATTAATGTTTGGCAACTACTACTCCAAATCCTACCCCCATAAACATGGGGAATCTAATGTCCACCATTGGTTGGTATAAGAACCCAGTATCATTACACGGTCATGGTTCTGGACAACATATCATATCCAATAAACACGGGGAATCTAATGACCACCATTGGTTGGTATAAGAACCCAGTATCATTACACTGTCATGGTTCTAGACACCATATCATATCCAATAAACACATAAACACGGGGGAATCTAATGACCACCATGGTTGGTATAAGAACCACAGTATCATTCACTGTCATGGTTCTAGACACCATATCATATCCAAAAAAACGGGGAAGCTAATGCCCACCATTGGTTGGTATAAGAACAGTATCATTACACTGTCTTGGTTCTAGACACCATATCATAACCAATAAACACGGGGAATCTAATGACCACCATTGGTTGGTATAAGAACCCAGTATCATTACACTGCATTCTGACACCATTATCATATCCAATAAACACGGGGAATCTAATGACCACCATTGGTTGGTTATAAGAAACCCAGTATCATTACACTGTCATGTTCTAGACACCATATCATATCAATAAAACACGAGGGAATCTAATGACCACCATGGTTGGTATAAGAACCCAGTATCATTACACTGTCATGGTTCTAGACACCATATCATATCCAATAACACGGGGAATCTAATGCCCACCATTGGTTGGTATAAGAACCAGTACATTACACTGTCATGGTTCTAGACACCATATCATATCCAATAAACACGGGAATCTAAGCCCCCCCATTGGTGGTATAAGAAACGTATCATTAACTGTATGGTTCTAGACACCATATCATACCCAATAAACAACAGGGAAATCTAATGACCACCATTGGTTGTATAAGAAACCAGTATCATTACACTGTCATGGTCTAGACACCATATCATACCCAATAAAACACGGGGAATCTAATGACCACCATGGGTTGGTATATAAGACCCAGTATCATTAAACTGTCATGGTTCTAGACACCAATATATATCAATAAACAGGGGAATCTAGGACCACCCTTGGTTGGTATAAGAACCCAGATCATTACACTGTCATGGTTCTAGAACATCTATCATATCCAATAAACACGGGGAATCTAAATGCCCACCATTGGTTGGTATAAGAACCCAGTATCATTACACTGTCAGGTTTAGACACATATCATATCCAATAAACACGGGGGAATCTAATGACCACCATGTGTTGGTATAAGAAACCCAGTATCATTACACTTCATGGTTCTAGACACCATATCATATCCAAGAAACACGGGGAATCTAATGACACCATTGGTGGTATAGGAACCCAGTATCATTACACTGTCATGGTTCTCGACACCATATCATGTCCAATAAATACGGGAATCTAATGACCACCATTGGTTGGTATAAGATAAGAACCAGTATCATTACACTGTCAGGTTCTAGACACCAATCATATCCAATAACACACGGGAATCTAATGACCACCATTGGTTGTATAAGAACCAGTATCATTACAATGTCATGGTTTAGACACCAGTCATATCCAATAAAAACACGGGGAATCTAATGACCACAGTGGTTGGTATAAGAACCAGTATCATTACACTGTCATGGTTCTAGACACCATATCATATCCATAAAACACGGGGAATCTAATGACCACCATTGGTTGGTATAAGAAACCAGTACATACACTGTCATGGTTCTAGAAACCATTATCTACCAATAAACACAGGGAATCTAAATGACCACCATTGGTTGGTATAAGAACCCAGTATCATACACTGTCATGGTTCTAGACACCATATCATTCCAATAAAACACAGGGAAATCTAATGACCACCATTGGTGGTATAAGAACCCAGTATCATTACACTGTCATGGTTTCTAGACACCTATCAACCAATAAACACAGGGAATACTAATGACCACCTTGGTTGGTAGTAAGAACCCAGTATCATTACACTGTCATGGTTCTAGACACCATATCATATCCAATAAACACGGGGAATTATGACCACCATGGTTGGTATAAGAACCCGTATCATTACACTGTCATGGTTCTAGACACCATATCATATCCATAAACACGGGGAAGCATAATGACCACCTTGGTTGGTATAAAGAAACCAAGTATCATTACAGTGTCATGGTTCTAGACACCATATCATATCCAATAAACACGGGGATCTAATGTCACCATTGGTTGGTAAAGAACACCGTCTCATACACTGTCATGGTTTAGACCCAATCATATCCAATAAACACGGGAATCTAATGACCACAATTGGTTGGTATAAGAACCTAGTATCATTACATGTCATGGTTCTAGACACCATATCATACAAAAACACGGGGAATCTAATGACCACCATTGGTTGGTATAAGGACCCAGCATCATTACACTGTCATGCGTTTAGACCACCATATCATATCCAATAAACACGGGGAATCTAATGACCACCATTGGTTGTATAAGAACCCAGTCTCATTACACTGTCATGGTTTAGACACCATAATCATATCCAATAAATACGGGGAATCTAATGACCACATTGGTTGTATAAGAAACCCTAATCATACACTGTCATGTTCTAGACAACATATTCATATCCAATAAACACGGGGAATCTAATGACCACCATTGGTTGGTATAAGAACCCAGTCTCATTACACTGTCATGGTTCTAGACACCATATCCTTCCCTAATAAACACTGGGAATCTAATGACCACCATTGGTTGGTATAAGAACCCAGTATCATTACACTGTCATGGTTCTAGACACCATATCATATCCAATAAACACGGGGAATCTAATGACACCATTGGTTGGGATAAGAACCAGTATCATTACACGGTCATGGTTCTAGACACCATATCATACCCAATAAACACAGGGAATCTAATGACCACCATTGGTTGGTATAAGAACCCAGTATCATTACACTGTCATGGGGTCTAGACACCATATCATATCCAATAAACACGGGGAATCTAATGACCACCATTGGTTGGGATAAGAACAGGATCATTACACTGTCATGGTTCTAGACACCATATCATATCCAATAAACACGGGGGAATCTAATGACCACCATTGGTTGGTATAAGAACCCAGTATCATTACACTGTCATGTTTCTAGACACCATATTCATATCCAATAATACGGGGAATCTAATGACCACCATTGGGGTGGTATAAGAACCAGTATCATTACACTGTCATGGTTTAGACACCATATCAATCCTAAAATACGGGGAATCTAATGGGCCACCATTGGGTGGTATAAGAACCCAGTATCATACATGTCATGTTCTAGACACCATATCATATCCAATAAACACGGGGGAATCTAATGACCACCATTGGTTGGTATAAGAACCCAGTATCATTACACTGTCATGGTTCTAGACACCATATCTATCCAATAAACAGGGGGGATCTAATGACCACCATTGGTTGGTATAAGAACCCAGTCTCATTACACTGTCATGGTTCTAGACACCATATCCTTCCCTAATAAACCCCTGGGAATCTAATGACCACCATTGGTTGGTATAAGAACCAGTACATTACACTCATGGTTCTAGACAATATTCATAATCCAATAAACACGGGGAATCTTAATGACCACCATTGGTTGGTATAAGACACCAGTCTCATTACACTGTCATGGTTCTAGACACCATATCATACCCAATAAACACAGGGAATCTAATGCCCACCATTGGTTGTATAAGAACCCAGTATCATTACACTGTCATGGTTTAGACACCATATCATGATCCAATAAACACGGGGAATCTAATGACCACCATTGGTTGGTATAAGAACCCAGTCTCAATACACTGTCATGGTTCTAGACACCATATCATACCCAATAAAACACAGGGATCTAATGACCACCATTGGTTGGTATAAGAACCCAGATCATTACACTGTCATGGTTCTAGACACCATATCATATCAATAAACAGGGGAATCTAAGACCACCTATGGTTGGTATAAGAACCCAGTCTATTACAATGTCATGTGTTCTAGACACCATATCATACCCAATAAACACAGGAATCTAATGACCACCATTGGTTGGTATAAGAACCCAGTCTCATTACACTGTCATGGTTCTAGAAACCATATCATACCCAATAAACACAGGGAATCTAATGAACACATTGGTTGGTATAAGAACCCAGTATCATTACACTGTCATGGTTCTAGACACCATATCATATCCAATAAACACGGGGAATCTAATGACCACCATTGGTTGGATAAGAACCCAGTACATTACACTGTCATGGTTCTAGACACCATATCATATCCATAAACACGGGGAATCTAATGACCACCATTGGTTGGTATAAGAACCCAGGTTCATTACACTGTCATGGTTCTAGACACCATAATCATATCCAATAAACACGGGGAATCTAATGACCACCATTGGTTGGATAAGACACCAGTATCTTACACGTCATGGTTCTAGACACCATATCATATCCAATAAAAACAAGGAAATCTAATGACCACCATTGGTTGGTATAAGAAACAGTATCATTACACGTCATGGTTCTAGACACCATATCAATCCAATAAACACGGGGATCTAATGACCACCATTGGTTGGTAAAGAACCCAGTATATCATTACACCGTCATGGTTTAGACACCAATATCATATCAATAAACACGGGGAATCTAATGACCACCATTGGTTGATAAGAACCCAGTATCATTACACTGTCATGGTTCTAGACACCATATTAATATCCAATAATACACGGGGAATCTAATGACCACCATTGGTTGGTATAAGAACCCAGTATCATTACATGTCATGGTTCTAGACACCATATCATATCCAATAAACACGGGGAATCTAATGCCCACCATTGGTTGGTATAAGAACCCAGTATCATTGACACTGTCATGGTTTAGACACCATATCATATCCAATAAACACGGGGAATCATAATGACACCATTGGTTGGTATAAGGCAACACCCGTCTCATTACACTGTCATGGTTCTGACACCATATACATCAAATAAACACGGGGAATCTATGCCCACCCATTGGTTGGTATAAGAACCCAGTCTCATACTGTCATGGTTCTATGACACCATATCATATCCAATAAACCAGGGGAATCTAATGCCCACATTGGTGGTTAAGAACCCAGTATCATTACACTGTCCAATGGGTTCTAGACCACCATATCATATTCCAATAACTGAGGAATCTAATGCCCACCATTGGTGGTGATAGAAACCCAGTATCATTCATGTTCATGGTTCTAGACACCATATAAATCAATAAATACGTCCATCCTCACTGCCCATGTAATGTATATTGTATAATATAAATGTATATATAGTGTCCGTGTGTTTATTATATTGGGTTAGGTGACTGTCAGAGGTCCATCCTCCACTGCCCATGTAATGTATATTGTATAATATATAATGTATAATATAGTGTCGTGTGTTTATTATTATTGGGTAGGTGATGTCAGAGGTCCGTCCTCCACTGCCCATGTACTGTAGATTGTATAATAGAAATGTATAATATAGTGTCCGGTGTTTATTATTATTGGTTAGGTGACTGTCAGAGGTCCATCCTCCACTGCCATGTAATGTATATTGTATAATATATAATGGATAATATAGTGTCGGTGTTGTATTATTAATGGGTTAGGTGGACTGTCAGAGGTCCGTCCCTCCACTGCCCATGTATGATATTGTATAATAGATAATGTATAATATAGTGTCTGTGTGTTTATTATTATTGGGTTAGGTGAACTGTCAGAGGTCCGTCCTCCACTGCCCATGTTATGTATATGTATAATATATAATGTATAATATAGTGTCGTGTGTTTATTATTATTGGGTTAGGTGAACTGTCAGAGGTCCGTCCTCCACGCCCATGTAATGTATATTGTATAATATATAATGTATTATAGTGTCTGTGTGTTTATTATTATTGAATTAGGTGACTGTCAGAGGTCCATCCTCCATGCCCATTAATGTATATTGTATAATATATAATGTATAATATAGTGTCGTGTGTTTATTATTATTGGGTTAGGTGATGTCAGAGGTCCGTCCTCCAATGCCATGTAAGTGTATATTGTATAATATATAATGTATAATAGTGTCTGTGTTTATTATTATTGGGTTAGCTGACTGTCAGAGGTCCATCCTCCACTGCCCATGTAATGTATATTGTATAATATATAATGTATAAATAGTGTCCGTGTGTTTATTATTGGGGTTAGCTGACATGTCAGAGGTACCATCCCCACTGCCCAGTAATGTATATGTATAATATATAATGTATAATATAGTGTCCGTGTGTTTTTTTTATTTATTGGGTTAGGTGATGTCAGAGGTCCGTCCTCCATGCCCATGTAATGTATATTGTATAATATATATGTATAATATACATGTCTGTGTGTTTATTATTATTGGGTTAGGTGACTGTCAGAGGTCCGTCCTCCACTGCCAATGAGAATGCAAAAGTTTGCTAATGGTACATTGAAGTAATACAGGTTAGACATTAGGACCTTCCAGACTGGGGTTACCTTGACGTGGTTGGAAGGCTTTTCAGTCATGTGATCACAGTAATGTATACTAAAAACTCTTTGTTTATAAGTATGCAGTGTGCAGATAACATGATATTGTGTGGGGCCCAGGAATGTGCATTGATTATCTTTTCTGTGTTTATAATTACTGCCAGTGTGCAGATAATATGATATTGTATGGGGCCTAGGAATGTGCATTGATTATCTTTTCTATGTTTGTATAAATGTTTGACCAGATCAGTAGCACTAAAGTAGTGTAAATTAGCCTAATTGGAGTGCTTCCACAATCTTGTATTGTATGTGGGAGTTTAAATCCCACATGTATGGAGCAGGGTGCTGGGAGGGGATGCTGGGAAAGGATTGCGCCACGGGTGGTCGCAATCCACCCAGGCAAGGGTGGCACCTGCCCCCGCAGCAACACCTGACGCATTACCCTTCCATGTGCCCCTCCCAGCTCTCCTGCCCTGTACTACTCACAAGGGAGGGAAGGGAAGGAATCCACTGTGAGGGGTGGAGAGACCCTCAGCTTTGGGGCTTAGGGGGTCCCGAAGCTCAAACTGGGACTCCCCCTCCTGGCCCTATCAGGGCCCTTGCGGCTGAGAAGTGCCCTTGCATCCCTAGGCAAGGACCTTTGGGGCTTAAGGGGTCCCGCAGCCCAAAACGGGACCCCCCTCCCCTTGTAAGGGCCCTTGCGGCACTGAGAAGTGCCTTTGTGGGGGGTCCCACAGCTCGAAACGGGACCCCCACCGGCTCTTAAAAGAGCCCTTGGGAGGAGTCTTCTGCCTTCCATCCGGTGACACAGCCCCACTGAGGCCACCAACCCCAAGAAGTACCCCTGCGGCCGACAGGGGTACCTCTGTTGCGGTGGCCCCAACAAGCTGTCTTCGTTCTTCACAGCCAGCGACACGCACCGATGAAGTCCTTGATGCAGACGGGCCACATGCGGCCGCAGTAGGCCCGCTGGACCACACGCATTCAACGGAGCCGATGTTGGACCTCTTCTTCTTCTGCCATCTACTGCGATGACTTGTGAGCTCCGCGGAGGATGCAGCTCTTTATATAGTTGTTGCAGAAAATCCTAATCCAATTCTGATGATCAGTTTTTCATGCTTGGTATCCCATGGTTAATTCAGAAATATGATTGGTTACGTATAACCATGGGATACCAGCATGAAAAATTGATCAATCAGAATGGATGTAGGGATTGGTGGGTACTTCTCTGGGTTGCTGGCCTCACCGGTGGACGAGGCACATCCAGTTACCGCCGCTTTATAATAAGAAGTGAACGGTAACTGATGCGATGTTAACGAGGTATTAACTTTCGCCTTTAATAAATCGCGTTAATAGCAATTTTTTGCGAAAACGCCGGGTAACCCGGCCGCGAAAAGTTAACGGCCATTTATAAAATGCCCAATGTAATTATAAAGGGTCACGGAAGATATTGGCGCTATATAAATCCATTATTAATAATAATAAAAGTGAGGTAAGGAAAAGTGTAGACAAAGAGTTGAAAAATCTAAAGCCTGGTACACACCACGCAACCTTTCCTCCTGGGCGACCAGTCAGAAAAGCCGAACGGTGGGTCAAGAGGAAAGGTTGCATGGTATGTACAGGCTTTAATCTGTGTTGTGAAAAGCAACTATTTCAGTGGATGAAGTAAGAAGTAAAGGAAACTAGAAAAGCAGGTTTATTTAAATATCTTTACTTAGAAATGTGTGTACTATATACATCGTTTCTATACATATCTTATATTTATTTATACATACTACAGATAAAATAAATAATTCATCATTATTAATTTATATTAAGATAAAAATGTAAATATATATTATATTGAAACATTTATACAAACAGAAACAAGCTGGTAATAAAACGTTCCAACTTTGGACGCGCAGTCCACCTTGTTTCTATGGTGATTGCATTGATTATCTTTTCTAGTGTTATAATGTATGCCAGTGTGCAGATAATATGATATTGTATGGGGCCCAGGAATGTGCATTGATTATCTTTTCTATGTTTTATACCATCTAGATATCTGTATTACAGATAATATGATATGTAGGGGACCTAGGAATGTGCAGTGATTATCTTATCTATGTTTATATATATATATGATATACTGTATATACAGATAATATGATTTGTATGGGGCCCAGGAATGTGCATTGATATCTTTTCTATGTTTAATATATATATATAGATATACTGTATATACAGATATATGATATTGTATGGGGTCTAGGAATGTGCATTGATTATCTTATCTATTGTTTGTATAAATGTTTGACCAGACGTAGCACTTCCGATAAACTGTAGTTGTAAATTAGCCTAATTGGAGTGCTTCCACAATCCTTGTATTGTATGTATTATTGGGAGGCTTGGTCAAGCCTCCATGTGGTAATAGCACCCCCAACACGCCCTTTATGGGAGGTCCTATGCCTTAATATAAAGCACTGGATGGCCTCTTCCCTCATTTTAAAAAGCCAAAGGGCTGGGTGGAAGTGAGAGAGCCTGTTATATGGATCCCAGTGTGGTAAGAATGAGACATGCAAAGTTTGCTATATCGTAATTGAAGTAATAAAGGTTAGACGTTAGGACCTTCCAAACTGGGGTTACCTTGACGTGGTTAGAAGGCTTTTCATTCATGTGATCACAGTAATGGACACTAAAACCCTTTGTTTTAAAAGTATGCCAGTGTGCAATAATAGATGATTGTATGGGGCCCAGGAATGTGCATGATTATCTTTTCTGTTGTATAAATGTTGACCAAGACAGTAGCAGTAGTTGTAATAGCCAATTGGAGTGCTCACACACCTTGTATTGTATATATATATATTATGAACAATATGGAAAACAAATTACAGTAACATATTAATAAAATGAAAGTATAATAGACCATTTACTGAACAATTACAGGGGGAATGGAAAGAAAAATAAACAGGATTAAGTCACTGCAGTCGAAGAACTATGAATCAGATTAAAGTCTACTAAATTGTTGTAATAGAGGACACTAATTAAGAAATAAACTGACTATAACATAAAAGTTAGGACTTTTATATATATATATATATACACACACACATTATACAAATTAATTTATGTTACATAGACTAAAAATTTATTAAAAAAAAATATACAGTTATGATTAAATGATACATTAAGCATTGGACAAACAAAAATACTTTACAATCGCTAAATTATTAGTCAATCTTAAATTAATTCATAAAACAACAACATTCTATATATCTATATATATATATAATAATATGATATACCGTATATACTTGAATATAAGTCGTTCCGAGTATAGTCGAGGGGTACCTATTTTCACCTGGAAAAATAAGTAAAACATGATTGACTCGAGTATAAGCCCGAGGTAGAAATTATGACCATACTGCCTATTGATTCTGTATTGTTTTGAGGCTTTAGTTGCCCTTAAATGGACAGAAGAATCCCATACAGTAATAGACAATCCAGTATGTCTATTACTATATGCGACTACTGTATGGGAATTCTTCCATTTAAAGGGCTCAAAACAAATACAGAATCAGAACGGCATCTTTTTAACAATAGAAACCATCCTCCTGATTCTGTATGTTTTTGGCCATTGAGTTGCCCTTTAAATGGACAGTCATTTCATATAGTACCCCAATTCCTTGGCTCTCCGATGCTTAAAAAAATACATCTCCCAGGCATGCCTTAGTGCGGAGTGTACTTTACAAACATCTTCAGTGGCAAGCAATTGGGCTTAATGTATGAGGACTACTGCCCCCCCCACCCCCAGAGCCACTGACTGTCAAGAGGGCGGGAACTAAGGGGTCAACACCACTGACAGCGGAGTAGAACGTCATCAATCAGATGCTCTGTTCATGTGCTTGGGAGGGAGGATAAAGGCTGCATGGGAATGGGAAAGGCTCGGGTACAAGGTGACGTATAACAAGCTAGGAAATAGATACAAAGACATGCTAATTAAAAAAACGTGTTATCTCAGGCTATCATGAATTGATTCTATTCATTTTAAAGCTAGAAATTCTGGCCTATAACATATTATATATGGTTTTGGGACTGGACATCCCCTTTAATAACACCACATAGAAAGACCTAAGTTATTCTATACACCCGGGATAGGCAATGAGTAGCTCTCCAGCATTACCCAAGAAACCGAGTGCTTATAAGGAATGCTGGGAGTGGAGATCTTAGGTTACCTATCCTGCTACACGATAATTCAATGCAGCAAACCACTAAGACTGGGACACACAAGAAGGTATTCTGGCGATCCACGGCCATCAGCCGGTCGGAAATATCTGCTGGTGTGCGGGCGACCGAGCTCAGACAAATTGGCAATCAGGTTGGGGTAAATCACGGCCAATTTGCGGTTCCCTATGGAATTCTCCCATCCAACCCATTTGAGAAATAGATGATAGAGGGTCCCAGGTTAAAAAGGATCTCTCAAGTTTATTTCATATTCAGGCAACACTGGCCTCCATATTATGACTGATGGGAACGAACCTTAGGATATAATCCACATGGATCTGTGTGTACGACATCATAAAGTACAGTTTAAAGAAACCCATACAAAGTACTAATACACTGGTATTTCACCCAAAAGGATTGAATAACATGAATCACACTATCTCTGATAGATGGCTGAGGGTGGTCGAGCCTTGGGATCTTTTAGTCATACATATTGGGAATACCCAGCCCTGACCCCTCACGGCGCAGGGTAACACTATTATAGACATATTGCTAAAAGAGATCATATTAGAAACCCACACATACCCTCCCTCCCCATACCAGATCTTCCCAACTGGGTAAAGAACCTATCAAAATATATCATATTACCGGGTAGAAATCTAATTCCCTAAACACTGGGAAACTGCTACAAATTCCAACTTTATCTCCATATAACAAATCCCAGAGATCATACAAATGGAAACCTGACATCTCCTTCATCCAGGATAAACTAGATCATTACTATTCATGCGGATATTTACTACGAGACTAGAGCGAGGAGTCAATAATGGGATGGGAAGAGGAAAGGAAACTAGGCAGATTAGGGAAATTAAGGAGAAGAAAGAAAAGTATCCATCAGAAATAAACTATCAACTAAGAAGACTTCCTTGTGAAGTTATCATATCATCCAGGTCACGGAACGTTATCAGTCATCCGTCCGTTACTAAATATCATTCATCCAGGTCACTGGTAATCTGAATATTCATCCATCCAGGGTCACGCGTATATCCGTGTATATTCATCCATCAGGGTCACGGTAATCTGTAAATCATCCATCCAGGTCATGTAGATCTGTAATATTCATCATCAGGTCACGGTATATCTGTAATATTCACATTACACTGTCATGGTTCTAGACACCATATCATACCCAATAAACACAGGGAATCTAATGACCACCATTGGTTGGTATAAGAACCCAGTATCATTACACTGTCATGGTTCTAGACACCATATCATATCCAATAAACACGGGATTACACCGTCATGGTCTAGACACAATATCATACAATAAACACGGGGAATCTAATGACCACCATGGTTGGTATAAGAACCCAGTCATTACACTGTCATGGTTCTAGACACCATATCATATCCAATAAACACGGGGAATCTAATGACCACCATTGGTTGGTATAAGAACCCAGTATCATTACACTGTCATGGTTCTAGACACCATATCATATCCAATAAACACGGGGAATCTAATGACCACCATTGGTTGGTATAGGAACCCAGTATCATTACACTGTCATGGTTCTAGACACCATATCATGTCCAATAAATACGGGGAATCTAATGACCACCATTGGTTGGTATAAGAACCCAGTATCATTACACTGTCATGGTTCTAGACACCATATCATATCCAATAAACACGGGAAATCTAATGACCACCATTGGTTGGTATAAGAACCCAGTATCATTACACCGTCATGGTTCTAGACACCATATCATATCCAATAAACACGGGGAATCTAATGACCACCATTGGTTGGTATAAGAACCCAGTTCATTAGTGTCCGTTGTTGTGTATTAAATGGTTAGGTGCGTCAGAGGGTCCGTCCTCCACTGCCCATGTAATGTATATTGTATCATATATAATGTATAATATAATGTCTGTGTGTTTATTATTATTGGGTTAGGTGACTGTCAGAGGTCCGTCCTGCACTGCCCATGAAATGTATATTGTATAATATATAATGTATAATATAGTGTCTGTGTGTATTATTATTATTATTATTATTGGGTTAGGTGAACTGTCAGAGGTCCATCCTCCACCGCCCATGTAATGTATATTATATAATATATATTGTATAATATAGTGTCTGTGTGCATTATTATTATTGAGTTAGGTGAACTGTCAGAGGTCCGTCCTCCACTGCCCATGTAATGTATAATGTATAATATATAGGATCTATGAACACCTGGGTGGTAAAACCAGTCCTACTGTCTGTGCTAACACGGCAGTCCAATAAACACTTGGATTCTAAGAACACCCGTGTTTGTATAAACCCATCTCTTCCTGTCATGGTCCTGACCATCTATCCAATAACAAGGATCAATGCCCACCTTGGTGGGTAAAGACCCGTTATATTGCGTGTCATGGGTCTACACAACATATCATAAATCCAAAGCATGGGGAGCTACTCGCCACCCTTGTTTGTATAAAACCCATCTCATATACACTTCAGGGTCGAGACCAATCATTCCATATACGTCCCTCCTCCCACGCCCTGTACTGATATTGTATCATATATTGTATAATTAGTGTCGCGTGTGTTGTTTTTATTGGGTTAGGTGACTGTCAGAGGCCATCCTCCCTGCCCATGTAATGTATATTGTATAATATTAATGTTATATATGTCCGTGTGTTTTATTATTATTGGGTTAGGTGACTGTCAAGGTCCGTCTCCACTGCCCTAATGTTGTATATTGTATATATATAATGTATAATATAGTTCGTCCGTTTGTTTTTATTATTTGGGTTAGGTGACTGTCAGAGGTCCATCCTCCACTGCCCATGTAATGTATATTGTATAATATAATGTATAAGTGTCGGGTGTTTATTATTAATGGGTTAGTGACTGTCGATCCGTCCTCCACTGCCCATGTAATGTATATTGTTTATATATATAATGTATATAGTGCTTGGGGTTTTTATTATTATGGGTTAGGTGAACTGTCGAGGTCCGTCCTCCACTGCCCATTTGTGTATATTGTATAAATATAATGTTAATATATGGCCGTGTGGTTTATTATTATTGGGTTAAGTTGACTGTCAGAGGTCCGTCCTCCACTGCCCTTGTATGTATATTGTAAATATTAAGTCTAATGAAGTGTCTTGTGTTTATTATTATTGAATTAGGTGACTGTCAGAGGTCCATCCCAAGCGAACCAAACTTCAGGAGTAATGTACTAGATATTGATAATTTATATTGTTATATAAAAACCCCACAGCTAAAAAAGGGGGCGGAAATTCCTTCCTGACTCAAACGGCAATCGGAAAGTTCCTGGATCAACCCAGATCTATAGCATTAATACAGTAATTCTCAATATTTTTAGTTTTAGAAACTTATCCAGGCCTTTTTTTAAAGGTATCAATCAACTTGCATTAATTAACACCTCCGTGGAAGACAGTTCCACAGTTCACCGTTCTCACTGTAAAGAAACTCTCCTAAATTGAAGATGAAACTTCTGTTATTCCAACTAAAGGAGTCCACGTGTCCGCTGATATGACCTATAGTGAACAATGCACAGAGAGTTCGCTGTATGGGCCATTAATATATTGTATAAGGTTTCCGTCCCCACGCAACAGCCGCTTCTCCAATGTAAACAGGCCCTAATTGTCTAATCTGCCTGCATTTCAAGCCCCCTCCATTCCCCATTATAATTCGTTGCCCTTCTCTGAACTGCCTCAATCCAAGATGTCCCTTTTGTATATGGATTCCAAAACTGCACCGATATCCAAATGAGGCATTACAGGGCCTTGTAAAGAGGGAGAAGAGATATTTTTCTACTCTTGAATAATTACCACTCTTTATACAAGAAAATATCTGCTAGCTATAGCTTGTTGTACCTGGCCATTGTTTGCTTACAGGCTAAGTCTGTTATCTACCAGAACCCCCAATCTTTTCCATTTCAGATGCACTTAACAAGAGTTATTTATGTGTAGGAGGCCACAGGGATTATTAAATCCCAAATGCATCACCTTACATTTATCAACATTGAATCTCATCTGCCATTCATGGTGCCCATTTTGATAATCTATCTAGGTCTGCTTGCCCAGCCTAGAGAGGGAGAGGGACGAGGGACAAGGGGAAGGGGAGAGACAGGACGAGACAGAGGGGGGCCAGGCAAGGGGGGGGGGGAAGGGCGAAGGCGGCGAGGGGAGGGGACAGGACAGGAACAGTGGAAGGGCAGGGAAGCGCCGGAAAAAACGACGGGACCGAAGAGGAAGGACTGGGGGGGGACGAAGGGGAAAGGGCAGCCAAGCAAGGGAAAGAGGGGAGGGTAGGGCAGGGGAGAGGGAGATGGCGACAGAAAGCGGCCGATAGGGGACTTAGGGGCAACGAGAACACCGAACAGGGCGGAGGACAGAGGGAACAAGAGAGCGAGAGCGAGCGAGCGAGCGACGAGCGAGGAGCGAGCGAGCAGCGAGCGAGAGAGCGAGCAGCGAAGAACGAGCAGGGAGCGTAGCTGCGAGCGAGCAGCGAGCGAGCGAGAGCGAGCGCGAGCGAGCAGCGAACGAGCAGCGAGCGAGCGAGGAGCGAGCGAGCAGCGAGCGAGAGAGCGAGCAGCGAGGGAGCAGCGAGCGAGTAGCGGAGGAGCGAGCGAGAGAGGCTAGAGCGAGCGAACGCGCAGGGAGGCGAGACTAGCGAACTAGAGAGAGAGGCGAGGGAGCGAGCGATCAGCTAGCGAGCAGCGATCGGAGCGAGGCAGCGAGCGAGCGAGCAGCGAGAGAGCGGCAGCGAGCGCGAACGAGCAGCTAGCGAGCGAACGCAAGCTAGCGAGCAGCCAGAAGCGAGCGAGAGGCGAGCGCGAGCGAGGCAGCGTAGAGCGAGCGAGCAGCGAGCGAGCGAGCAGCGAGCGCGATCGAGCAGCGAGCGAGCGAGCGATTGAGCAGCGAGCGAGCGAGCAGCTGAGCGACTAGCATCTATGCGAGGAGCTAGCGATAGACAGAAATCGCGATCGATCAGCGATCTATCTATCTATCATAGAGCTATCGAGCTATCATCTATCTTATCTATCTATCATAGATCTATGCGAGCTAGCTAGCACGATCTTATCTCGCAGCTAGTATCGAGCTGATCATCTATTACTAGCGAATAGATCAGCGAAGCGATCTAGTTCATAGAGCTATGATCTATCCTATCATCGATCCTTTCATGGACAGGATCTATCAGCGGTGTCTCTACCAATTTACTGTTTAATCTACACTACAGTATAAAAGTTATCTATCTGTATAGCAGCTGTGCTGCTTCTTTATTACTATAAACAGTCTGAGAAGGATCCGAAATCCAAAACGGAACTTACATTGCGGGACATTGTATTTAGCGAACGTTGAGCTATGTTTGGAAATTCGAGGAAATGGCCTTGAAGTTGATAATACTAAAAAATAGTGTCTGATCAGATTTTGGAGTATTATTTGAACGTTGCAGATTCGAGAATTTTTGAAAATAGATTGAACGTTCGTAAAAATCAAAAAACAAGACTCCGAAGTCCGAAATCCAAATGATACGGTTTCCGTCGAAGGTTTCAGACCAAGGGTTCAGTTGTCGGGACCTGGATCTATCGGGGGGATTCTAATGTGGTATTTTCCAGCGGCGGCCAAGGGCCCATAATTGATGCCAGTAGGCCCATAACAACGGCGTTGAAAAAATCTCGTTGCTAATCCACCACTCTGGGTTTTGGGTGATTGTCCCATTTAAAATGGGGCGTCCTGCAATGTTCGCTATGTCACGGTGCCTTTCAGTAAAGAAACCCCCAAAAAGAAGTGCAGACTAGGGAGGGATTGAACCAATCCTGTGAAGATCTGGTTCCCGGGTGAGACGTAGTGCCTGTGCCAGCTGAGTGAGGAGCTGCCGGTAAACTCATTACCTTACGCCTCCTCCGGGGATCTCACTGACTCTAGGTGCTGCCACGGCTTGCAGAGTTGTCCAGTTAAGCTGGAGTGACGCACTGAGAGTCTTGCAGAAGAGGTTAGCGTGCTAATATAAATCTTTATACTCTGACTCGGTCTTATTTTTTTGGTTCTCCTTTGGATGTATGACTGCTGGCAGTGCCTGGTGACTGAAGTGATCTCTGAAAATGGAGGGGTACATTTTACAAATGAAGCTGGACGTGCACTTAATGCGGGGGGGGGGGGGGGGGGGGTGGGGGGTTGGGGGGGGGGGGGGGGGGGGGGGGGGGGGGGGGGGGGGGGGGGGGGGGGTGGGGGGATGAGGTTTCTGCATTGTGCTGTGCAGGGTCATACTTCCCGTCTTGTTTTGTTTTTTATGTCTGTAATTACATTTAATTACCCATGCTCCACACAGAGCATCAGTATGGTGTGAGTGTGTTTCTGTTAATGTCTCAGTGTATGTCGGTGTGTGTGTGTCGTATGTGAGGGTAAGCGTATGTGCATGTGTATGTGTGTGGCATAGATAGATAAATACATAGAGATATAGGATGACATAGATGATAGATAGATAGATAGATAGATAGATAGATAGATAGATAGTTAGGTAGAGATAGATAGATATAGATAGTAGGTAGGTGATAGTTAGGTAGATGATAGAGAGATGATAGATAGATAGATAGATAGATAGATGATAGTTAGGTAGGTGATAGAGAGATGATAGATAGATAGATAGATAGATAGATAGATAGATAGATAGATAGATAGATAGATAGATGATAGTTAGGTAGATGATAGAGAGATGATAGATAGATGATAGTTAGGTAGATGATAGAGAGATGATAGTTAGGTAGATGATAGAGAGATGATAGATAGATAGATGATAGGTGGGTAGATAGCTAGATAGATAGATAGATAGATAGAAGATAGTTAGGTAGATGATAGGTAGGTGATAGATAGATGATAGTTAGGCAGATGATCGATAGATAGATGATAGTTAGGTAGATGATAGATAGATGATAGTTAGGTAGATGATAGCTAGATAGATAGATAGCTAGATAGATAGCTAGATAGATAGATAGATAGAAGATAGTTAGGTAGATGATAGGTAGATAGATGATAGGTAGGTGATAGATAGATGATAGTAGGCGATGATAGATAGATAGATAGATAGATAGATAGATGATAGTTAGGTAGATGATAGATAGATGACAGTTAGGTAGATGATAGATAGATAGATAGATAGATAGATAGATAGATAGATAGATAGATAGATAGATAGAAGATAGTCATTTTCCCATGACACCAATGACAACTGAAGATCTATAGAGCAGCACGAGACCTGTGGTAAAAGGTGACAGGTCACTGTATATGTGTAGAACTGGCAGAGCCATGTTGTAGAAAAATTACTCACAATGAAGAACCAAGGCAGAAATCAAACGTGGATCCCCCAGTGGGAAATGCCAGATCTGCGTCCCATTCCCTATGTCAAGTGAACAGTTACAAACTTAACCAATCCACACACCAGCAGACATTAACACTACATCACAACTAATTATCTCCAGTTGCACAGCAATACATTACAACCCGCTGACATTAGTTTAAAGACACTCCACCCTCATAAGAACATCTTTAGAAAAAATGTCCTATTTACAATATGTTGATATATCATGTTTGGCCTATGAATCATTACTGTATGCCTGCTAGCTTCTGGATGGCCTCATGGAAACGAGCAATTTAGAACCTGTACTGAGCCTGCACTGAGCATGGGCATGTCAGAAGAGGCAGGACAGGGGATTAACATTCAGAATTGGCTGTGATGTCAACTGTTCAAATCCATAAATGGACAGGTACTAACTGGATGCGACCAGGAAGTAGAAAACAGGGGAAACAGGACATTGTGATGGATTCCCAGGTTAGACTTACACCTTTCAGATTTCAAACTTTACCGTTTAGGGTTTGGGGGCTGACCTTATGTAAGTTTTCATTTTGGGGCGGACTTGCCCTTTAAGCAGTGCGGTTATTAGTACAGGACCAGTAATTTAATAACCTCCAGTTGCGGCACGTTCCATCGGTCAATATATATAGACTGGAGCAAAGTCACTGGGATTACTGGAATCAGTTAAAAACTTGAATCCTCTCAGAGCAGGATGATCCACAAGGCAACCCTAGGTACCTTCCTAGGGCCCAGGAAAATTTCTGGGGGCCCAGACTTCAGAAGCGTAACAAAAAACTGTCTATACCAATATATGTAGCAAAAAAGGGGGCCTAAATGTGTCACTGCCTGGTCCCCCTATGATTTAATCATCTCTGTCCTCTCACTGTATACACCCTCCTCTCCTATCAGCTCCTACTGTTGTATGTTCCCAAATACCAGGACCCACACGAGGCAGCAGTGCAACCCCTCCGGTTAGTCTTCCCGCGGGATACAGAGAACGGATGTTGATGCAGAGGTTTATACCTCTGCAATGGCTCTGCTCCCAGACCCTGTAGGACTGCCATGATGGACTCGGATTCCTTCTCCCCCGAAACAAGTTGCAACGGGGTAACGGTATGGTGCGGTTTTTGCGCATGTTTTCAATCAGCAGACGCATGTAACCGACAGGAAGAGCCCCGAAAGACGTGGCTAACTTTTTTTCTCTCCGGTGTTGTGCGCGAGATGGGTGCCACGTCGGTGGGGTCCTACTGTGTGGGTACCAAGCTTTGTGGATTGAAAACAACCAATGCTCAAAAAACGCACAATGCGGTTGCACCTGGTGGGGGGGGGAGCGGGAAACCGTACCTGGCTCCCGGTTTCGGCTCTCGCGCGTATAAACCGCCCCCCGTTCTGCTGGGGGGACGCCCCGCGGGGTGCCGGTGGCTCTGTTTGGTGTGCGTGCCCACCAATCTCGGTGCCGTTTCGTTCCTGTTGTTGTGTGGTTCTTCGTAGTGGTGTCTTGTCCCGCTCCCTATCTAAACATGTGGCGACACTTCCTGGGTGTTTTCCGTGGTTTAGTGCCCTTAGTACCGCCTGTTTTCGACACTCTATTGTATCGAGTTTGTCCGTCTTGTCCGCTCTGTGGTCCTTTTTGGGAGTGTCCTCCTTCCGTGCTGTCACCCCGAACTTCTCTCGTGGCTCCAGGAATCCCTTCCGTATGGCAGGTTGCCCTTGGTGGAATCGTGCTTGGCGGGTTAGTTTTGTAAAGGATTCCTATGAATGGTGTGACAGCTGGTCGAGGCTTTATCCATCGTCTCGACTTGGCCTCTCTGGGGTGCTGGCCGACATTTCATTTTCTTTGTGCGAATCTCCCGACCGCCTGCCGTCAGGTCTTCGTTCCCTTCTTCTGTGTCGTTCTACTTACCTCCGCTCCATGTGTCTTTCCTCGCGGCAATTAGTCTCGGTCCCCCTGACTTATGTACGCCACTTCGCGTCCCACGTCTGTGTCGACGTCCTCCCCACCCGACCATCTTGTGCCGGTTACTAGTTGCTGTGGTGCATCGTGCAACGTGATTAATGGTTTGTCCCCGGTTCCGTCTGTGCTACAAGTCTGTTCCCCGTTGTTGACTAGCTCTCTACTCTTCGCCCGTTCCTCCACTTCCATTGTTACGTCCCTCCACTTGTCACTTTTTCATTGGACGTCTCTGGACTAATCAGTTGTAATTCATAAGACCGCTCTGAGCCCCTGTCTCACTGTGTTAAGACTCCCTGTACTCCGCTCTCTTTTTGGCAATGCTCCGGTTCCGCTCAGCTTGCCCGGCCCCGCTTAAGGTTCCCTAACCTGATTGGTTACCGTGTTTCCAACCTGACTTGGCTCCAGACGATTCTGCCGCCTCCCGTTACACACTGAACGCCTGGCCCACCTTCTGCTTTTATCTCCACCTATTCCTCAAGCCGTTTTGCATTCTTCTACGCCAAGCAGAAACCACCCATGCGGGTGGGCGTTGCAGATGTGTTAGAACTCCCCACGAGTTTCTGGTGGGTGAGACAGGGTGCTAATGTAGCTGCTGTGCCAAATGAGATAATAAGTCCCGTGATGTAGGTTTAATGTCTGCTGGGCTGTGAAGGGGTGAGCATGGTAAGTTTGTATAAGATGCACATTGACATAGGGAATGGACCGTATCTGCAGTGTCTAAACTGGGCCGGTATCCACGTTTGTTTTGCCTTCGGTTCCCCCCCCACTCATTGCTGAGCAACCTCACATGGGTGCCCCCCTGCAGTTCTAACATTACGATGTAATGTGAGCCTGTCACTGTTATTACCAACAGGGTTCGGGGTGCTCTTATAGGCTTCAGTTGGCATTGGTAGGGCTGGGAAACTGCCCTTTCGTCCTACTCTATCTCTTCATATCTATCATATCTACTCCACGCCCGATCTATCTATCTATCTATCTCTATCCTCCCAAACTGGCAGCCCGCACTCCGCCGCCAGATTTGAATCGAACTGGCCGAGGAGCGAGATTTGTTTATGCCGAGCCGATGCTGAGCAGGGCTCCTGAAATTAGCTATAGTTCGATACTAATTTCACCTCTTGTCCCCCCTTTTCGACCACGAGCAGCCGATTGCTTATGTCCCCGACGCAGCGGAGTCCCAACTATCGGCTAGCCGATTGAGCGTATTCACCTGCTAAGCGACCCCTTTGAGCGATCGAGCTTATCGGATCCCTATAGAGCTGCACGCGCGTGTTACCTAACTACATCTCGCTATCATTAACCTCAACTATATCTACTCTTCTATCGTCTGCTACCTCAACGAGAAGCGAGCAGAGGCAACGGCTAGCGCGAGCAGCGGACCCGAACGAGCAGCGGCGAGCGAGCAGCGCCGAGAGACGAGAGCGAGTCGAGCAGACCGAGAAGCGAGCGAAAGTAGCAGCGAGCCGCTAGAGGACGACGAGACGAGCGGCGCCCGAGCAGCGACAGTAGGCGAGCGTTTTAGCGCGCTGACGAGCTACCGAACGAGCACGCGGAGCAGCGACAGACGAGAGCGAGCGAGCAGCGAGCTGCAGCGACCGACGAGCATCAGCGATCTTCGGATATCATCAGCTGTCTGAGGCACCACATCCGTACTACGAGCAGCTATCAGTCTATCGCGTATGCATCGTCACATCGCGTCGCGTACATGACACGATCACCGACCATAACTTATGCGATTGATAGCTGAACGATATCATCTACCACTATCTATTCTATCTACTATCTACTAGATCTAATCTAGTAATGAGTGTCACGTGTCATCCGATATATCTCATGTTTTATCTATCTAGCACACACATACGCGACATGCACTACAGCTTACCCTCAATACGCACACACACACCGGACATACACTGAGGACATTAACAGAAACACACTCCACCATACGATGTCGTGTGGAGCATGGGCGGTAAATCTCAACCCCAATGCTCACCCTATACAGACATAACCAAAACAAGAAACAGAGGAGGGCCGAAAGTATGCCCCCTGCCACAGCCAAACAAATGAGAAACCTCAGCATTAGAGGGCAAGTCCAGGATCATTTGTAAAATGTTAACCACTCCATTTCAGAGATCCACTTCAGATAACAGGCACTGCACACGAGCAGCAGAGCCAGCAAGAAGACCCCTAAGAGCAGAGATAAGATTATATATAGCACGCTAACCTCTCTGACAGACTCTCAGTGCGTCACTCAGCTTAACGGAAACTATGCAAGCCGTGCAGCACCCCTAGAGTCAGTGAGATCCCCGGAGGAGGGCGTTCAGTAAGGTAAATGAGGTTACCGGCACTCCGCACTCAGGACTGACAACAGGCACTAAGTCTCACCCGAGGAACCCGAGGCTTCAGGATTGGTTCAATCCATCCTAGTCATGCACTTCCTTTTTGGGGGGTTCTTACTGAAAGGCACGGGATCATAGCGAACAATTGCAGGGACACATTTTTAAAAGGGCGACAATCACCCAAAACCCAGAGTGGTGGATTACAACGAGATTTTTTCAAGCCGTTGTTATGGGCCCTTAGCATCATTATGGGCCCTTGGCAGCCCGCGGACTAAATACCACATTATAATCACACCAATAGAGATCCAGGTCCACACGGAAACCCTTGGTGCTGAAACCGACACGGAACGTAGTCATTTGGTTTGCGGATCTTCGAGCTTGTTTTGATTTTTACGAAACGTTAAATTATTTTCAAAAATTATCGAATTGAACGTTCCAATACTACTTCCAAAATCTGATCAGAAAAACTATTTTGTGAGTATTATCAAACATTCAGGCATATTCCTCGAATTTCCAAACAATAGCCAAACGTTCGATAAATAAAAATGTCCGCAATGTAAGTTCCGTTTTCTGGATTTGGATCCTGCTCAGACTGGATATAGTAATAGAAGCAGCACAGCGCCTATACGATAGATAGACAGTTATATACTGTAGTGTAGATGATAAACAGTAAATTGGTAATAGACACAGATGATAGATACTGTAAATGAAAGATAGATGATAGATAGATAGATCAGATAATGATTAGATAGATAGATGATAGATAGATAGATGATAGATGATAGATAGATAGATGATGATAGAAGAGATAGATGATAGATAGACTAGATAGATAGATATATGATAAGATCTAGATAGATCTCGATAGAGATGATGATAGATGGAAAAAGAGAGAAGAGAGTTGTAGAAAAGATAGATAGAAAGATAGATAGATGATAAGATGATAGATAGAGATAGATGATAGATAGTAGATAGATAGATAGAGGATAGATGATGAGGATGATCTAGATAGACTCTGATTAATAATAGATAGCAATAGTAATAGAGATAGATAAGATGATTGACGATAGATAGATGATAGATAGAGATAATGATGATGGATAGTAGATTAGGATAGATAGATGATGGCGATAATGAGAGTAGATGTAGATGCCATAGTTAGAAGATAGTAGAATTAACGATATGATAGATAGATGATGACGCGAAGCATAGATGACCTAGATTAGCACAGGATGCCATAGATAGATGCATAGATAGAAATAGCATAATACGATGTTAGATAGATGATAGATAGAATGAGAGGTAGATAGATGATATTATATATAGACTAGATAATAGATAGATAGGATAGATGATAGATGAATGATCCCCCCAGGATTGATCTCAGAATGATGATAGATGAGATAATAGAAGATAGAGATAGTAGATGATTAGATAGAGTATGATGAAGATAGATAGATGATAGATAGGATGATAGATAAAGAAGTAGAAGATGATAGATCATGATAATAGATGATAGATAGATATAGATAGAGAGATAGATAGATAAGATGATAGATAGCAACCCTTGGTTCCATGTAATCAGCAAGTGTTCGGTGTTATAGGTGACCATACATTAGGCCGATTATATGTACAATGCGACATATAATGAGACATACAATCCAATATTTCCATGATTGGAATGAAAAATGTAACATTCGTAAAATCGATCGTAATTACGATTGGGAAAGTCGTTTTTTTTTAAGGCGATTACAACATTAAATGTTAATGTAATGTAACCTCACAATAGACGACATTCGACATTAACCACAAAAATTGAATGTCAACAATATGTATAGATACATGTATATACAATTAACATTGTAGCATAGTACAATAATCTATCTAGGCTGCAAGCAGAACCTAGATAGATTATCAAAATGGGCAGCAGAATGGCAGATGAGATTCAATGTTGATGAAATGTAGGTGATGCATTTGGGATTAATAATCCCTGTGCCACCTACACCATAAATAACTCTGTGTTAAGTGCATCTGAAATGGAGAAAAGATTTGGGGGTTCTGGTAGATAACAGACTTAGCTGTAGCAAACAATGCCAGTAGAACAGCTAGAGCTAGCAAGATATTGTCTTGTATAAAGAGGGGAATAGATTCAAGAGAGAAAAATATTATTCTCCCTCTTTACAAGGCACTGGTAAGGCCTCATTTGGAATATGCGGTGCAGTTTTGGAATCCCATATACAAAGGGAAATCTTGGAAATTGGAGGCAGTCAGAGAAGGGCAACTAAATTAATAAGGGGAATGGAGGGCTTGAATATGCAGGCAGATTAGAAAAGTTAGGGCTGTTTACATTGGAGAAGCGGCGGTTGCGTGGGGACATGATAACTTATACAAATATATTAATGGCCCATACAGCGAACTCTTGGTGCATTGTTCACTAATAGGTCATATCAGAGGACACGTGGACATCCTTTAAGGTTGGAATAAAAGAAGTTTCATCTTCAAGTTAGGAGAGGTTTCTTTACAGTGAGAACGGTGATGAAACTGTGGATGAACTGTCTCCAGCGAGAGGGGGTAATGGCAAGTTCATTGAATAACTTTAAAAAAAGGCCTGGATAAGTTCTAAAACTAAAAAATATTGAGAATTACTGGTATAATGCATATAGATCTGGTTGATCCAGGGATACTTTCCGATTGCCGTTTGGAGTCAGGAAGGAATTTTTCCCCCCTTTTTTAGCTGGGGGTTTTTGCCTTCCTCTGGATCAACTGTTAGGTAGGGTTAAAAAAAAAAAAAGATAGGTTGGACTTGATGGACGAATGTCTTTATTCAACCTTAATTAATTAATATGTTACATCTGTCTCTCAAGTATCTATCCATCTGCCATCGTCCTCGCCTTTCTACCCCCCTACTTATTCATTAGAGGCTCTGATCTCTCTAATATTATAACTGTCCCTACTTCATCTCCGGGTCTTACGGTGACTTGGTATCTCCACCATGATACTTGCGGTCAAAAGCTTTGATTACACATGGTGGTCTATCTTTTCTATTTGCCGTTCTCAGGACTGGGTGGGGGTAGGAGGGGTGATTTCTCTTTTCCCTATCTTCCGCTTAAACTTGTTTCTCTTCCGCCCTAATTGCTTTTCATCATTGAAGTTCATACTGTCCAACTTTCCACCCTCAGTCTATTCTGCGATGATTTGCGAGCGATCATTCGGGAATTTTTCCAACACTGCCCGATCGTTCATTCTTCTGATCCGGACAAATGAATGATCAAATGGTCGATCACGGCCCCGCCGCCCCACAACAGACCGATATTTTTGGCCGATCGACCACACAAAACATCTCGAGCTGATAGAGACTACACTGACTAGAGCTGTCCTTATGGATTATAGACATGGAGCCGCGGACAATATCCCGAATGTCCATTTTAAATGGCAATCGCATGCGTTTTTGAATACTTAATGAAAAAAACACACATGCAAATGCGACGAAATCGTACGAAATCCGTGGGTGATTGCATTTGCTTTGCAGTGTGGCCACGCCCTCACACAATGCTTTCTGTCTTCCCAATCCAGGTGCACTATTATCCAGTTTTCGGCAGCCTACCACTCCTACCTCCACATGCCACACCTACCTCCACAAGCCACACCTACCTCCACATGCCACACCTACCTCCACATGCCACACCCACCTCAACAAGCCACACCCACCTCCACAAGCCACACCTACCTCCACAAGCCACACCTACCTCCACAAGCACACACCTACCTCCACAAGCCACACCTACCTCCACAAGCCACACCTACCTCCACAAGCCACACCTACCTCCACAAGCCACACACACTTTTTGGAAGATACAGCAGAGAATTTAAATATTGTTATCAAGTGATAAAAGGTCTAGAAACCCCCCTGTTACCTGTGCTCCCCTGGCTGTTGTTATATAGTCGCTTATTGCATTGTTGTGCTGTGTCAAGTTTCTTCTTCTATGGCATCCGGCTATGGCCGTATTCCCGTGGGACAGTTGCACCCAACTTTACCACATTTGGAGTGTTACCAAGAGACGTGGAACATCCGCCTTAACCATAAAGCAAAGGGGCAACTGCCCAGGGCCCCCAACACCAGATGTTTTTTTTTTAAACATTTTAAAAAAAATCTGAATCCCTAGGTGGGAGGCAGATCCAAGTCCATGTCTCAGCACCCTATGTTTCCTGCATTGGCCCTGTGTATGTACCGCTGGGCAGTGTAAGGACTTTTTGTCCGGATTAAGCATTCGCCGTGAGCAAGCACTCAGCAGGACAAATGACTGTTGGTCATGACAATAGTGCCCCGGTCAACAGTTCACGCAACTGATTGTGCGGACCCATAGGAAACCACACGATTGGCCGTGATTTTACCTACAGTCTGAGCGCCGTTCGTCTAATATGGAGTGGTGTATTGAAATCGATTTCTTTTAACCTGGGGGGAATTATAGAACACCAGAAAGAAAAAAATTCTATTTTCCCACTATAGATGCCCTTACACTGGTTGGAACACCAGATACTGATAAAAACATTGACAATAATTTTACCCATGTTCCAACCAGTTATACACGTCTGTTGCCAATGTTTTAATCAGTGTCTGGGTTCCAACCAGTTATACATCTGTGCCAATGTTTAATCAGTGTCTGGGTTCCAACCAGTTATACATCTGTGTCGTGTCAATGTTTTTAATCAGTGTCGGGTCCAACCATATACATCTGTGCCAATGTTTTAAAATCAGTGTCCGGGTTTCCAACCAGTTATACATCGTGCAATGTTTTAATCAGTGTCGGGTTCCAACCGTTATAAGTCGTGTACCAATTTTTTAATCAGTGTCCGGGTTCCAACCAGTTTATACGTCTGTCAATGTTTTTAATCAGTGTGGGGTTCCAACCAGTTATACGTTCTGTGCCAATGTTTTAATCAGTGTCCGGTGTTCCAACCAGTTATACATCTGTGCCAATGTTTTAATCAGTGTCGGGTTCAACCAGTTATACATCTGTGTCAATGTTTAATCAGTGTCCGGGTTTCCAACCAGTTATTACATCGTGTCAATGTTTTAATAAGTGTCCGGGTTCCAACCAGTTATACATGCTGTGTCAATGTTTTAATCAGTGTCCGGGTTCCAACCAGTTATACATCTGTGTCAATGTTTTCATCAGTGTCTGCGGTTCCAACCCGTATACATCTGTGTCAAGTTTTAAATCAGTGTCCGGGTTCCAACCAGTTATACAGTCTGTGCCAATGTTTTAATCAGTGTCCGGTTCCAACCAGTTATACTCTGTGCCAAATTTTTAACAGTGTCTGGGTTCCAACCAGTTATACATCTGTGCAATGTTTTAATCAGTTCTGGGTTCCAACCAGTTATACATCTGTGCCAATGTTTAATCAGTGTCTGGGTTCCAACCAGTTATACATCTGTGCCAATGTTTTAATCAGTGTTGCCGGTTCCACCAGTTATACATCTGTGCCAATGTTTTTAATCAGTGTCCTGGTTTCCAACCAGTTATACATCTGTGCCAATGTTTTTTAATCAGTGTCCGGGTTCCAAAGTTATACAACTGTGCCAATGTTTTAATCAGTGTCCGGGTTCCAACCAGTTTAAAACTGTGCCAATGTTTAATCAGTGTCGGTTCAACCATATACTACTGTGCCAATGTTTTAATCAGTGTCCGTGGTTCCAACCAGTTATACATCTGTGTCAATGTTTTAATCAGTGTCCGGGTTCCAACCAGTTATACATCTGTTCAATGTTTTAATCAGTGTCCGGGTTCCAACCCAGTTTATACATCTGTGTCAATGTTTTAATCAGTGTCCGGGTTCCAACCAGTTATAATCTGTGTCCAATGTTTTAATCAGTGTCCGGGTTCCAACCAGTTATACATCTGTGCCAATGTTTTTAATCAGTGTCCGGGTTCCACCAGTTATACATCTGTGCCATGTTTTAATCAGTGTCCGGGTTCCAACCAGTTAACATCTGTGCCAATGTTTTAAGCAGTGTCCGGGTTCCAACCAGTTATAACATCTGTGCCAATGTTTTAATCAGTGTCCGGGTTCCAACCAGTTATACATCTGTGCCAATGTTTTAATCAGTGTCCGGGTTCCAACCAGTTATACATCTGTGCCAATGTTTTAATCAGTGTCCGGGTTCCAACCAGTTATACATCTGTGCCAATGTTTTTAATCAGTGTGGGTTCCAACCAGTTATACATCTGTGCAATGTTTTAATCAGATGTTGTGCGCGGTTTCCAACCAGTTATACATCTGTGCCAATGTTTTTAATCAGTGTCCGGGTTCCAACCAGTTATACATCTGTGCCAATGTTTTAATCAGTGTCTGGGTGTGTGGCCGGGTTCCAACCAGTTATACATCTGTGCCAATGTTTTAATCAGTGTCTGGGTGTGTGGCCGGGTTCCAACCAGTTATACATCTGTGCCAATGTTTTAATCAGGTCTGGTTCCAACCAGTTATACATCTGTGCCAGTTTTAATCAGTGTCTGGGTTCAACCAGTTATACATCTGGCCAATGTTTTAACATCGGTCTGTGTGGCCGGGTTCCAACCAGTTATAATCTGGCCAAGTTTTCATCAGTGTCCGGTTCCAACAGTTTAACATCTGTGCCAAGTTTTAATCAGGTCCGGGTTCCAACCAGTTATACTCTGTGCCATGTTTTAATCGTGTCTGGGTTATGTGTGGCCGGGTTCCAACCAGTTATACATCTGTGCCAATGTTTTAATCAGTGTCGTGTGGCGGGTTCAACCAGTATACAATCGTGCAATGTTTTAATCAGTGTCCAGGTTCCAACCAGTTATACATCTGTGCCAATGTTTTAATCAGTGTCCGGGTTCCAACCAGTTATACATCTGTGCCAATGTTTTAATCAGTGTCCGGGTTCCAACCAGTTTATACATCTGTGCCAATGTTTTAATCAGTGTCCGGGTTCCAACCAGTTATACATCTGTGCCAATGTTTTAATCAGTGCTGGTTCCAACCAGTTATACATCTGTGCCAATGTTTTAATCAGTGCTGGGTTCCAACCAGTTATACATCTGTGTCCAATGTTTTAATCAGTGTCCAGGTTCCAACCAGTTTACATCTGTGCCAATGTTTTAATCAGTGTCCAGGTTCCAACCAGTATACATCTGTGCCAATGTTTTAATCAGTGTCCGGGTTCCAACCAGTTATAATCTGTGTCAATGTTTTAATCAGTGTCCGGGTTCCAACCAGTTATACGTCGTGCCAATGTTTTAATCAGTGTCCGGTTCAACCAGTTATACGTCTGTGCCAATGTTTTAATCAGTGTCGGGTTCCAACCAGTTATACGTCTGTGCCAATGTTTTAATCGTGTTGGGTTTCCAACCAGTATACGTCTGTGCCAATGTTTTAATCAGTGTCCGGGTGTCCAACCAGTTATACATCTGTGCCAATGTTTTAATCAGTGTTGGTTCCAACCAGTTATAGTCTGTGCCAATTTTTAATCAGTGTCTGGGTCCAACCAGTTATACATCTGTGCCAATGTTTAATCAGTGTCCGGGTTCCAACAAGTTATACGTCTGTGCCAATGTTTTAATCAGTGTCCGGGTTTCCAAACAGTTATACATCTGTGCCAATGTTTTAATCACGTGTCCGGGTTCCAACCAGTTATACGTCTGTGCCAATGTTTAATCAGTGTCCGGTTCCAACCCAGTTATACGTCTGTGCCAATGTTTTAATCAGTGTACGCGGTTCCAACCAGTTATACATGTGCAATGTTTTAATCAGTGTCTGGGTTCCAACCAGTTAATAATCTGTGCCATGTTTAATCAGTGTCCGCGGTTCCAACAGTTATACGTCTGTGCCAATGTTTAATCAGTGTCTGGGTTCCAACCAGTTATACATCTGTGCCAATGTTTTAATCAGTGTCGGGTTCCAACCAGTTATACATCTGTGCCAATGTTTAATCAGTGTCTGGGTTCCAACCAGTTATACATCTGTGCCAATGTTTTAATCAGTGTCTGGGTTCCAACCAGTTATACATCTGTGTCATGTTTTAATCAGGGTCGGGTTCCAACCAGTTAATCATCTGTGTCAATGTTTTAATCAGTTCCGGGTTCCAACCAGTTATACATCGTGGCCAATGTTTTATATCAGTGTCCGGGTTCAACCAGTTTATACTCTGTGCCAATGTTTTAATCAGTGTCCGGGTTCCAACCGTTATACGTCTGTGCCAATGTTTTAATCAGTGTCCGGGTTCCAACCAGTTATACATCTGTGCCAATGTTTTAATCAGTGTCTGGGTTCCAACCAGTTATACATCTGTGCAATGTTTTAATCAGTGTCGGGTTCAACCAGTTATACATCTGTGCCAATGTTTTAATCAGTGTCTGGGTTCCAACCAGTTATACATCTGTGCCAATGTTTTAATCAGTGTCTGGGTGTGTGGCCGGGTTCCAACCAGTTATACATCTGTGCCAATGTTTTAATCAGTGTCCGGGTTCCAACCAGTTATACATCTGTGCCAATGTTTTAATACAGTGTCCGGGTTCCAACCAGTTATACATCTGTGCCAATGTTTTAATCAGTGTCCGGGTTCCAACATTAATCTGTGCAATGTTTATCAGTGTCTGGGTTCAACCAGTTATACATCTGTGCCAATGTTTTAATAGTGTCTGGGTTTCAACCCGTTATACATCTGTGCCAATGTTTAATCAGTGTCCGGTTCAACCAGTTATACATCTGTGCCAATGTTTTAATCAGTGTTGGGTGTGTGGCGGGTTCCAACAGTTATACATCTTGGGCCAATGTTTTAATCAGTGTCCGGGTTCCACCAGTTATAATCTGTGCCAATGTTTTAATCAGTGTCTGGGTTCCAACCAGTATACATCTGTGCCAATGTTTTAATCAGTGTCCAGGTTCCAACCAGTTATAAATCTGTGCCATGTTTTAATCAGTGTCCGGGTTCCAACCAGTTATACGTCTGTGCCAATGTGTAATCAGTGTCCGGGTTCCAACCAGTTATATCTGTGCCAATGTTTTTAATCAGTGTCCGGGTTCCAACAGTTATACATCTGTGCCAATGTTTAATCAGTGTCCGGGTCCAACCAGTTATACTCTGTGCCAATGTTTTATCAGGTCGGGTTCCAACAGTTATACGTCGTGCCAATGTTTACAGTGTCGGGTTCCAACCAGTTATACTCTGTGCCAATGTTTTTAATCAGTGTCCGGTTCCACCAGTTATACGTCTGTGCCAATGTTTAATCAGTGTCCGGGTCCAACCAGTTATACGTCTGTGCCAATGTTTTAATCAGTGTCCGGGTTCCAACCAGTTATACATATGTGCCCAATGTTTTAATCAGTGTCCGGGTTCCAACCAGTTAACTCTGTGCCAATGTTTTAATCAGTGTCGGTTCCAACCAGTTATATCTGTGCAATGTTTTAATCAGTGTCCGGGTTCCAACCAGGTATAGTCGTGCCAATGTTTAATAAGGTCGGGTTCACCAGTTATACATCTGTGCCAATGTTTTAATCAGTGTCCGGGTTCCAACCCGTTATACGTCTGTGCATGTTTTAATCAGTGTCGGGTTCAACCAGTTATAAGTCTGTGCCAATGTTTTAATCAGTGTCTGGGTTCCAACCAGTTATAATCTGTGCCAATGTTTTTAACAGTGTCCGTCGGTTCCAACCAGTTTATACGTCTGTGCCAATGTTTTAATCAGGTCCGGGTTCCAACCAGTTATACTCGTGCCAATGTTTTAATAGTGTCTGGGTTCCAACCAGTTATACGTCTGTGCCATGTTTTAATCAGTGTCCGGGTTCCAACCATTATACGTCTGTGCCAATGTTTAATCAGTGTCTGGTTCCAACCATTATACGTCTGTGCCAATGTTTTAATCAGGTCCGGGTTCCAACCCGTTAACGTCTGTGCCAATGTTTTAATCAGTGTCTGGGTTCCAACCAGTTATAGTCTGTTGCCAATTTAATCAGTGTCGGGTTCAACAGTTAGTTGTGCCATGTTTTAATCAGTGTCCGGGTTCCAACCGTTATACGTCTGTGCCATGTTTAATCAGTGTCGGGTTCCACCAGTTATACGTCTGTGCATGTTTTAATCAGTGTCCGGTTCCAACCATTATACGTCTGTGCCAAGTTTTTAATCAGTGTCTGGTTCCAACCAGTTATACATCTGTGCCAATGTTTTAATCAGTGTCTGGGTTCCAACTTTTTTGTGCCAGATTTTACCATGTGTGTGCTAAGTGTGTCTATTTAATTTGTTTTAGTAATTGTCTAGGTAACAACAGTTATCAGAGCCTGTGCCAAGAATTACCTGTGTCTGATAACTTATTGGTACAAAGACACTGGTTAAAACATTGGCACAAACTATGATAAAATCATTGACACAGACTATGATAAATGGTTGACACACACAGACACAGTCTCTGAAACAGGTTACTGTAGCATCCATAAATTGGTTACACCTTGGCACAGACTGATAAAGGTGGACATACGGACACTGGTAAAATCATCTGCAATACCTTGATACTGGTTGTCACAGACACGTAAAATCATGGTATAGACTCTAAAAACTGGTTCACACATATACTAAAAATCATTGGACAGTCACTGATAAATGGTTGGCACACAGATAATAGGAAATCATTGTGGGCCAAACAATTATTAGAATCTATGCCATTGGTTTTGCGGTGTCTGTATTGGTGCCCACCCTGTGCGAATAATTTTATTAATGTCTGGCACAGACACTGATTAATGTTTGGCCAACTATACTCCAAATCCTACCCCATAAACATGGGGAACTAATGTCCACCATTGGTTGGTATAAGAACCAGTATCATTACACGGTCATGGTTCTGGACAACATATCATATCCAATAAACACGGGGAATTAATGACCACCTTGGTTGGTATAAGAACCCAGTATCATTACAATGTCATGGTTATAGACACCATATCATATCCAATAAACACGGGGAATCTAATGACCACCATTGGTTGGTATAAGAACCCAGTATCATTACACTGTCATGGTTCTAGACACCATATCATATCCAATAAACACGGGGAATCTAATGCCCACCATTGGTTGGTATAAGAACCCAGTATCATTACACTGTCATGTTCTAGACACCATATCTATACCCAATAAACACGGGGAATCTAATGACCACCATTGGTTGGTATAAGAACCCAGTATCATTACATGTCAGGTTCTAGACACCATATCATATCCAATAAACACGGGAATAATGACCCCATTGGTTGGTATAAAGAACCCAGTATCATTACACTGTCATGGTTCTAGACACCATATCATATCAATAAACACGGGAATCTAATGACCACCATTGGTTGGTATAGAACCCAGTATCATTACACTGTCATGGTTCTAGACACCATATCATATCCAATAAACACGGGGAATCTAATGACCACCATTGGTTGGTATAAGAACCCAGTATCATTACACTGTCATGGTTCTAGACACCATATCATATCCAATAAACACGGGGAATCTAATGACCACCCATTGTTGGTATAAGAAACCCAGTATCATTACCTGTCATGGTTCTAGACACCATATCATACCCAATAAACACAGGGAATCTAATGACCACCATTGGTTGGTATAAGAACCCAGTATCATTACACTGTCATGGTCTAGACACCATATCATACCCAATAAACACGGGAATCTAATGACCACCATTGGTTGGATAAAACCCAGTATCATTACACTGTCATGGTTCTAGACACCATATATATCCAATAAACACGGGGAATCTAATGACCACCATTGGTTGGTATAAGAACCCAGTTCATTACACTGTCATGGTTCTAGACACCCTATCATATCCAATAAACACGGGGAATCTAATGACCACCATTGGTTGGTATAAGAACCCAGTATCATTACACTGTCATGTTCAGAACCATATCATATCCAATAAACACGGGGGAATCTAATGACCACATGGTTGGTATAAGAAACCAGTATCATTACACTGTCATGGTTCTAGACACCATATCATATCCAATAAACACGGGGAATCTAATGACCACCATTGGTTGGTATAGGAACCCAGTATCATACACTGTCATGGTTCTAGACACCATATCATGTCCAATAAAACGGGGAATCTAATGACCACCATTGGTTGGTATAAGAAACCAGTATCATTACACTGTCAGGTTCTAGACACCATATCATATCCAATAAACACGGGAATCTAATGACCACCATTGGTTGGTATAAGAACCAGTATCATTACACTGTCATGGTTCTAGACACCATATCATATCCAATAAACAGGGGAATTAATGACCACCATTGGTTGGTATAAGAACCCAGTATCATTACAACTGTCATGGTTCTAGACACCATATCATATCCAATAAACACGGGGAATCTAATGACCACCATTGGTTGGTATAAGAACCCAGTATCATTACACTGTCTGGTTCTAGACACCATTCATATCCAATAACACAGGGAATCTAATGACCACCATTGGTTGGTATAAGAACCCAGTATCATTACACTGTCATGGTTCTAGACACCATATCATATCCAATAAACACAGGGAATCTAATGACCACCACAGTTGGTATAAGAACCCAGTATCATTACACTGTCATGGTTTCTAGACACCATATCATATCCAATAAACACAGGGAATCTAATGACCACCATTGGTTGGTATAAGAAACCAGTATCCTTACACTGTCATGGTTCTAGACACCATATCATATCCATAAACACTGGGAATAATAATGACCACCATTGGTTGGTATAAGAACCCAGTATCATTACAACTGTCATGGTTCTAGACACCATATCATATCAATAACACGGGGGCATTAATGACCACCATTGGTTGGTATAGAACACCAGTATCATACACGTTCAGGTTCTAGACACCATATCATATCCAATAAACACGGGGAATCTAATGTCACCATTGGTTGGTATAAGAACCCAGTAATCAATACACTGTCATGGTTCTAGACACCATATCATCCAATAAACACGGGGAATCTAATGACCACCATTGGTTGGTATAAGAACCTAGTATCATTACACTCGTCAGGTTCTAGACACCATATCATTCCAATAAACACGGGGAATCTAATGACCACCATGGTTGGTATAAGACCCAGCATCATTACACTGTCATGGTTTAGACAAACATATCATATCCAATAAACACGGGGAATCTAATGACCACCATTGGTTGTATAAGAACCCAGTCTCATTACACTGTCATGGTTCTAGACACCATATCATATCCAATAAATACGGGGAATCAATGACCAAATTGGTGGTATAAGAAACCCAGTATCATTACACTGTCATGGTTCTAGACACCATATCATATCCAATAAACACGGGGATCTAATGACCACCATTTGGTTGGTATAAGAACCCAGTCTCATTACACTGTCATGGTTCTAGACACCATATCTTCCCTAATAACACTGGGGAATCTAATGACCACCATGGTTGGTATAAGAACCCAGTATCATACACTGTATGGTTCTAGACACCATATCATATCCAATAAACACGGGGAATCTAATGACCACCATTGGTTGGTATAAGAACCCAGTCTCAATACACTGTCATGGTTCTAGACACCATATCATACCCAATAAACACAGGGAATCTAATGACCACCATTGGTTGGTATAAGAACCCAGTATCATTACACTGTCATGGTTCTAGACACCATATCATATCCAATAAAACGGGGAATCTAATGACCACCATTGGTTGGTATAGAACCCAGTATCATTACACTGTCATGGTTCTAGACACCATATCATACCACTAAACACGGAGAACTAATGACCACCATTGGTGGTATAAGAACCCAGTTATATACACTGTCATGGTTCTAGACACCATTCATATCCAATAATACGGGGAATCTAATGACCACCATTGGTTGGTATAAGAACCCAGTATCATTACACTGTCATGGTCTAGACACCATATCATATCCAATAAAACGGGGAATCTAATGGCCACCATTGGTGGTATAAGACCCAGTATCATTACACTGTCATGGTTCTAGACACCAATATCATATCCAATAAACCGGGGAATCTAATGACCACCATTGGTTGGTATAAGAACCCAGTATCATTACACTGTCATGGTTCTAGACACCATATCATATCCAATAAACACGGGGATCTAATGACCACCATTGGTTGGTATAAGAACCCAGTTCATTCACTAGTCATGGTTCAGACACCATATCCTTCCACTAATAAAACACTGGGAATCTAATGACCACCATTGGTTGGTATAAGAACCCAGATCATTACACTGTCATGGTTCTAGACACCATATCATCTCCAATAAACACGGGAATCTAATGACCACCATTGGTTGGTATAAGAACCCAGTCTCATTACACTGTCATGGTTCTGACACATATCATACCCAATAAACACAGGGAATCTAATGCCCACCATTGGTTGGTATAAGAACCCAGTATCATTACACTGTCATGGTTCTAGACACCAATCATATCCAATAAACAGGGGAATCTAATGACCACCATTGGTTGGTATAGAACCCAGTCTCAAACACTGTCATGGTTCTAGACACCATATCAACCCAATAAACACAGGGATCTAATGACCACCATTGGTTGGTATAAGAACCCAGTATCATTACACTGTCATGGTTCTAGACACCATATCATATCCAATAACCACGGGGAATCTAATGACCACCATTGGTTGGTATAAGAACCCAGTCTCATTACACTGTCATGGTTCTAGACACCATATCATACCCATAAACACAGGGAATCTATGACCACCATTGGTTGGTATAAGAACCCAGTCTCATTACACTGTCATGGTTCTAGACACCATATCATACCAATAAACACAGGGAATCTAATGACCACCATTGGTTGGTATAAGAACCCAGTATCATTACACTGTCATGGTTCTAGACACCATATCATATCCATAACACGGGGAATCTAATGACCACCATTGGTTGGTATAAGAACCCAGTTCATTACACTGTCATGGTTCTAGACACCATATCATATCCAATAAACACGGGGAATCTAATGACCACCATTGGTTGGTATAAGAACCCAGTATCATTACACTGTCATGGTTCTAGACACCAATCATATCCAATAAACACGGGGAATCTAATGACCACCATTGGTTGGTATAAGAACCAGTATCATACACTGTCATGGTTCTAGACACCATATCATATCCAATAAACACAGGAAACTAATGACCACACATTGGTTGGTATAAGAAACCCAGTATCATTACACCGTCATGTTTCTAGACACCATATCATATCCAATAAACAAGGGGAATCTAATGACCACCATTGGTTGGTATAAGAACCAGTATCATTACACGTCATGGTTCTAGACACCATATCATATCAATAAACACGGGGAATCTAATGACCACCATTGGTTGGTATAAGAAACCCAGTATCATTACACTGTCATGGTTCTAGACACCATATCATATCCTAATAAACACGGGGAATCTAATGACACCATTGGTTGGTATAAGAACCCAGTATCATTACACTGTCATGGTTCTAGACACCATCTAATATCCAATAAAACACGGGGAATCTAATGCCCACCATTGGTTGGTTATAAGAACCCAGTATCATTACACTGTCATGGTTCTAGAACCATATCATATCCAATAACACGGGGATCTAATGACCACCATTGGTTGGTATAAGAACCCAGTCTCATTACACTGTCATGGTTCTAGACACCATATAAATACAATAAACACGGGGAATCTAATGCCCACCATGGTTGGTATAAGAACCCAGTCTCATTACACCTGTCATGGTTCGTCTAGACACCATATCATACCAATAAACCACGGGAATCTATGCCCACCATTGGTTGGATAAGAACCGTATCATTACACTGTCATGGTTCTAGACACCATATCAATATCCAAATAACATGGAGGAATCTAATGCCCACCATTGGTTGGTATAAGAACCCAGTATCATTACACTGTCATGGTTCTAGACACCATATCATATCCAATAAATACGTCCATCCTCCACTGCCCATGTAATGTATATTGTATAATATATAATGTATAATATAGTCCGTGTGTTTATTATTATTGGGTTAGGTGACTGTCAGAGGTCCATCCTCCACTGCCCATGTAATGTATATTGTATAATATATAATGTATAATATAGTGTCCGTGTGTTTATTATTATTGGGTTAGGTGACTGTCAGAGGTCCGTCCTCCACTGCCCATGTAATGTATATTGTATAATAGATAATGTATAATATAGTGTCCGTGTGTTTATTATTATTGGGTTAGGTGACTGTCAGAGGTCCATCCTCCACTGCCATGTATGTATATGTATAATATATAATGATATATAGTGTGGTGTGTTTATTCTTATATGGGTTGTGGACTGTCAGAGGTCCGTCCTCCACTGCCCATTTAATGTATATTGTATAAGATAATGTATAATATAGTGTCTGTGTGTTATTATTATTGGTTAGGTGAACTGTCAGAGGTCCGTCCTCCACTGCCCATGTTATGTATATGTATAATATATAATGTATAAATAGTGTCGTTTGTGTTTATTATATTGGGTTAGGTGAACTGTCAGAGGTCCGTCCTCCCACTGCCCAGTAATGTATATTGTATAATATATAATGTAATATAGTGTCTGTGTGTTATTTTATTATTGAATTAGGTGACTGTCAGAGGTCCATCCTCCAATGCCCATTAATGTATGTATAATATATAATGTAAATAGTGTCCTGTGTGTTTATTATATTGGGTTAGCTGACTGTCAGAGTCCGTCCTCCACTGCCCATGTAATAGTATATTGTACAATATAATGTATAAATAGTGTCTGGTGTTTATTATATTGGGTTAGCTGACTGTCAGAGGTCCATCTCCACTGCCCATGTAATGTAATTGTATAATATATAATGTATAACATAGTGTCCGTGTGTTTATATTATTGGGTTAGTGATGTAGAGGTCCATCTCCAATGCCCATGATATAATGTATAATATAGTGTCCGTGTGTTTATTATTATTGGGTTAGGTGACTGTCAGAGGTCCATCCTCCACTGCCCATGTAATGTATATTGTATAATATATAATGTATAATATAGTGTCTGTGTGTATTATTATTATTGGGTTAGGTGACTGTCAGAGGTCCGTCCTCCACTGCCAATGAGAAATGCAAAAGTTTGCTAATGGTAATTGAAGTAATACAGGTTAGACATTAGGACCTTCCAGACTGGGGTTACCTTGACGTGGTTGGAAGGCTTTTCAGTCATGTGATCACAGTAATGTATACTAAAACTCCTTTGTTTATAAAGTATGCCAGTGTGCAGATAACATGATATTGTGTGGGGCCCAGGAATGTGCATTGATTATCTTTTCTGTGTTTATAAATTATGCCAGTGTGCAGATAATATGATATTGTATGGGGCCTAGGAATGTGCATTGATTATCTTTTCTATGTTTGTATAAATGTTTTGACCAGATCAGTAGCACTAAATGTAGTTGTAAATTAGCCTAATTGGAGTGCTTCCACAATCCTTGTATTGTATGTGGGAGTTTAAATCCCAATGTATGGAGCAGGGTGCTGGGAGGGGATGCTGGGAAAGGATTGCGCCACGGGTGGTCGCAATCCACCACGGCAAGGGTGGCACCCTGCCCCCGCAGCAACCACCTGACGCATTACCCTTCCATGCTGCCCCTCCCAGCCTCCTGCCCTGTACTCTCACAGGGAGGGGAAGGGAAGGAATCCACTGTGAGGGGTGGAGAGACCCTCCAGCTTTGGGGCTTAGGGGGTCCCGAAGCTCAAACTGGGACTCCCCCTCCCTGGCCCTATCAGGGCCCTTGCGGCACTGAGAAGTGCCCTTGCATCCCTAGCAAGGACCTTTTGGGGCTTAAGGGGTCCCGCAGCCCAAACCGGGACCCCCCTCCCCTTGTAAGGGCCCTTGCGGCACTGAGAAGTGCCTTTGTTGGGGGTCCCACAGCTCGAACCGGGACCCCCACCGGCTCTTAAAAGAGCCCTTGGGAGGAGTCTTCTGCCTTCCATCCGGTGACACCAGCCCCACTGAGGCCACCAACCCCAAGAAGTACCCCTGCGGCCGACAGGGGTACCTCTGTTGCCGGTGGCCTCAACAAGCTGTCTTCGTTCTTCACAGCCAGCGACACCCGCACCGATGAAGTCCTTGATGCCAGACGGGCTCACTGCGGCCGCCAGTAGGCCCGCTGGCACCACACGCTTCAACGGAGCCGATGTTGCTGACCTCTTCTTTCTTCTGCCATCTACTGCGATGACTTGTGAGCTCCGCGGAGGACTGCAGCTCTTTATATAGTTTTGCAGAAAATCCTAATCCAATTCTGATTGATCAGTTTTTCAATGCTTGGTATCCCATGGTTAATTCAGAAATATGATTGGTTACTGTATAACCATGGGATACCAAGCATTGAAAAATTGATCAATCAGAATTGGATTAGGATTGGGGGTACTTCTCTGGGTTGCTGGCCTCACCGGTTGGACGAGGCACATCAGTTACCGCCGCTTTATAAATAGAAGTGAACGGTAACTGATGCGATGTTAACGAGGTATTAACTTTTCGCCCTTTAATAAATCGCGTTAATAGCAATTTTTTTGCGAAAACGCCGGGTAACCCGGCCGCGAAAAGTTAACGGCCATTTATAAATATGCCCTAATGTAATTATAAAGGGTCACGGAAGATATTGGCGCTATATAAATCCATTATAATAATAATAAAAGTGAGGTAAGGAAAAGTGTAGACAAAGAGTTGAAAAATCTAAAGCCTGGTACACACCACGCAACCTTTCCTCCTGGCCGACCAGTCAGAAAAGCCGAACGGTGGGTCAAGAGGAAAGGTTGCATGGTATGTACCAGGCTTTAATCTGTGTTGTGAAAAGCAATATTTCAGTGGATGAAGTAAGAAGTAAAGGAAACTAGAAAAGCAGGTTTATTTAAATATTTACTTTATTAGAAATGTGTTTACTATATACATGTTTCTATACATTATCTTATATATTATTTTATACATACTACAGATAAAATAAATAATTCATCATTATTATTTATATTAAGAATAAAAATGTAAATATATATTATATTGAAACATTTATACAAACAGAAACAAGCTTGTAATAAAACGTTCAACTTTGGAGCGCAGTCCACCTTGTTTCTATTTGATTGCATTGATTATCTTTTCTATGTTTATAATGTATGCCAGTGTGCAGATAATATGATATTGTATGGGGCCCAGGAATGTGCATTGATTATCTTTTCTATGTTTATATATATATATAGATATACTGTATATACAGATAATATGATATTGTATGGGACCTAGGAATGTACATTGATTATCTTTTCTATGTTTATATATATATATATAGATATACTGTATATACAGATAATATGATATTGTATGGGGTCTAGGAATGTGCATTGATTATCTTATCTATGTTTGTATAAATGTTTGACCAGATCAGTAGCACTTCCGCTAAATGTAGTTGTAAATTAGCCTAATTGGAGTGCTTCCACAATCCTTGTATTGTATGTATTTATTGGGAGGCTTGGTCAAGCCTCCATGTGGTAATAGCACCCCCAACACGCCCCTTTTATGGGAGGTCCTATGCCTTTAATATAAAGCACTGGATGGCCTCTTCCCTCATTTTAAAAAGCCAAAGGGCTGGGTGGAAGTGAGAGAGCCTGTTATATGGATCCAGTGTGTAAGAATGAGAAATGCAAAGTTTGCTAATCGTAATTGAAGTAATAAAGGTTAGACGTTAGGACCTTCCAAACTGGGGTTACCTTGACGTGGTTAGAAGGCTTTTCATTCATGTGATCACAGTAATGTACACTAAAACCCCTTTGTTTATAAAGTATGCCAGTGTGCAGATAATATGATATTGTATGGGGCCCAGGAATGTGCATTGATTATCTTTTCTGTTTGTATAAATGTTTGACCAGATCAGTAGCAGTAGTTGTAATTTAGCCTAATTGGAGTGCTTCCACAATCCTTGTATTGTATGTATATATATATATGAAAATATGGAAACAATTACAGTAACTATTTAATAAAATGAAAGTATAATAGACCATTTACTGAAACAATTTACAGGGGAAATGGAAAGAAAAATAAACAGGATTAAGTCACTGCAGTCAGAACTATGAATCAGATTAAAGTCTACTAAATTGTTGTAATAAGAGGACACTAATTAAGAAATAAACTGACTATATACATAAAAGTTAGGACTTTATATATATATATATATATACACACACACATTATACAAATTAATTTATGTACATAGACTAAACAATTTTATTAATAAAAAATATACAGTTATGATTAAATGATACATTAATGCATTGGCAAAAAAAATACTTTACATCTGCATAAATTATTAGTCAATCTTAAATTAATTCATAAACAACAACATTTATATATATATATATATATCAATAATAATGATCTACCGTATATACTTGAATATAAGTCGTTCCGAGTATAAGTCGAGGTACCTATTTTCACCTGGAAAATAAGTAAAACATGATTGACTCGAGTATAAGCCGAGGGTAGAAATTATGACCATTACTGCCTTCTGATTCTGTATTGTTTTGAGGCTTTAGTTGCCCTTTAAATGGACAGAAGAATTCCCATACAGTAATAGCCAAATCCAGTATGTCTATTACTATATGCGACTACTGTATGGGAATTCTTCCATTTAAAGGGCTCAAAACAATACAGAATCAGAAGGCATCTTTTTAACAATAGAAACCATCCTCCTGAGTCTGTATTGTTTTTGTGCCATTAGTTGCCCTTTAAATGGACAGTCATTTCATATAGTAACCCCAATTCATTGGCTCTCCGATGCTTAAAAAAACTACATCTCCCAGCATGCCTTAGTTGCTGGAGTTGTACTTTACAAACATCTTCAGTGGCAAGCAATTGGGCTTAATGTATGGGACTACTGTCCCCCCCACCCCCAGAGCCACTGACTGTCAAGAGGGCGGGAACTAAGGGTCAACCACTGACAGCGAGTAGACACGTCATCAATCAGATGCTCCTGTTCATGTGTTTGGAGGGAGGAAAAGGCTGCATGGAATGGGATAAGGCTCGGGTACAAGGTGACGATAACAAGCTAGGAAATAGATACAAAGACATGCTAATAAAACACGTGTATCTCAGGTTAGCATGAATTGATTTTATTCATTTTAAAGCTAGAAATCTGGCCTATAACATATTATAATATGGTTTTGGGACTGGACATCCCCTTTAATAACACCCACCATAGAAAGACCTAAAGTTATTCTATACACCGGGATAGGCAATGAGTAGCTCTCCAGCATTCCCAAGAACCGAGTGCTTATAAGGAATGCTGGGAGTTGGAGATCTTAGGTTACCTATCCCTGCTACACGCTAATTCAATGCACGCAACCACTAAGACTGGGTACACACAAGAAGGTATTTCTGGCCGATCCACGGCCATCAGCCGGTCGGAAATATCTGCTGGTGTGGGGCGACCGAGCTCAGACAAATTGGCAATCAGGTGGGTAAATCACGGCCAATTGTGCGGTTCCCTATGTGAATTCTCCCAATCCAACCCCATTTGAGAACATAATGATAAGAGGTCCCAGGTAAAAAGGATCATCTCAAGTTTATATTCAATATCAGCAACACTGCCCCATATATGACATGATGGGAACGAACCTTAGGATATAATCCACATGGAATCTGTGTGTACGACATCATAAATGTACAGTTTAAAGAAACCCATACAAAGTACTAATACACTGGTATTTCACCCCAGAACGGATTAATAACATGAATCACACTATCTCTGATAGATGCTGGAGGGGTGGTCGAGCCTTGGGATCTTTTAGTCATACATATTGGGAATACCCAGCCCTGACCCCTCACTGGAGCAGGGTAACACTATTATAAGACATATTGCTAAAAGAGATCATATTAGAACCCACACATACCCTCCCTCCCCATACCAGATCTTCCAACTGGGCTAAAGAACCTATCAAAATATATCATATTAACCGGGTAGAAATCTAATTCCTAACACTGGAAACTGCTAAAATTCCAACTTTATCTCCATCAACAAATCCCAGAGATCATACAAATGGAAACCTGACATCCTCTATCCATGATAAACTAGATCATTACTATTCATGGGATATTTACTACGATACTAGAGCTAGGAGTCAATAATGGATGGGAAGAGGAAAGGAAACTAGGCAGATTCAGGGAAATTAAGGAGAAGAAAGAAAAGTATCCCATACAGAAATAAACTATAAACTAAGAAGACTTCCTTGTGAAGGTTCTCATTCATCCAGGTCACGGTATATCTGTAATATTCATTCATCCAGGTCACGGTATATCTGTAATATTCATTCATCCAGGTCACGGTATATCTGTAATATTCATCCATCCAGGTCACGGTATATCTGTAATATTCATCCATCAGGTCACGGTTATATCTGTAAATTCATCCATCCAGGTCATGTATATCTGTAATATTCATCATCCAGGTCACGGTATATCTGTAATATTCACGGGAGATATGTAAAATTAACCATCCCGTCATGGTCTCTGAATATTCATTCATCCAGTCACGGTATATCTTATATTCATTCAATCCAGGTCACGGTATATCTGTTAATATTCATCCATCAAGGCGTCACCGGTTATATCTGTAATATTCATTCATCCAGGTCAACGTTATATCTGTAATATTCATCATCCAGGTCACGGATATCTGTAATATTCATCCATCAGGTCACGGTATATCTGTAATATTCATTCATCCAGGTCACGGTTATCTGTATATTCATTATCCAGGTCACGGATATCTGTAATATTCATATCCAGGTCACGTTATATCTGTAATATTATTCCATCCAGGTCACGGTATACTGTAAATTCATTCATCCAGGTCACGTTATATCTGTAATATTCATCCATCAGGTCCCGGTATATCTGTAATATTCATTCATCCCAGGTCACGAGTATATCTGTAATATTCATTCATCCAGGTCATGGTATATCTGTAAATTCATCCATCCAGGTCACGGTATATCTGTAATATTCATCCATCCAGTCACGGTATAATCTGTAATATTCATTCATCCAGGTCACGGTATAATATATTCTGTAATATTCTTATCAGTATGGTATATCTGTAATTCATCCATCCAGGTCACGGTATATCTGTAATATTCATTCACCAGGTATGGTATATCTGTAATATTTCATCCAGGTCACGGTATATCTGTAATATTCATCCATCCAGGTCACGGTATATCTGTAATATTCATCCATCCAGGTCATGGTATATCTGTGTATTCAATTAGATCAACTGGACTGAAGTTTAGTTCTTGAAGACGTTTCGCTAGTCATCCGACTGGTATCTCAATTCAGAATGACTTGTACAAGAATCTGTGGCAATTATGTACCCTGGAAATTCCCAATTAGCATATCACAGCCAAGTGTTAGGGCGTGATTGGATAGTGGCTAAGAGGTGTTATAGGAACACCCAGAGTAAGGTGTAAAAACAGCATTGTACATGGCAGACAGTTGGAGTCGAACCCCCCACCTCTATTTAGGCTTGGTTTCTTTATTTGGTTCAGATACGTGGATGACACCTGGGTTAAAATCCACCAGAAGGAAGTACAAGCTTTCACAGAACACATTAATGCAGTAGACCAAAACATCAAATTTACAAGGGAAGATAAAAACAACAACACTGGCTTTCTTGGACTGCTTGGTTGAAGTCAGGGAGAATGGTAAACTGGAAGTAGGGGTTTACAGAAAACCAACATAACACAGATCAGTATTTGATGTTTGACTCCCACCACTCCTTAGATCACAAGCTGGGGGTCATCAGAACCCTGCACACAGAGCCGAGAACATCCCACTAGCACGAGCCGAGAACATCCCCACTAGCACAAGCTAGTACTACGAGAACATCCCCACTAGCACAGAGCTGAGACATCCCACTAGCACAGACTGAAACATCCCCACTAGCACAGAGCTGAGAACATCCCCACTACACAGAGCTGAGACATCCAACTAACAGAGCTGAGAACATCCCCACTAGCACAGAGCTGAGAACATCCCCACTAGCACGAGCTGAGAACATCCCCACTAGACACAGAGCTGAGAACATCCCCACTAGCACAGAGCTGAGAAAATCCCACACTAGCACAGAGCTGAGAACATCCCACTAGCACAGAGCTGAGAACATCCCACTAGCACAGAGCTGAGAACATCCCCACTAGACAGACTGAGAACATCCCACTAGCACAGAGCTGAGAACATCCCCACTAGCACAGAGCTGAGAACACCCACTACACAGAGCTGAAACATCCCCACTACACAGAGCTGAGAACATCCCCACTAACAAGCTGAGAACATCCCCACAACACAGAGCTGAGAACATCCCCCACTAACACAGAGCTGAAACATCCCCACTAACACAGAGCTGAGAACATCCCCAACACAGATGAGAACTCCCACTAACACAGAGCTGAGACATCCCCACTAACACAGAGCTAGAACATCCCCACTAGCACAGAGCTGAGAACATCCCCCACTAGCACAGAGCTGAGAACATCCCCACTAACACGAGCTGAGAACACCCCACTAGCACAGAGCTGAGAACATCCCCACTAACACAGAGTCTGAGAACATCCCCACTAACACAGAGCTGAGAACATCCCACTAACACAGGCTGAGAACTCCCTAACACAGAGCTGAGAAAACCCCACTAGCACAGAGCTGAAACATCCCCACTAGCACAGAGCTGAGAACATCCCCACTAGCACAGAGCTGAGAACATCCCCACTAGCACAGAGCTGAGAACATCCCCACTAGCACAGAGCTGAGAACATCCCCACTAACACAGAGCCGAGAACATCCCCACTAACACAGAGCTGAGAACATCCCCACTAACACAGAGCTGAGAACATCCCCACTAACACAGAGCCGAGAACATCCCCACTAGCACAGAGGCGAAGGCTAAAGAATGAACATCTCAGAGGAGCCCTTAAAACTTGTGGATATCAGACTGGGCCTTTGTCAAAGAATAGAAGGAAAGAAAAGAACCGAATACCAACAGTGAAGGGAAAAGCAAGACAGGAGGAAGAACATGGTCATCCCATATGTAGCAGGGGTCTCTGAGAAATTAAGAAGAATTTTCAAAAAACATCGTATCCCTGTCTGCTTTAAACCGAACAACACACTGAGGCAGCAATTGGTACATCCGAAAGACCCAATGCGGAAACACAAGAAAAGCGACATCATATATGCAGTGCTGTGCAGTGAAGAGTGACATCATACATGCGGTGCAGTGCAGTGAAGAATGCTCTGATTGGTATGTGGGGGAGACAAAACAGCAACTGCATCAACGTATGGCCCAGCACAGAAGAGCCAATTCCTCGGGTCAGGACTCAGCCGTGTATCTGCATCTTAAGGATAAAGGACATACCTTTGAAGATTGTAATGTTAACATATTGGCGAAGGAACGTGACTGGTTCAAGAGAGGTGTCAAGGAGGCCATTTATGTGAAAATAAAGAAACCAAGCCTAAATAGAGGTGGGGGGGTTTGACACCAACTGTCTGCCATGTACAATGCTGTTTTGACACCTTACACTGGGCGTTCCTATAACACCTCTTAGCCATTATCCAACACACACCCTTAACACTGGCTGTGATATGCTAATTGAGATTTTCCAGGGTACATAATTGCCAAGATCTTGTACAAGTCATTCTGAATTGAGAAGCCAGTCGGATGACTAGCGAAACGTCTTCAAGAACTACATTTCAAGTCCAGTTGATCTAATTGAATACAACAGATATAAGAGAAGACTTGTCTATATTGACAGGAATAGGCTATAACCTACTTTGTCCATTCTTTTTTCTGTTGTTTTTTCTATTTATGGTATTTTCATATACTTACTTATTGTATAACTTATACCAGTATAAAGATTTAACCACAGTCAGTTTGTTATAATAATAATGGCTAACTGATATAGGTTAATAACTAAAGTAGACAAATGAGACATCCCTCTGGATGGAGCCCCAGAGATCCACATCTTACTTAACAAGATATTAAAGACCTCTAAGGGAAACAGAAAAATATTCTATAATGAGAATGGATGAATCCCTTGTACTAAGCAATGTCCAAAACTATATAGTGGGAAAGTGATCCAAACTTTTTTAACTTCAAAGGACATGGACTTTCAGAAAGATCTCACCTAGACCCACCAGCTGGAAAATTTCACGGAAATATACTCTGACAAATATATACCAAGGCTGACTGTACTGTTACTACTAATTTATATTGTTCATCTAATTAAAAACTAAATAAAAATGAAAAGGAGGGTGGAAAGGTTGGACCTGATGGACACGTGTCTTTATTCAACTTCAATTACTATGTAACTACTGTACAGAAGTTTTTTTTCACTTTATCCAAATGAGAAAGTTTCTCCCCTGTGTGGATTTGCTGGTGTTGTTGAAGGTTGCACTTGTGAGAAAATGCTTTCCCACATTCTGTACATGAAAAGGGTTTTTCTCCTGTGTGGATTCGCTGGTGTTGTTGAAGGTAGCTCTTGTAAGAGAATTCTTTTCCACATTCTGTACATGAAAAGGATTTTTCTCCTGTGTGGATTCGCTGGTGTCTTTGAAGGCTGCTCTTGTGAGTGAATTCTTTTCCACATTCTGTACATGAAAAGGGTTTTTCTCCTGTGTGGATTCGCTGGTGATTTTGAAGGTGGCTCTTGGAAAAGAATTCTTTCCCACATTCCGTACATGAAAAGGGTTTCTCCCCTGTGTGGATTCGCTGATGTTTTTGAAGATGGCTCTTGCAAGAGAATTCTTTCCCACATTCTGTACATGAAAAGGGTTTCTCCCCTGTGTGGATTCGCTGATGTTTTTGAAGATGGTTCTTGCGAGAGAATGCTTTCCCACATTCTGTACATGAAAAGGGTTTTTCTCCTGTGTGAATTCGCTGATGTTTTTGAAGATGGTGTTTGCGAGAGAATTCTTTCCCACATTCTGTACATGAAAAGGGTTTTTCTCCTGTGTGGATTTGCTGGTGTTTTTGAAACTGGCTTTTGTAAGAGAATTCTTTCCCACATTCTGTAAATGAAAAGGGGTTTTCTCCTGTGTGGATTCGCTGGTGTCTTTGAAGGTTGCTCTTGGAACATAATTCTTTCCCACATTCAGTACATGAAAAGGGTTTCTCCCCTGTGTGGATTAACTGGTGTTTTTGTAAGTGTCTCTTGTGAGAGAATTCTTTCCCACATTCTGTACATGAAAAGCAATTTTCTTGTGTGTGGATTTGCTGGTGGCTTTGAAGGTTGAAATTAGAAGAGAATTCTTTCCCACATTTTGTACATGAATAGCGTTTCTCCCCTCTGTGGATTTGCTTGTGTCTTTGAAGGTTGCTCTTGCGAGAAAATTTTTTGCCACATTCTGTACATGAAAAGGGTTTTTCTCCTGTGTGGATTCGCTGGTGTTTTTGAAGGTACCTCTTGCAAGAAAATTGTTTCCCACATTCTGAACATGGAAAAAAATACACCCCTGTGTGAATGGTTTGGTGAGAAATAAGGTGTTGTTTCGTAGTGAATGTTTTCCCACATTCTGTACAAGTGAATGGTTTCTCAGTCTGTTGATGAGAGGATTGAAGGATCTTTGTGTTGAATTTCTCCCCACACTCAGTGTAATGATGGGAATTCTCTCCGGCCATCTGATCTCTTGGGTATAATATTTCCTTGGCTGTACCCCGTGTTTAGGGGAACCATGTGGATTCTGGACCTTGATTGTTCTGGTGTTGGACTTGATAGACATTTTAGAGAACAAACTCTCCCGGTTACTGAATCGATTCTCTAGAGAATAAAAATAAAGGGACATTTTTAGAATTAACCATTATTTTTGCCCATTCATTACCGGAACACTTTGCTTTATTTTGCCATTTTGAAGTATTTAGCGCTATATTATAAAGAGGCCAATAATGTTTCTCACCGTGAAAACAAGGGTTATTAATGCCATAAAACTGGAGAAAATGCGAGTGTGAAAACATGAACAAACTGTGATTGATGAAAAAACGATATTGAATAGAAAATACAAATAGAATGATAATAGGGATTTCATGGCCAATAGAAAATAAAGATCTGCTTAATCCTATTGGAAGGACAAGTCCCCATAATGTAATCCTATCCATGTAGGACACTGATTAAAGATGATAAACACATACAGTACCATTGAAGATACAATCATTGAACATTAAGGACAGAGATTAAAGAATGAGTAACGTACTTTATACATTGTAACAGTTATTTGGGTACAAAACTGAAATGTCAAAGTTCAGTAACTTGGCTTCTGGTTCTGGCACGTGATGTAGAGAGCACTCCAGAGCTCCTCCGTGTCGCTCCCCTCCAAATAACTGGCTAAAACCTGCCAAAGAAGCCCAGGCTCAACAAGGAAAACAGGGCTGTGGAAAAGAGGGCACACCCAAACTTGCTATTATATCGGTAAAATATCCTTTATTAGTGTGGATTATGAGATATATATTAAAGTGCACAATAATAGTACAAACACCCCTGTTAAACCCCAACATCATAATCATCATCAATATTATAAATGGTATGAAGTATATATCATCACATTATCATAACAGCGTAGTATACTGTCACAGCCACACACATTCACACTCATAGGAGGTATAATAACTAATAATATTAACCCAATGAGTATATACATAGAAACCTACCACTCATAATACACAGTGATTGATATGGATAGACAGGTAGGTAGGGCTACATTACCCAGTGGCGAGCTTACATTGATCAAACCAAAGGTCTCAGTAACCAGATACCGAAACGATTGTAGTAACAGGGGCTAATTAAAAACACGGACGCGTTTCGTCTGCATGGTCGGACTTTCTCAACGGCAATGTAAACCCATTTGCACGCACCTTAAATACCCATCAGAACAGCTGTAAGGAAGTGAGGAAGTGACGTCATGATAATCCGCGAGACTTCAGAACATCTCTCTAGGTACCTTACTCCCGCCCACAGTGAATGAACCTCTCGCCATCTTGGATAAGGGAAAACCAGTACCTGCCCGTATAATAGCCAGTGTATCATAAGGGGTATATATGTTATGACATAGTATTCTATTCAAAGCATAGTAAATCAGTATGTCAAAAGGGTAAACAATATATTAAACTAGGGGAATACGTAGAGTTATAATATCATATAAGCTGTTGTTACATTCATCGTGAAAAAGATGAACATTAAGGGTGCACGGTACATCCATAAGGGCCGTGTCCCCCTATGACATCTCACAATACATAAGGGCCGTGTCCTCCTAGTGACATCTCACAATACATCCATAAGGGCCGTGTCCTCCTAGTGACATCTCACAATACATCATAAGGGCCGTGTCCCCTAGTGACATCTCACAATACATCCATAAGGGCCGTGTCCCCCTAGTGACATCTCACAATACATCCATAAGGGCCGTGTCCCCCTAGTGACATCTCACAATACATCCATAAGGGCCGTGTCCTCCTAGTGACATCTCACAATACATCCATAAGGGCCGTGTCCCCCTAGTGACATCTCACAATACATCCATAAGGGCCATTTCCTCATAAGGGCCATGTCCCCCTAGTGACATCTCACAATACATCCATAAGGGCCGTGTCCCCCTAGTGACATCTCACAATACATCCATAAGGGCCATGTCCTCCTAGTGACATGTCACAATACATCCATAAGGGCCGTGTCCTCCTAGTGACATCTCACAATACAACCATAAGGGCCGTGTCCTCCTAGTGACATCTCACAATACAACCATAAGGGCCGTGTCCCCCTAGTGACATCTCACAATACATCCATAAGGGCCATGTCCTCCTAGTGACATGTCACAATACATCCATAAGGGCCATGTCCTCCTAGTGACATCTCAATACATCCATAAGGGCCATGTCCCCCTAGTGACATCTCACAATACATCCATAAGGGCCGTGTCCCCCTAGTGACATCTCACAATACATCCATAAGGGCCGTGTCCTCCTAGTGACATCTCACAATACAACCATAAGGGCCGTGTCCCCCTAGTGACATCTCACAATACATCCATAAGGGCCGTGTCCCCCTAGTGACATCTCACAATACATCCATAAGGGCCATGTCCCCCTAGTGACATCTCACAATACATCCATAAGGGCCGTGTCCTCCTAGTGACATCTCACAATACAACCATAAGGGCCATGTCCCCCTAGTGACATGTCACAATACAACCATAAGGGCCATGTCCCCCTAGTGACATGTCACAATACATCCATAAGGGCCGTGTCCTCCTAGTGACATCTCACAATACAACCATAAGGGCCGTGTCCCCCTAGTGACATCTCACAATACATCCATAAGGGCCGTGTCCCCCTAGTGACATCTCACAATACAACCATAAGGGCCGTGTCCCCCTAGTGACATCTCACAATACATCCATAAGGGCCGTGTCCTCCTATTGACATCTCACAATACAACCATAAGGGCCATGTCGCCCTAGTGACATCTCACAATACAACCATAAGGGCCATGTCCCCCTAGTGACATCTCACAATACATCCATAAGGGCCGTGTCCCCCTAGTGACATCTCACATACACCATCCAAGGGCCATGTCCTCCTAGTGACATCTCACAATACATCCATAAGGGCCATGTCCCCCTAGTGACATCTCACAATACAACCATAAGGGCCATGTCCCCCTAGTGACATCTCACAATACAACCATAAGGGCCATGTCCCCCTAGTGACATCTCACAATACAACCATAAAGGCCATGTCCTCCTAGTGACATCTCACAATATCACATAAGGGCATGTCCTCCTCGTGAATCTCACAATACATCCATAAGGGCCATGTCCCCCTAGTGACATCTCACAATACAACCATAAGGGCCGTGTCCCCCTAGTGACATCTCACAATACAACCATAAGGGCCATGTCCTCCTAGTGACATCTCACAATACAACCATAAGGCCATGTCCCCCTAGTGACATCTCACATACATCCATAAGGCCATGTCCCCCTGTGACATCTCACAATACAACCATAAGGGCCATGTCCTCCTAGTGACATCTCCACAATACATCCATAAGGGCCATGTCCCCCTAGTGACATCTCACAATACAACCATAAGGGCCGGTCCTCCTAGTGACATCTCACATACATCCATAAGGGCCATGTCCCCCTAGTGACATCTCACAATACATCCATAAGGGCCATGTCCCCCTATGGGATGTGAGGTAAGGATTTTATTACACTACACCATGGGGCCAGTAGTGGGGGGGGGGGGATTAAGTTTTGGGGGTGACCTTCCCTTTAAGTAGAAAAACACTACAATACACTACAAATGTGATTAATATCATTTATTTAGAAAAACAACATACAATGGTTCAGAACTACGTTTTCCTTCCTGAGGTATGTCCCTTTTTCAAAACATAACATTATATATTGTTTTTGTAAATTATAGTATTCACACGTGTAGTGCTCCTCCATTTTGTATTTCTACTGGATTGCTATAACCCTGGGAGTAGAGGTTTGAGGACGGCACCTATCTCTTGTCTGGCAAAACAAAGTCTAGGAAAGTGAAGAGTAGGAGCCGTCTTCCTGTGTAAAGGTTTCTGTCTCTGCTAATAAATAAGTAATATATTGTTTTTTTACAATTAGACAATGGGTTGGAGTGGGGAGAGGGGCTACACTACAGCAGAAATGCATATTAGGGTGGACATATCCTATAAATATTTTTACCAAGGGTCCCAGGCTATGTGCCAATTGGGGGAATATTTATTCCAATGTCAATTGGAAATAATTCCCAATCTATAATAGTCCTAATATAGGGCCATATTGAGTCTGGCAATATTTTGGGTGTAAGCAAGTTGGATGGTAAGGGAAGGGGGAATGGGATAGTGGACAGCTCTGTCTAGTTTCCCAGAGGGAAAGATGGGGATGAGTCAAATGCTTTCTGGTGTCAAGGGTGAACATACACCTCTCTCCAGAATTGTCATTATGACCTGGGTGTGTATCAATGTTATCCTGATATTTATTTATAATCCACCCCCTTTTCAATGTACATCCCTAGCCACTGTGCAATGACAACTTACCCCCCCTACCATATACTTACTCCTAGCCCCCTCCCCTTCATTTCCCTCACACTTCCCTAACCTCCATTTTACCCCCCATTTAGTCTCACCATCTTTGCATTGCCTCCCACTCTGTTCCACATCTGCCGTACCACTGTGGATGCCATGGCTCCTCCTCTTCCTCCTATTTCCTTGCAAAGATGGTGGGAAGAAACTGAGGTGGGGGAAGTAACCAGGGTAGAGGAGAGGGATCCCACTAAGTAGGGGTCTAATCTCCTGAAACGTTGTGTACTTTCAGCACTTGAAACAATATATCAAATACTGTTAGAGTGTGCCTCCCTTATTATTATATAATTATATACGAACCTACTACCTAGTAGCGTGCCAATTATAAGGTTATATATACAGATGACTCCATGGAGTCCAATAAAGGGGTGGATTATAATGAAAAACCAGAGGAGATCCACTGGATATTTCCATAATGGCATTATCAATCTGTCTTTTAATACTACCCTCCCCATTACTCACAGCTATCACCAGGAGTCTGTTAGAGAGGAGTCACTATAAGGAAGCCTGAGATCATATACAGAACCCAGACAATCCTGCCAGGTTTTAGTCTTGTTGTAAGATTCCATCAGTGCGGATACAGGTTAATGGTTTCTATGGGGTAGGACTTGGGAGCACAAGATACCAATTAGCTATATGATTAAGGTGAGTAACATAGTAACATAGTATTAAGGTTGAATAAGACATTCGTCCATCAGTCCAACCTATTCCCTTTTTTTTTTTTTTTTAACCCTACCTAACAGTTGATCCAAAGAGAGGCAAAAACCCCAGCTAAAAAAGGGGGGAAAAATTCCTTCCTGACTCCCAACGGCAATCGGAAAGTATCCTGGATCAACCAGATCTATATGCATTAATACCAGTAATTCTCAATATTTTTAGTTTTAGAAACTTATCCAGGCCTTTTTTAAAGTTATTCAATGAACTTGCCATTACCAACCTCTGCTGGAAGACAGTTCCACAGTTTCACACGTTCTCACTGTAAAGAAACCTCTCCTAACCTGAAGATGAAATCTTTCTTCAACCTAAGGATGTCCACGAGTCTCTGATATGACCTATAGTGAACAAATGCACAGAGAGTTCACTGTATGGGCCATAATATTTGTATAAGGTTATCAGTCCCACGCAACCGCCGCTTCTCCAATGTAAACAGCCCTAACTGTCTAATCTGCCTGCATATTAAGCCCTCCATTCCCTTATTAATTTAGTTGCCTTCTCTGAACTGCCTCAATTTCCAAGATGTCCCTTTTGTATATGGGATTCCAAAACTGCACGCATATTCCAAATGTGGCCTTACCAGTGCCTTGTAAAGAGGGAGAATAATATTTTCTCTCTTGATTCCATTCCCCTCTTTATACAGACAATATCTGCTAGCTCTAGCTGTTGCTACCTGGCATGTTTGCTACAGCTAAGTCTGTTATCTACCAGAACCCCAAATCTTTTTCCATTTCAGATGCATTAAACACAGAGTTATTTATGGTGTAGGTGGCAGGGATTATTAAATCCCAAATGCCATCACCTTAATTTATCAACATTGAATCTCATCTGCCATTCTGCTGCCCATTTTGATAATCTATAGGTCTGCTTGCAGCACTTGCACATCATTGGAAGTTTCCAAAGCCTGCATTAATTTAGTGTCTCAGCAAACACAGAGACCCTTGCTTATCAATGCCCCCTTCTAAGTCATTTTAAACATTATAACAGAAGCGGCCCCAGTACGAACCCTGAGGAACTCCGCTTGAACTTTAGCCCACATAGATGTAGCTCCATTAACCACCACTTCTGTTTTGCGGTCCAATAACCATTCTCTATCCATGAACAAATGTTTCTTCAAGGCCAACAGTCCTCAGTTTATACATTAGTCGCCTATGTGGCACAGTATCAAAGGCTTTTGCAAAATCCAAAATACCACATCCACAGCTGTGAATGCTGAATCCTTCTTACTCACTTCTTCATAAAAACCAATTAAATTTGTCTGGCATGATCTATTTCTCATAAATCCATGCTGACTACTACTAATAAGATGATCTCTGGAGACAAAGTCAAGGATATGATCCCTTAACAATTTCCATAACCTTCCCTACCACTGATGTTAGGCTTACAGGTCTTAAGTTACCAGGCTGTGAACGACTACTTTTTTGAATATTGGTATTACATTGGCTTTTTCCAATCCAGCGGCACATCCCCAGACAACAAGCGAATCTGAAAATGAGACACAGTGGTCTTGCTAGAACTGACCTAAGCTCTTTTAAATCCTAGGATGCAATCCATCTGGTCCTGGCGCTTTATTGATATTAACTTTGTCTAATTGATTCGTACCATATCCTCTGTTATCCAATGTGAAAATCTTCATTCCTCCCTGCACATTGTTACAATCCCTACTGTAAGGATTCTCAACAGTAAAAACCGATGTAAAAAAAGTAAGTTTAGCAGATTAGCCTTTTCGGATCCTTCTACAACCACCTCAGCTCCATTATTAATGGTCCCACATTCTCAGTCCTCATTTTTTTACCATTTATTACTTAAAAAACATCTTGGGGTTGGACTTGCTTTGTCGGCAATCCGTATTCATTTTCTATTTTAGCTAGTTTAATTGCTTTCTTGCACTCTTTATTACAACTTTTGAAGTCCCTGTAAGCCTGTTCTGTGCCTTCTGCTTTCAAAATTTAAAAGCCCTTTTCTTTTTTTCCATTTCCCTTTTTACCTGAGCATTAAGCAGCCAGGAGTGGACCTAATTTTTTTACACTTGTTTTCCTAAAGGTACCGATTTGGAAATGTTATTTAGTTTAATATCCCTTTAAAAGTGGTCCACATCTGCTCAGTATCTTTACCTAGAAACAGTTCCCCCAGTTATGAGCAGGAGCGTTCTTTAAAAAGCATAAAATTAGCTTTCCTAAGTTAAAGTTTTTGTTAAGCCAGTGCACTTTAGTTTTCTGCAACCTATATTAAATGACACTATATCTGGTCACTATCCCTAAGCTTCCCATTACCTTCATCTCCAAAATGAGCTCTGGGTTATTAGAGATCACCAGATCCAACAATGCTTCTGTCTAGTAGGAACTTCTACCATCTGTGAAAGAAAATGCTCATATAGGAATTTAAGAACTTTATACCTTTTGAGGTGCTGGCAGTTCCATTACTACCAATCTATTTCAGGGTAGTTAAAATCCCCCATAACCAGAACATGCCCATACCAGCAGCCTTCGCCAACTGCATATGGAGATTCATTTCCACCTCTTCCCCGGCATTTGGCGGCTTATAACAACACCCAACAATTAATTTACCCACCTTTTGCTTCCTGTACACAGTTCACCCATAATGTTCTGCCGGCCATCTTTTGTCCCCCATCTATTCCATCTTTTAAATTTGGCTTCAATTCCTGTTAACATACATACATACTCCTCCTCCTTCTTATTAACTCGGTCATGTCTAAATAAGGAGTACCCTTCAATATTTACTGTCCAGTGTGAATCATTAAGCCATGATTCTGCTATACAATTACATCATACCTTTCCTTTAACGCTATTATTTTCAAGTTCGCCGGTTTTCCAGCCAGACTCCTTGCATTTGTAAACATACATTTTAGATTATCAATTGATTTACTTCCATACATGGTGCGTACATACCTCCTTATCCTCACACCATTGTTGGTATAAGAAACCACGATACACCTGTAGTGGTTCTAGACCACCATATCATATCCAATAAACCGGGAAATTAATGACCACCATTGGTGGGTATAGAGACCCATAGTCATTACACTGTAATGGTTTCTAGACACCAATCATATTCCAATACAAACGTGGAATCTAATGATCCACCATTGGTTGGTATAGAAACCCAGTTCATACATCACCTGTCCTGGTTCTAGACACATATATATCCAATAAACACGGGAAATCTAATGACCACCATTGGTTGGTATAAGAACCCAGACTCATACACTGTCATGGTCGCAGGACACCATATCAGTCAATAAACACGGGGAAATCTAATGACCACATGGTTGGTATAAGAACCCAGCCTCATTACACTGTCATGGTTCGAGACACCATATCATATCAATAAACACACGGGATTCTAATGCCCAACCATGGTTGGTATAAGAACCCAGTCTCATTACATGTATGGTTCTAGACCATATATCATATCCCATAAAACGGGGAACTTTCTAATGACACCACCTTGGTTGGTATACGAACCCAGTATCATTACACTGTCATGGTTCTAGACACCATATCAATCTCCAATACACATCGGGGGAATCTAATGCACCACATGGTGGTATCAAGAACCAGTACTCATTCAACACTGTCATGGTTCTAGACAACATATATATCCAATAATACGTCCATTCCTCCATGCCCATGTAATGTATATGTATTAATATTATAATGCTAGCATAATAGTGTCCGTGTGTTATTATTATTGGGTTAGGTGACTGCAGAGGTCCATTTTTCTCACGCCCATGTTGTATATTGTATCATATCTATGTCTATATAGTGCCGTGTGTTTATTATATTGGGTTAGGTGACTCCCGGTCCAGAGGTCCGTCTCCAAGCCCATGGTCGTTGTAATATTGTATATTAGATAATGTAATATAGTGGTCCGTCGCTTTGTTTATTATTATCTGGGTTGAGGTACTGTCAGAGCGTCCATCCTCCACTGCCCATGTAATGTGATTTGATAATATATACATGTCAATAGAGTGTCTCAGGTGTTTATATGAATGGGTTAGGTTGACTGTCAGAGGTCCGTCCTCCACTGCCCGATAATGGTATTGTTATAATAGTATAATGTATAATATAGGTCTTGTGTTTTATTATTGGGTAGGTGAACTGTCAGAGGTCCGTCCTCCACTGCCCATGTTATGTATATTGTATAATATATAATGATATATAGTGGTCCGTGTGTGTATTATTATTGGGTTAGGTGAACGTCAGAGGTCCGTCTCCACTGCCCTGTAATGTATAGTGATATATATAAGTATAAGATAGGTCTGTGTGTTATTATTATTGAATGGTGACTGTCAGAGGTCCATCAATTCACTGCCCATTTAATGTATATTGTATAATATAATTGTATAATATAGTGTCCGTGTGTTTATTATTATGGGTTAGTTGACTGTCAGAGGTCGTCCTCCACGCATGTAATGTTATATTGTTATCATATATAATGTAGATCATAGTGTCTGTGTTATTATTATTGTAGTTAGCTGACGGGTCAGAGGTCCATCCTCCACTGCCATGTAATGTATATTGTATATATATATGTATCATATAGTGTCCGTGTGTTTTATTATTGGGTTAGCTGACTGTCAGGGTCCATCCTCCACTGCCCATGTAATGTATATTGTATTATATATAATGTATAATATCGTGTCCGTGTGGTTGATTATTATTGGGTTAGGGACTGTCAGAGGTCCGTCCTCCACTGCCCATGTAATGTATATTGTATCTAATACATGTATATAAATGTCTGCGGTGTTTAGTATTATTGGGTTAGGTGACTGTCAGAGGTCCGTCCTCCACGCCAATGAGAAATGCAAAAGTTTGCTAATGGTAATTGAAGTAAACAGTTAGACATTAGGACCTTCCAGACGGGGTTACCTTGACGTGGTTGGAAGGCTTTTCAGTCAGGTGATCAAGTAATGTATACTAAAACTCCTTTGTATAAAGTAGCCAGTGTGCAGATAACATGATATTGTGGGGCCCAGGAATGTGCATTGATTATCTTTTCTGTGTTTATACATTATGCCAGTGTGCGATAATATGATCTTGTATGGGCCTAGGAATGTGCATTGATTATCTTTCTAGTTGTATAAATGTTTTGACCAGATCAGTAGCACTAAGTAGTTGTAAATTAGCCTAATTGGAGTGCTTCCACAATCCTTGTATTGATGTGGTAGTTTTAAAATCCAATGTATGGAGCAGGGTGCTGGGAGGGGAGGCTGGGAAAGGATTGCGCCACGGGTGGTCGCAATCCACCACGGCAAGGGTGGCACCCTGCCCCGCAGCAACCACCTGACGCATTACCTTCCATGTGGCCCCTTCCCAGCCTCCTGCCCTGTTACTCTCACGGGGGGGAAGGGAAGGAATCCACTGTGAGGGGTGGAAGACCTCCAGCTTTGTGGCTTAGGGGGTCCCGAAGCTAAACTGGGACTCACCCTCCCTGGCCCTATCAGGCCTTGCGGCATGACGAAGTGCCTTGCAGCACCTAGCAAGGACCTTTTGGGGCTTAAAGGGGTCCCGCACGCCCAAACCGGGACCCCCCTCCCCTTGTAAGGGCCCTTGCGGCACTGAGAAGTGCCTTTGTTGGGGGTCCCACAGCCGAACCGGGACCCCCACCGGGCTCTTAAAGAGCCTTGGAGGAGTCTTCTGCCTTCCGATCGGTGACAACCAGCCCACTGAGGCCACCAACCCCAGAAGTACCCCTGCGGGCCGACAGGGGTACCTGTTGCCGGTGGGCCTCAACAGCTGTTTGCGTTCTTCAACCCAGCCGACCCCCACCGATGAAGTCCCTTGATGCCAGACGGGCTCACTGCGGCCGCCAGTAGGCCCGCTGGCCACCACACCTCACGGCCCTCCAGCCGATGTTGCTGAGCTCTTTTCTTCTGATCTACTGCGATGACTTGTGAGCTCGCGGAGGACTGCAGCTCTTTATATCACTCCCCAAGAAAAAAGGATCCACCCCCTTTTTGACCCTTAAAACCAGACCTACCCTCAGATTCCCCCCCCACCCCCAATGTTTCTTACCGGGCAGCGTTTACCCTCTAATCCCCCCCCCTCCAACTTTTGATACTAAAAAAAAAGACACCACTTTCCATTTGGGACATCTCAAGGAAAAAAAAGACTTTATTGGTGTCTTTTACCTCCGGGGGCCTCGCGCCGGGGGGGTCTCCACACGGGGGGCTCCCCAACCGTGGGGGGGGGGGTTTTTTTTTTATATCCCCGATTCCTCTTTGTACCCTCGCCACCTTCTCCCCTGCTTTTTGTTTGCAGAAAAATCCTAATCCATCTGATTGATATTTGTCACAAGGCTTGGTATCCCCATGGTAATTCAGTAAACCCCATCATTTCTGAGAATTCCAACACCTGCGGAACCACCCGCATTGAAAAACTGATCATCGAATTTGGCATTACCCCCCCGTTCGCTGTCTTCATCTTGGGCCACTTCTTCTCTCTCCTTTCCCCCCCCCCCCCCCACCTCCTTCTCCCCCCCCTCCTCCCCCCACCGCTACTTCTTCAGGTTGCTGGCCTCACCGGTTGCGAGCACCTCCGCGTTACCGCCGCCTTATAACTCCATGAGTGACGGTAATGATGCGTGTTCACGACCGACTCCCTCCTTCCCCTCATTTCCCCACACCGTCTTCAACTTTTCGCCCTTTAATAATCGGCGTAATAGCCATTTTTTTTGCGAACACGCGGGTACCCCGCCGCCCGTTTGCCGATTATTAAGCTTATACGGCCTTTATATTAATCTGCGCCTCATGTAATTGTCTTGATCAGCGGTTTCCCCCCCGTTGTTGATTTTTATTTGGTCGTCCTCTCTACCTCCATTACCTACATATATCATCGTTTGACTGTTTTTGTCATGGAAGCGGGTTCTGTATCACCCATCCAGAGGCGAAACATCATACCTTTTACCAGCTGTTACCTCTACCCGCTCTCCAACCTTTCCAAGTCCCCAGCTACGTGGTGTTTTTGCAATTCAAGCACCTCTGACAAAGCTTTTTCCCTCCCTTCCTTCCTGCCGTTGGCTTAAATTGAATTTTTGTCACGGCTCCTTTTGCTTTTGTGTTAGTTGTACCCACCCCAGGCTTCCTTAGTATTCATCTCGCCCAGGTTCCGTGTTTGCCCTGACGACAACACGATCTCCCATATTTGTCCCAATCCCCCGTGGATGCTCACCCGCCGCACGCCGAACCTGCTTCTCCCCTAGACGAACAGAAAAGCAGGTTTATTTAAAAGATTTCTTATAGAAATGTGTTTACTATATACATGTTTATACCTTACTTATCTTATTTATCCATACTAAGTAACAATATCTATCCCCCAGCCACACCGCATCTTTACCCCGCCACCCCAACTTATGATGTGATCCACCGTCAGAACCCTACCAACCAATACCTACTAGTTCTCTTTTGGTCCCTCCGCGTAACCCACGCTTTTTTTTACGCAACTTGCCCCCTGAGTTTTTCTTTTCCGTTTTCTCAGATTTGTTTGTCCCAACCCTAATCCGAGCCCAGAACATTCCCCTAACACAAACAAGCTTGTAATAAAACGTTCAATTTGGAGCGCAGTCCACCTTGTTTCTTTTGATTGCATTGATTATCTTTTCTATTTATAATGTTGCCAGTGTGCAGATAATATGATTGTATGGGGCCAGGAATGTGCATGGATTATCTTTTCTATGTTTATACATATAGATATACTGTATATACAGATAATATGATATTGTATGGGACCTAGGAATGTGCATTGATATCTTATCTATGTTATATATATATATATGATATACTGTATATACAGATAATATGATATTGTATGGGGCCCAGAATGTGCAGATTATCTTTTCTATGTTTATATATATATATATAGATATACTGTATATACAGATAATATGATATTGTATGGGGTCTAGGAATGTGCATTGATTATCTATCTATGTTTGTATAAATGTTGACCAGATCAGTAGCACTTCCGCTAATGTAGTTTGTAAATTAGCCTAATTGGAGTGCTTCCACAATCCTTGTATTGTATGTATTTATTGGGAGGCTTGGTCAAGCCTCCATGTGGTAATGCACACCCAACACGCCCTTTTATGGAGGTCCTATGCCTTTAATATAAAGCACTGGATGGCGCTCCCTCATTTTAAAAAGCCAAAGGCTGGGTGGAAGTGAGAGAGCCTGTTTATGGATCAGTGTGTAAGAATGAGAAATGCAAAGTTTGCTATCGTAATTGAAGTAATAAAGGTGACGTTAGGACCTTCCAAAAATGGGGTTACCTTGACGTGGTTAGAAGGCTTTTCATCATGTGATCACAGTATGTACACTAAAACCCTTTGTTTATAAAAGTATGCCAGTGTGCAGATAATATGATATTGTATGGGGGCCCAGGAATGTGCATTGTATTTTCTTTCTTTTGTTATAAATGTTTGACCAAGATCAGTAGCAGTAGTTGTAATTTAGCCTAAGGAGTGCTTCCACAATCCTTGTATTGTATGTATATATATATGATAAATATGAAACAATTACAGTACTATTTAATAAAATGAAAGTATAATAGACCATTTACTGAAACAATACAGGGGAAATGGAAAGAAAAATAAACAGGATTAAGTCACTGCAGTAGAACTATGAATCAGATTAAGTCTACTAAATTGTTGTAATAAGAGGACACTAATTAAGAAATAAACTGACTAATACATAAAAGTTAGGACTTTATATATATATATATATACACACACACATTATACAAATTAATATGTCATAGACTAAACAATTTTATTAATAAAAAATATACAGTTATGATTAAATGATACATTAATGCATTGGCAAAAAAAATACTTTACATCTGCATAAATTATTAGTCAATCTTAAATTAATTCATAACAACAACATTTATATAATATATATATATATCAATAATAATGATCTACCGTATATACTTGAATATAAGTCGTTCCGAGTATAGTCGGGTACCTATTTTCACCTGGAAATAAGTAAAACATGATTGACTCGAGTATAAGCCGAGGGTAGAAATTATGACCATTACTGCCTTCTGATTCTGTATTGTTTTGAGGCTTTAGTGCCCTTTAAATGGACAGAAGAATTCCCATACAGTAATAGCAAATCCAGTATGTCTATTACTATATGCGACTACTGTATGGGAATTCTTCCATTTAAAGGCTCAAAACAATACAGAATCAAAGGCATCTTTAACAATAGAACCATCCTCCTGATTCTGTATGTGTTTGTGCCATTAGTTGCCCTTTAAATGGACAGTCATTTCATATAGTAAACCCAATTCATTGGCTCTCCAGATGCTTAAAAAACTACATCTCCCGCATGCCTTAGTTGCTGGGAGTTGTACTTTACAAACATCTTCAGTGGCAAGCAATTGGGCTTAATGTATGGGACTACTGTCCCCCCCACCCCAGAGCCCTGACTGTCAAGAGGGCGGGAACTAAGGGGTCAACCCACTGACAGCGAGTAGACACGTCATCAATCAGATGCTCTGTTCATGTGTTTGGAGGGAGGATAAAGGCTGCATGGGAATGGATAAGGCTCGGGTACAAGGTGACGTATACAGCTAGGAAATAGATACAAAGACATGCTAATAAAACACGTGTATCTCAGGTTACCATGAATTGATTCTATTCATTTAAAGCTAGAAATCTGGCCTATAACATATTATAATATGGTTTGGGACGGACATCCCTTTAATAACACCCACCATAGAAAGACCTAAAGTTATTCTATACACCAGGGATAGGCAATGAGTAGCTCTCCAGCATTCCCAAGAACCGAGTGCTTATAAGGAATGCTGGGAGTTGGAGATCTATAGGTTACCTATCCCTGCTACACGCTAATTCAATGCACGCAACCACTAAGGCTGGGTACACACAAGAAGGTATTTCTGGTCCGATCCACGGCCATCAGCGGTCGGAAATATCTGCTGGTTGTGGGGCGACCGCAGTCAGACAAATTGGCAATCAGGTTGGTAAATCACGGCCAATTGTGCGGTTCCCTATGTGAATTCTCCCAATCCAACCCCCATTTGAGAAACATAATGATAAGAGGTCCCAGGTAAAAAGGATCATCTCAAGTTTATATTCAATATCAGAACACTGCCCCATATATGACATGATGGGAACGAACCTTAGGATATAATCACATCGGAATCTGTGTGTACGACATCTAAATGTACAGTTTAAAGAAACCCCATACAAAGTACTAATACACTGGTATTTCACCCCAGAACGGATTAATAACATGAATCACACTATCTCTGATAGTGCTGGAGGGGTGGTCGAGCCTTGGATCTTTTAGTCATACATATTGGGAATACCCAGCCCTGACCCCTCACTGGAGCAGGGTAACACTATTATAAGACATATTGCTAAAAGAGATCATATTAGAACCACAAATACCCTCCCTCCCCATACCAGATCTTCCAACTGGCTAAGAACCTATCAAAATATATCTATTACCGGGTAGAAATCTAATTCCTAAACACTGGAACTGCTACAATTCCAACTTTATCTCCATCACAAATCCCAGAGATCATACAAATGAACACCTGACATCCTCTATCCATGATAAACTAGATCATTTACTATTCATGGATATTTACTACGATACTAGAGCTAGGAGTCAATAATGGATGGGAAGAGGAAAGGAAAACTAGGCAGATTCAGGGAATTAAGGAGAAGAAAGAAAGATCCCACAGAAATAAAACTATAAACTAAGAAGACTTCCTTGTGAAGGTTCTCATTCATCCAGGTCACGGTATATCTCTGTAATATTCATTCATCCAGGTCACGGTAATCTGTAATATTCATTCATCCAGGGCAGGTAATCTGTAATATTCATCCATCCAGGTCACGGTATATTGTAATATTCATCCATCCAGGTCACGGTATATCTGTAATTCATCCAATCCAGGTCAGGTATATCTGTAATATTCATTCATCAGGTCACGTATATACTGTAATATCATCATCCGGTCACGTTATATCTGTAATATTCATCCATCAAGGTCACGTATATCTGTAATATTCATTCATCCAGGTCACGTATATCTGTAATATTCATCATCCAGGTCACGGTATATCTGTAATATTCATCATCAATGTCACGGTATATCTGTAATATTCATTCATCCAGGTCACGGTATATCTGTAATATTCATTCATCCAGGTCACGTATATCTGTAAATATTCCATCCAGGTCACGTTATATCTGTAATATCATCCATCCAGGTCACGGTATATCTGTAATATTCATTCATCCAGGTCACTTATATCTGTAATATTCATCCATCAAGGTCACGTATCTGTAATATTCATTCATCCAGGTCACGGTATATCTGTAATATTCATTCATCCAGGTCAGGTATATCTTTATATCATCCATACAGGTCACGGATATCTGTAATATTCATCATCCAGGTCACGGTATATCTGTAATATTCATTCATCCAGGTCACGGTAATCTGTAATATTCTTCCTCCAGGTCATGGTATATCTGTAATATTCATCCATCCAGGTCACGGTATATCGATATTCATTCATCAAGGTCATGGTATATCTGTAAATTCATCATTCCAGGTCACGGTATATCTGTAATATTCTCCATCAGGTCACGGATATCTGCTAATATTCATCCATTAAGGTCAGGTATATATGTGTATTAATTAGATCAACTGGACTGAAGTTTAGTTCTTGAAGACGTTTCGTAGTATCCGACTGGATTCTCAATTCAGAATGACTTGTACAAGAATCTGTGGCAATTATGTACCCTGGAAATTACCAATTAGCATATCACAGCCAAGTGTTAAGGGGTGATTGGATAGTGGCTAAGAGGTGTATATGAACACCAGAGTAAGGTGTAAAAACGCATGTACATGGCAGACGTTGGAGTCAACCCCCACCTATATTTAGGCTTGGTTTTATTTGGTTCAGATAGTGGATGACACCGGGTTAAAAATCCACAAGGAAGTACAAGATTTCACAGAACACATATGCAGAGAAAACTCAAATTTACAAGGGAGATACAAAACAACAAACCTGGCTTCTTGACTCTTTAGAAGTCTGGGAGAATGTAAACTGATAGGGGTTACAAAAACAACATACAATCAGATTTGATGTTGACTCTCACCACTCCTAAAGATTCAAAGCTGGGGTCATCAGAAACGCAAAAAACAGAACCGAGAACATCCCACTGCCAGAGCGGACTATCCACTAGCAGCAATGGAGAACTCCCAATTAGACAGAACTGAACATCCCAACTAGCACAGAGAGAGACACCTTCACCACTAGCCAAGAGCTGCAACACCCAACTACTAACAGAGCTGAGAACATCACCACTACACAGAGCTGAGAACATCCCATAGCACAGAGCTGAGTAAAACCCCTAGCCGGCAAATCCCCACTAGCACAGAGCTGAGAACATCCCCAATAGACAGACTGAGAACATCCCACTAGCACAGGCTGAGAACATCCCCACTAGCACGACTGAGAAATCCCCACTAGCACGAGCTGAGAACATCCCCATAGCAACAGCTGAGAACATAGCAACCCACTCTGCACAGAGTAGAGAACATCCCACTAGCCACAGAGCTGAGAACATCCCCACTAGCCACAGAGCTGAGAACACTCCCCACTACACAGAGCTGAGAACATCCCCACTAACACAGAGCTGAGAACATCCACTAACACAGAGCTGAGAACATCCCCACTAAACACAGAGCTGAGAACATCCCCACTAACACAGGGAAAGCTGAAACACAACCCCACTAACACATGAGCTGAGAACATCCCACTAACACAGAGCTGAGAACATCCCCACTACACAGAGCTGAGAACATCCCACTAACACAGAGCTGAGAACATCCCCACTAGCACAGAGCTGATGAACATCCCCCTCACAGAGTGGAACATCCCACTAACAACAGAGCTGAGACATCCCCACTAGCACAGAGCATGAGAACATCCCCTAAACAGAGCTGAGAAAATCCCCACTAACACAGAGCTGAGAAACTCCCACTAACACAGAGCTGAGAACATCCCCACTAGACAGAGCTGAGAACATCCCCACTAGACAGAGCTGAGAACATCCCCACTGCACAGAGCTGGAGAACATCCCCACTAGCACAGAGCTAGAACATCCCACTAGCCACAGAGCTGAGAAACATCCCCACTAGCCAGAGCTTGAGAACATCCCACAAACCAGAAGCCGAGAACCTCCCCACTAACACAGAGCTGAGAAAAAAACCCACCTAAAACAGAGCTGAGAACATCCCCACTAACACAGAGCGAGGAACTCCCACTAGCACAGAGGCGAAGGCTAAGCAATGAAACATCTCAGAGGAGCCTCAAACTTGTGGATATCCAGACTGGGCCTTGTCAAAGATAGAAGGAAAGAAAAAGAACCGAATACCACAGTAAGGGAAAAGCAAGAACAGGAGGAAGAACATGGTCATCCCATAGTAAGCAGGGGTCTCTGAGAAATAAACGAATTTCAAAAAACTGTATCCCTGTATGCTTTAAACCGAACAAACACACTGAGGCAGCAATTGGTATCCGAAAACCAATGCGAAACACAAGAAAAAGCGACATCATATATGCAGTGCTGTGCAGGGAGAGTGACATCATACATGCGGTGCAGTGCGTGAAGAATGCTCGGATGTATGTGGGGGAGACAAAACGCAACTGCATCAACGTATGGCCCACAGAGAGCCAATTCCTCGGGTCAGGACTCACGCCGTGGAATGCATCTTAAGATAAAGGACATACCTTTGAAGTTGTAATGTAACATATTGGAAAGGAACGTGACTGGTTCAAGAGAGGTGTCAAGGAGGCCTTTATGTGAAAATGAAAGAAACCAAGCCTAAATAGAGGTGGGGGGGTTTGAACCAACTGTCTGCCATGTACAATGCTGTTTTGACACCTTACACTGGGCGTCCATAAACCTCTTAGCCATATCCAATCAACACCCTTAACACACGGCTGTGATTGCTAATTGAGATTTTCCGGGTAACATAATTGACCACAGATTCTTGTACAAGTCATCTAATTGAGAAGCCAGTCGGATGACTAGCGAAACGTCTTCAAGAACTACATTTCAAGTCCGTTGATCTAATTGAATAAAACAGATATAAGAAGACTTGTCTAATTGACAGGAATAGGCGCTATAACCTACTTGTCCATTCTTTTTCGTTGTTTTTTCTATTTATGGTATTCATATATACTTTTATGTTTTTAACTTATACCAGTATAAAGATTTAACCACAGTCAGTTTGTTAATATAATGGCAACTGATATAGGTAATAACTAAAGTAGACAAATGAGACATCCCTCGGATGGAGCCCCGAGATCCACATTACTTAACAAGATATTAAAGACCTCTAGGGAAACAGAAAAATATCTATAATGAGAATGGATGAATCCCTTGTACTAAGCAAGTCAAAACTATATAGTGGGAAAGTGATCCAAACTTTTTAGACTTCAAGGACATGGACTTTCAGAAAGATCTCACCAGCATCACCAGCTGGGAAATTCACGGAAATATACTCTGACAACTATATACCAGGCTGACTGTACGTTACTACTATTTATATTGTTCATCTAATTAAAAACTAAATAAAAATGAAAAGGAGGGTGGAAAGGTTGGACTTGATGGACACGTGTCATTCAACCTAATTACTATGTAACTACTGTACAGAAGTTTTTACTTTACAAATGAGAAAGGTTTCTCCCCTGTGTGGATATTGCTGGTGTTGTTGAGGTTGCACTTGTGGAAATGCTTCCCACATTCTGTACATGAAAAGGGTTTCTCCCTGTGTGGATTCGCTGGTGTTGTTGAAGGTAGCTCTTGTAGAGAATTCTTTTCCACATTCTGTACATGAAAAGGATTTTTCTCCTGTGTGGATTCGCTGGTGTCTTTGAAGGCTGCTCTTGTGAGTGAATTCTTTTCCACATTCTGTACATGAAAGGGTTTTTCTCCTGTGTGGATTCGCTGGTGATTTTGAAGGTGGCTCTTGGAAAAGAATTCTTTCCCACATTCCGTACATGAAAAGGGTTTCTCCCCTGTGTGGATTCGCTGATGTTTTTGAAGATGGTCTGCAAGAGAATTCTTTCCCACCATTCTGTACATGAAAAGGGTTTTCTCCCCTGTGTGGATTCGCTGATGTTTTGAAGATGGTTCTTGCGAGAGAATCTTTCCCACATTCTGTACATGAAAAGGGTTTTTCTCCTGTGTGAATTCGCTGATGTTTTTGAAGAGTGTTTGCGAGAGAATTTTTCCCACATTCTGTACATGAAAAGGGTTTTTCTCCTGTGGGATTGTGGTGTTTTTGAAACTGGTTTGGTAAGAATCTTTCCCACATTCTGTAAATGAAAAGGGTTTCTCGTGTGGATTCGCTGGTGTTTTGAAGGTTGCTCTTGGAAAAATTCTTTCCCACATTCGTAACATGAAAAGGGTTTCTTCCCCTGTGGGATTCTGGTGGTTTGTAAGGTCTCTTGTGAGAGAATTCTTCCAAATCTGTACATGAAAAGCAATTTTCTTGTGTGTGGATTGCTGGTGGCTTTTGAAGGTTGAAATAGAGAAATTCTTTCCACACTTTGTACATGAATAGCGTTTCTCCCCTTGTGGATTTGCTTGTGTCTTGAAGGTTGTCTTGCGAGAAAAATTTTTGCACATTCTGTACCTGAAAAGGGTTTTCTCCTGTGTGGATGTGGGTTTTGAAGGTACCTCTTGCAAGAAAATGTTTCCCACATTTGACATGGAAATTCCCCGTGTGATGGTTTGGTGAGAAATAAGGTGTTGTTTCGTAGTGAATGTTTTCCCACATTCTGTACAAGTGAATGGTTTCTCAGTCTGTTGATGAGTGGATTGAAGGATCTTTGTGTTGAGTTTCTCCTCACACTCAGTGTAATGATGGGAATTCTCCCCATTTGATCTCTTGGGTATAATTTTCCTGGCTGTACCCAGTGTATTAGGGGAACCATTGGATTCTGGACCTTGATTGTTCTGGTGTTCGGACTTGTAGACATTTTAGAGGAACAAACTCTCCCGGTTACTGATCGATTCTCTAGAAGAATAAAAATAAGGGACATTTAGAATTAACCATTATTTTTGCCCATTCATTACCGGAACACTTTGCTTTATTTTGCCATTTTGAAGTATTTAGCGCTATATTTATAAAGGGCCAAAATGTTTCCTCACCGTGAAAAACAGGTATTAATGCCATAAAACTGGAGAAATGCGAGTGTGAAAACATGAACAAACTGTGATTGAAAAAACGATATTGAATAGAAAATACAAATAAGAATGATAATAGGGATTTCATGGCCAATAGAAAATAAAGATGCTTAATCCTATTGAAGGACAAGTCCCCATAATGTAATCCTATCCAATGTAGGACACTGATTAAAGATGATAAACACATACAGTACCATTGGAAGATACAATCATTGAACATTAAGGACAGAGATGTAAAGAATGAGTAACGTACTTTATACATTGTAACAGTTATTTGGGTACAAAACTGAAATGTAAAGTTCAGTAACTGGCTTCTGGTTCTGGCACGTGATGTAGGAAGCACTCCAGAGCTCTCTCTGTGTCGTCCCTCCAAATAACTGGCAAACCTGACAAAGAAGCCCAGGCTCAACAAGGAAAAACAGGCTGTGGAAAGAGGGCACACCCAAACGTGTCTATTATACGGTAAAAATATCCTTTATTAGTGTGGATTATGAGATATTATTAAAGTGCCACAATAATAGTTACAAACACCCTGTTAAACCCAACATCATAATCAGCATCAATATTATAAATGGTATGAAGTATATATCATCACATTATCTAACAGCGTAGTATACTGTCACAGCCACACACATTCACACTCATAGGGAGGTATAATAACTAATAATATAACCCAATGAGTATATACATAGAAACCTACCACCATAATACCAGTGATTGATATGGATAGCGGGTAGGGCTCCTTACCCAGTGGCAGAGCTTACATTGATCAAACCAAAGTCTCAGTAAACAGATAACGAAACGATGTTAGTAACAGGGGCTAATAAAAACGGACGCGTTTCGTCGCAGTCGGACTCTCAACGGCAATGTAAACCATTTGACAGCACTTTAAATACCTCAGACAGCTGACTCAAGGAAGTCAGAGGAAGTGAGTTCAGCATAATCGCGGAACTTCCGAACATCTCTCTAGGTACCTTACTCCGCCCACAGTGAATTGAACCTTCGCCATCTGGATAGGGAAAAACCAGTACCTGCCCGTATAATAGCCCAACGTGTATCATAAGGGTAATATGAGTTATGACATAGTATTCTATTCAAAGCAGAGTAAATATCAGGATGTCAAAGCGGTAAACAAATATATTAAATAGGGAATACGTTAGAGTTATATAATATCATATAAGCTGTTGTTACATCATCGATGAAAAAGATGAACATTAAGGGTAGCACGGTACACCATAAGGGCCGTGTCCCCTTTCTAGTGATCCAAACATCAAGGAAGTGCCCAACATATATACATAAGGGCCGTGTCCTCCTAGTGACATCTCACAATACATCCACTAAGGCGTGTCCCCCTAGTGACATCCTCACAATACATCCAGTAAGGGCGTGTCCCCATTAGCGTGACATTCACAATACATCCATAAGGGCCGTGTCCCCCTAGTGACATCCACAATACATCCATAAGGGCCGTTGTCCTCACCCTATACACCACTCACCTCACCCACAGCGCCCCCCCCTAGTGACAATCTCACAATATCATCATACGGGCCGTGTCCCCTAGTGAAGCTCTACAATACCACCATAAGGGCCAGTCCTAATAAGGGCCACTGTCCCTGTGACATCTCACAATACCATCCATACAGGGCCGTGTCCCCCTAGTGACCTACTCACAATACATCCATAAGGGCCTGTCCTCCTAGTGACATGTCACCAATAATCCATACGGGCAGGTGTCCTCCTAGTGAATCTAACAATACAACCAAAGGCCGTGATCCTCCTAGGCATCTCACAATACAAACCATAAGGCCGTGTCCACTAGTACATCCTCACAATACATCCATAAGGGCAGGTCCTCCTAGTGACAGGTCACAATACATCCATTAAGGGCATGTCCACTAGTGACATCTCAATACATCCATAAGGGCCATGTCCCCCTAGTGACATCTCACATACATCCATAGGGCCGGTCCCCTAGTGACAATCTCACATCATCCATAGGGCCGTGTCTCCTAGTGACATCTCACAATACAACCTAAGGCGTGTCTTCCCCCTAGTGACATCTCACAATACATCCATAAGGGCCGTGTCCCCCTAGTTAATCCTCACATCATCCATAAGGGCCTTCCCACTAGTGAAATTCACAATACATCCATAAGGGCCGTTGTTCCCCTAGTGACATCTCCAATACAACCATAAGCGGCCATGTCCACCCTAGGACATGTCACAATACAACCATAAGGGCCATGTCCCACTACGTGACATGTCACAATACATCCATAGGGGCACGTGTCCTCCTAGGAACATCTCACAATACAACCATAGGGCCGTGTTGTCCCCCTAGTGACATTCAACAATACATCCATAAGGGCCGTGTCCCCCTAGTAGACATCTCCACAATACAACCATCAGGGCCGTGTCCCATAGTGACATCTCACAATACATCCATAAGGGCCAGGTCCTCTCTTGACATCTCACAATACAACCAAAGGGCATGTGACGCCTAGTGACATCTCACAATACAACCATAAGGCATGTCCCAAGGGACGCTCACAACACATAGCGTGTACCTCGACAATATCATAAGTTCCCCTGGACATCTACATACACCATACCCAAAAAATGGGCCAGGTCCTCCTAGTGACATCTCACAATACATCAATAAGGGCCATGTCCCCAGTGACATCTCCCACAATACAACCATAAGGGCCATGTCCCCTAGGATACATACAATACAACCATAAGGGCCATGTCCCCCTAGTGAATCTCAACAAAACAACCATAAAGGCCAGTCCTCCTAGTGACATCCACAATACAATCAGGGCCATGTCTCCTCAGTGAAATCTCCAATACATCATAAGGGCCATGTCCCCCTTATGACATCTAACAATACAACCATATAGGGCCGTGTTCCCCTAGTGACATTCCACAATACAACCATAAGGGCAATGTCCTCCTATGACATCATCCACAATACAACCATAAGGCCAGTCCCCCTAGTGACATCTCACAATACAGTCCATAAGGCTATGGTCCCCCTCGTGACTCTCACAATACAACCATAAGGGCCATGTCTCCTAGGACATCTCACAATCATCATAAGGGCCATGGTCCCCCTAGTGACATTCAACAATACAACCATAAGGGCCCTGTCCTCATAGGACATCTCACAAACATCCATAAGGGCATGTCCCCTAGTGACCATCTCACAATACATCCATAAGGGCCATGTCCCACACCTATGGGATGTGAGGTAGGCATTTTATTACACTACACCATGGGGCCAGTAGTGGGGGGGGGGGGGATTATAGTTGTGTTGGGTGGTGACCATTCCCTTTAAGTGAAAAACAACAATCACACTACAAATGTGGATTATATACAATTTATTTAGAACAAACAAACATACATGGTTCGAACTACGTTTTCCTTCTGGGTATGTCCCTTTTTTCAAAAACAGAAAATTATATATTGTTTTTGTAAAGTATAGTATCACACGGTAGTGCTCCCATTTTGTATTTCTACTGATGCATAACCTGGGCGTAGAGGGTTGGAGGACGAACTATCTCTTGTTGCAAACACAAAGTCTAGGAAAGTGAGAGTAGGAGCCGTCTTCCTGGTAAAGGTTTGTCTATGCCTAATAAATAAGAATATATTGTTTTTACAATAGGACAATGTGGTTGGAGTGGGGACGGAGCTAAACTACAGAAAGGAAAGAATATTAGGGTGGACATATCTATAAATATTTACCAAGGGTCCCAGGCTATGTGGCCAATTGGGGGGATATTATTCCAATGTCAATTTGGAAATATTCCCAATCTATAATATAGGTCCGACTATAGGGCCATATTTGAGTCGGCAATATTTGGGTGTAAGCAGAGTTGGATGGTAAGGAAAGGGGGAATGGGAGAGTGGAAAAGGAGCTGTGCCTTACCTTCTGTTCTTCAATAGAACAAACAGGAGACTGGTGAGCAGTTAGGAAACTTACCCGCTCGCTCCCCCATGCTCTTAGTCTGACAGGTCCCGACGGACCTTGTCTTCTATGCGCATGCGTGATCTATGCGCATAGAGGACATGGTCCGCCGGGGGAGCGAGCGAGCGGGCAAGTTTCTTACCTTCTCTCCTGGCTCCTGTTTGTTCTATTGAAGAACAGAAGGTGAGGCACAGCTCCTTTATTCATCTCAGTTATATATTTCAATATCAGCAACACTGCCCCATATAGCATGATGGAACGAACCTTAGGATATAATCCCATGGAATCTGTGTGTACGACACCATAAATGTACAGTTTAAAGAACCCCCATACAAAGTACTAATACACTGGTATTTCACCCCAGAACGATTAATAACGGAATCACACTATCTCGTATAGATGCTGGAGGTGGTCGAGCCTTGGATCTTTTAGTCATACATTGTGGGAATACCCAGACCTGCCCCCTCCTGGAGGGTAACACTATTATAAGACATATTGCTAAAAGAGTCATATTAGAAACCCACCAATACCCTCCCTCCCATACCAATCTTCCAACTGCCTAAAGAAACCTATCAAAATATATCATATAACGGGTAGAACTCTAATTCCTAACACTGGAACTGCTACAATTCCAACTTTATCTCCTCACAAATCCCAGAGATCAGACCAATGAAACTGACGCTTCCTCTCCATTAAACTAGATCATTTCTTCATGGATATATACTACGATACTAGACTAGGAGTCAATAATGGATGGGAAAGAAAGGACCTAGCAGATTTAGGAATCTCCCCTCATAATTTCACTGGTTTAGGCATCTAGTTCTATGAAAACGGAGGTAAGGAGCTGTGCCTACCTTCTGTTCTTCAATGAACAAACAGAGACTGGTGAGGCATTTAGGAAACTTACCCCCCCCGCTCGCATCCCCCCGGACCTTGTCTTCTATGCGCATGCGTGATCTATGCATAAGAGGACATGGTCCGCCGGGTGAGCGAGCGAGCGGCAAGTTTCTTACCTCATCTCCTGGCTCCTTTGCTAAATGTAGTTGTAAATTAGCCTAATTGGAGTGCTTCCACAATCCTTGTATTGTATGTATTTATTGGGAGGCTTGGTCAAGCCTCCATGTGGTAATAGCACCCCCAACACGCCCCTTTTATGGGAGGTCCTATGCCTTTAATATAAAGCACTGGATGGCCTCTTCCCTCATTTTAAAAAGCCAAAGGGCTGGGTGGAAGTGAGAGAGCCTGTTATATGGATCCAGTGTGTAAGAATGAGAAATGCAAAGTTTGCTAATCGTAATTGAAGTAATAAAGGTTAGACGTTAGGACCTTCCAAACTGGGGTTACCTTGACGTGGTTAGAAGGCTTTTCATTCATGTGATCACAGTAATGTACACTAAAACCCCTTTGTTTATAAAGTATGTCAGTGTGCAGATAATATGATATTGTATGGGGCCCAGGAATGTGCATTAGAACATCCCCACTAACACAGAGCTGAGAACATCCCCACTAACACAGAGCTGAGAACATCCCCACTAGCACAGAGCTGAGAACATCCCCACTAACACAGAGCTGAGAACATCCCCGGGTACAAAACTGAAATGTCAAAGTTCAGTAACTTGGCTTCTGGTTCTGGCACGTGATGTAGAGAGCACTCCAGAGCTCCTCCGTGTCGCTCCCCGGCACGTGATGTAGAGAGCACTCCAGAGCTCCTCCGTGTCGCTCCCCTCCAAATAACTGGCTAAAACCTGCCAAAGAAGCCCAGGCTCAACAAGGAAAACAGGCTGTGGAAAAGAGGGCACACCCAAACTTGCTATTATATCGGTAAAATATCCTTTATTAGTGTGGATTATGAGATATATATTAAAGTGCACAATAATAGTTACAAACACCCTGTTAAACCCCAACATCATAATCATCATCAATATTATAAATTGGTATGAAGTATATATCATCACATTATCATAACAGCGTAGTATACTGTCACAGCCACACACATTCACACTCATAGGAGGTATAATAACTAATAATATTAACCCAATGAGTATATACATAGAAACCTACCACTCATAATACACAGTGATTGATATGGATAGACAGGGTAGGGCTACATTACCCAGTGGCAGAGCTTACATTGATCAAACCAAAGGTCTCAGTAACCAGATACCGAAACGATGTTAGTAACAGGGGCTAATTAAAAACACCGGACGCGTTTCGTCTGCATGGTCGGACTTTCTCAACGGCAAATGTAAACCCATTTGCACGCACCTTAAATACCCATCAGAACAAACTGCTAAGGAAGTAGAGGAAGTGACGTCATGCATAATCTCGCGAGACTTCAGAACATCTCTCTAGGTACCTTACTCCCGCCCACAGTGAATGAACCTCTCGCCATCTTGGATAAGGGAAAACCAGTACCTGCCCAGTATAATAAGCCAGTGTATCATAAGGGGTATATATGTTATGACATAGTATTCTATTCAAAGCAGTAAATCAGTATGTCAAAAGGGTAAACAAATATATTAAACTAGGGGAATACGTAGAGTTATAATATCATATAAGCTGTTGTTACATTCATCGTGAAAAAGATGAACATTAAGGGTGCACGGTACATCCATAAGGGCCGTGTCCCCCTAGTGACATCTCACAATACATCCATAAGGGCCGTGTCCTCCTAGTGACATCTCACAATACATCCATAAGGGCCGTGTCCTCCTAGTGACATCTCACAATACATCCATAAGGGCCGTGTCCCCCTAGTGACATCTCACAATACATCCATAAGGGCCGTGTCCCCCTAGTGACATCTCACAATACATCCATAAGGGCCATTTCCTCATAAGGGCCATGTCCCCCTAGTGACATCTCACAATTACATCCCATAAGGGCCGTGTCCCCCTAGTGACATCACAATACATCACATAAGGGCCATGTCCTCCTAGTGACAGTCTCACAAATACATCCATAAGGGCCGTGTCCTCCTAGTGACATCTACAAATACAACCATAAGGGCCGCGTCCCTAGTGACATCTCACATACAACTCATAAGGGCGTGTCCCCCTAGTGACATCTCACAATACATCCATAAGGGCCAGTGTCCTCCTAGTGACATTCACAATACTCCATAAGGGCCATGTCCTCCTAGTGACATCTCAATACATCCATAAGGGCCATGTCCCCCTAGTGAAACTCACAATTAACCCATAAGGGCCGTGTCCCCCTAGTGACATCTCACAATACATCCATAAGGGCCGTGTCTCCTAGTGACATCTCACAATACAACCATAAGGGCCGTGTCCCTAGTGACATCTCACAATACATCCCATAAGGGCCGTGTCCCTAGGACATCTCACAATACACCATAGGGCCATGTCCCCCTAGTGACATCTACATACATCCATAAGGCCGTGTTCCCTAGTGACATTCACAATACAACCATAAGGGCCATGTTCCCCTAGTGACATTCACAATACAACCATAAGGGCCATGTCCCCCTAGTGACATTCACAATACATCCATAAGGGCCCGTGTCCCCTAGACATCTCACAATACAACCATAAGGGCCGTGTGTCCCCTAGTGACACTCACAATACATCCAAAGGGCCGTGTCCCCCTAGTGACATCTCACAATACAACCATAAGGGCCGTGTCCCCCTCGTGACATCTCACAATACATCCATAAGGGCCATGTCCCCTATGACATCTCACAATACAACATAACCGGCCATGTCCCCTAGTGACATCTCACAATACAACCATAAGGGCCACAGTCCCCCTAGTGACATCTACAATAATCCATAAGGGACGTGTCCCCCTAGTGACATCTCACAATACATCCATAAGGCCATGTCCTCCTAGTGACATCTCACAATACATCCATAAGGGCCATGTCCCTAGTGACATCTCACAATACAACCATAAGGGCCATGTCCCCTAGTGACATCTCACAATACAACCATAAGGGCCAGTCCCCCTAGTGACATCTCACAATACAACATAAAGGCCATGTCTCTAGTGACATCTCACAATACATCATAAGGGCCATGTCCTCCTAGTGACATCTCACAATACATCCATAAGGGCCATGTCCCCCTAGTGACATCTCACAATACAACCATAAGGGCCATGTCCCCCTAGTGACATCTCACAATACAACCATAAGGGCCATGTCCTCCTAGTGACATCTCACAATACAACCATAAGGGCCATGTCCCCCTAGTGACATCTCACAATACATCCATAAGGGCCATGTCCCCCTAGTGACATCTCACAATACATCCATAAGGGCCATGTCCCTAAGTGACATATCACAATACATCCATAAGGGCCATGTCCCCCTAGTGACATCTCACAATACAACCATAAGGGCCGTGTCCTCCTAGTGACATCTCACAATACATCCATAAGGGCCATGTCCCCCTAGTGACATCTCACAATACATCCATAAGGGCCATGTCCCCCTATGGGATGTGAGGTAAGGATTTTATTACACTACACCATGGGGCCAGTAGTGGGGGGGGGGGGATTATAGTTTTGGGGGTGGACCTTCCCTTTAAGTAGAAAAAACACTACAATCACACTACAAATGTGATTAATATCATTTATTTAGAAAAACAACATACAATGGTTCAGAACTACGTTTTCCTTCCTGAGGTATGTCCCTTTTTCAAAAACATAACATTATATATTGTTTTTGTAAATTATAGTATTCACACGTGTAGTGCTCCTCCATTTTGTATTTCTACTGGATTGCTATAACCCTGGGAGTAGAGGGTTGGAGGACGGCACCTATCTCTTGTCTGGCAAACACAAAGTCTAGGAAAGTGAAGAGTAGGAGCCGTCTTCCTGTGTAAAGGTTTCTGTCTCTGCTAATAAATAAGTAATATATTGTTTTTTACAATTAGACAATGGGGTTGGAGTGGGGAGAGGAGGCTACACTACAGCAAGAAATGCATATTAGGGTGGACATATCCTATAAAATTATTTACCAAGGGTCCCAGGCTATGTGCCAATTGGGGGGATATTTATTCCAATGTCAATTGGAAATAATTCCCAATCTATAAATAGTCCTAATATAGGGCCATATTGAGTCTGGCAATATTTGGGTGTAAGCAGAGTTGGATGGTAAGGGAAAGGGGGAATGGGGATAGTGGACAGCTCTGTCTAGTTTCCCAGAGGGAAAGATGGGGATGAGTCAAATGCTTTCTGGGTGTCAAGGGTGAACATACACCTCTCTCCAGAATTGTCATTATGACCTGGGTGTGTATCAATGTTATCCTGATATTTATTTATAATCCACCCCCTTTTCAATGTACATCCCTAGCCACTGTGCAATGACAACTTACCCCCCCTACCATATACTTACTCCTAGCCCCCCTCCCCTTCATTTCCCTCACACTTCCCTAACCTCCATTTTTACCCCCATTTAGTCTCACCATCTTTGCATTGCCTCCCACTCTGTTCCACATCTGCCGTACCACTGTGGATGCCATGGCTCCTCCTCTTCCTCCTATTTCCTTGCAAAGATGGTGGGAAGAAACTGAGGTGGGGGAAGTAAACCAGGGGTAGAGGAGAGGGGATCCCACTAAGTAGGGGGTCTAATCTCCTGAAACGTTGTGTACTTTCAGCACTTGAAACAATTATAAATTCAAATACTGTTAGAGTGTGCCTCCCTTATTATTATATAAATTATATACGAACCTACTACATAGTAGCGTGCCAATTATAAGGTTATTATTTACAGATGGACTCCATTGGAGTCCAATAAAGGGGTGGATTATAATGGAATAAACCAGAGGAGATCCACTGGATATTTCCATAATGGACATTATCAATCTGTCTTTTAATACTCACCCTCCCCATTAACTCACAGCTATCACCAGGGAGTCTGTTAGAGAGGAGTCACTATAAGGAAAGCCTGAGATCATATACAGAACCCAGACAATCCTGCCAGGTTTTAGTCTTGTAAGATTCCATCAGTGCAGGATACAGGTTAATGGTTTCTATGGGGTAGGACTTGGGAGCACAAGATACCAATTAGCTATATAGATTAAGGTGAGTAACATAGTAACATAGTAATTAAGGTTGAATAAAGACATTCGTCCATCAAGTCCAACCTATTCCCTTTTTTTTTTTTTTTTTTAACCCTACCTAACAGTTGATCCAAAGGAAGGCAAAAAACCCCAGCTAAAAAAGGGGGGAAAAAATTCCTTCCTGACTCCAAACGGCAATCGGAAAGTATCCCTGGATCAACCAGATCTATATGCATTAATACCAGTAATTCTCAATATTTTTAGTTTTAGAAACTTATCCAGGCCTTTTTAAAGTTATTCAATGAACTTGCCTTACACCTCTGCTGGAAGACAGTTCCACAGTTTCACCGTTCTCACTGTAAAGAAACCTCTCCTAACCTGAAGATGAAACTTCTTCTTCCAACCTTAAAGGTGTCCACGAGTCCTCTGATATGACCTATTAGTGAACAATGCACCAGAGAGTTCACTGTATGGCATTAATTATTGTATAAGGTTATTCATGTACCACGCAACCGCCGCTTCTCCAATGTAAACAGCCCTAACTTGTCTAATCTGCCTGCATATTCAAGCCCCTCCATTCCCCTTATTAATTTAGTTGCCCTTCTCTGAACTGCCTCAATTTCCAAGATGTCCCTTTTGTATATGGGATTCCAAAACTGCACCGCATATTCCAAATGTGGCCTTACCAGTGCCTTGTAAAGAGGGAGAATAATATTTTTCTCTCTTGATTCCATTCCCCTCTTTATACAAGACAATATCTTGCTAGCTCTAGCTGTTGCTACCTGGCATTGTTTGCTACAGCTAAGTCTGTTATCTACCAGAACCCCCAAATCTTTTTCCATTTCAGATGCACTTAACACAGAGTTATTTATGGTGTAGGTGGCACAGGGATTATTAAATCCCAAATGCATCACCTTACATTTATCAACATTGAATCTCATCTGCCATTCTGCTGCCCATTTTGATAATCTATCTAGGTCTGCTTGCAGCACTTGCACATCATTGGAAGTTTCCAAAGCTCTGCATAATTTAGTGTCATCAGCAAACACAGAGACCTTGCTCTCAATGCCCCCTTCTAAGTCATTTATAAACAGATTAAACAGAAGCGGCCCCAGTACAGAACCCTGAGGAACTCCGCTTAGAACTTTAGCCCACATAGATGTAGCTCCATTAACCACCACTCTCTGTTTGCGGTCCAATAACCAGTTCTCTATCCATGAACAAATGTTTTCTTCAAGGCCAACAGTCCTCAGTTTATACATTAGTCGCCTATGTGGCACAGTATCAAAGGCTTTTGCAAAATCCAAATATACCACATCCACAGCTGTGCCTGAATCTAACTTCTTACTCACTTCTTCATAAAAACCAATTAAATTTGTCTGGCATGATCTATTTCTCATAAATCCATGCTGACTACTACTAATAAGATGATCTCTGGAGACAAAGTCAAGGATATGATCCCTTAACAAAGTTTCCATAACCTTCCCTACCACTGATGTTAGGCTTACAGGTCTATAGTTACCAGGCTGTGAACGACTACCTTTTTTGAATATTGGTATTACATTGGCTTTTTTCCAATCCAGCGGCACATCCCCAGACAAAAGCGAATCTGAAAATATGAGACACAGTGGTCTTGCTAGAACTGAACTAAGCTCTTTTAAAATCCTAGGATGCAATCCATCTGGTCCTGGCGCTTTATTGATATTAACTTTGTCTAATTGATTCCGTACCATATCCTCTGTTATCCAATGTGAAAACTCTTCATTTCCTCCCTGCACATTGTTACAATCCCTACTGTAAGGATTCTCAACAGTAAAAACCGATGTAAAAAAACGGTTTAGCAGATTAGCCTTTTCGGCATCCTCTACAACCACCTCAGCTCCATTATTTAATGGTCCCACATTCTCAGTCCTCATTTTTTTACCATTTATATACTTAAAAAACATCTTGGGGTTGGACTTGCTTTGTTCGGCAATCCGTATTTCATTTTCTATTTTAGCTAGTTTAATTGCTTTCTTGCACTCTTTATTACAACTTTTGAAGTCCCTGTAAGCCTGTTCTGTGCCTTCTGCTTTCAAAATTTTAAAAGCCCTTTTCTTTTTTTCCATTTCCCTTTTTACCTGAGCATTAAGCCATGCAGGAGTGGACCTAATTTTTTTACACTTGTTTCCTAAAGGTACCGATTTGGAAATGTTATAGTTTAATATCCCTTTAAAAGTGGTCCACATCTGCTCAGTATCTTTACCTAGAAACAGTTCCCCCCAGTCTATGAGCAGGAGCGATTCCTTTAAAAGCATAAAATTAGCTTTCCTAAAGTTAAAAGTTTTTGTTAAGCCAGTGCACTTTAGTTTTCTGCAACCTATATTAAATGACACTATATCATGGTCACTATTCCCTAAGCTTCCCATTACCTTCATCTCCAAAATGAGCTCTGGGTTATTAGATATCACCAGATCCAACAATGCATTCTGTCTAGTAGGAACTTCTACCATCTGTGAAAGAAAATGCTCATATAGGAAATTTAAGAACTTTATACCTTTTGAGGTGCTGGCAGTTCCATTACTCCAATCTATTTCAGGGTAGTTAAAATCCCCCATAACCAGAACATGCCCCATACCAGCAGCCTTCGCCAACTGCATATGGAGATTCATTTCCACCTCTTCCCCGGCATTTGGCGGCTTATAACACACTCCAACAATTAATTTACCCACCTTCTTGCTTCCTGTACACAGTTCCACCCATAATGTTTCTGCCGCATCGTTTGCTCCCCCATCTATTCCATCTTTTAAATTTGGCTTCAATTCCTGTTTAACATACATACATACTCCTCCTCCTTTCTTATTAACTCGGTCATGTCTAAATAAGGAGTACCCTTCAATATTTACTGTCCAGTCGTGTGAATCATTAAGCCATGATTCTGCTATACCAATTACATCATACCTTTCCTTTAACGCTATTATTTCAAGTTCGCCGGTTTTTCCAGCCAGACTCCTTGCATTTGTAAACATACATTTTAGATTATCAATTGATTTACTTCCATACATGGTCGTACATACCTCCTTATCCTCTATGCTCCCCCCTCCTCCTTCTCCTCCCTCCGTTGTGTTACTAGCCCCCAGATCCCTAACTTCTCTATCTACCCCTGTGTAGTTAAACTTTCCCTCCCCCCCCATACCTAGTTTAAAATCTCCTCCAACCCCCTAGCCATCTTCTCCCCCAAAACAGCTGCACCATCATAATTGAGGTTCAATCCGTCTCTACTAAAGAGCCTGTAGCCAACAGAAAAGTCAGCCCAGTTCTCTAAAAACCCAAACCCCATCTCCTTACACCACTCTCTTAGCCACGCATTTATACTCCTGAGCTCCCGTTGCCTCCCTAGCGTAGCACGTGGCTGCGGTAGTATTTCTGAAATTACTACCCTGGAGGTCCTTGCTTTTAACTTGGCCCCTAGAGGTGGGCTTACAGGAGGAAAAAGCTCCCCACAGAGTATTCAATAAAACTGTAAGCTATTAAAGGAACACTAAACAGATGTTATGTACTTTATCAAATACGGAAAATCTGTTTTTATTATTTACAAGGAGGTTGGAATACTTCAAACACATTCACACTGCGATGACATGAAAAAATGTGCAATGTTAGTGAATGGCATCATTCACATTGCAATGTTGTGTTTTAAAATGCACTGCATGCAGCACTTTGGAGCGTTAACGCACATCGTTGCCATTAAAAAGTAATGGCCAGTGTTGTGCGTTAACTCAGCGGAACATCACACCTGTCAGCTATATAATATACCCCATCACATTGGCAGCTCCTAAAAACTCAATGTAATCTCTGTAACAATATAAATATTCTTATACAATAGGAGGGATTATAATGCAGAATTAACTATTTACCCCTATCAGTAAGTGGACCTGCTGAGCTTTCCATTGGGTAACAGATTGATCGTAGATTCTGGTTCTTCTCCTCTAATTTTTATTTCGTTCCTTTCTGGTTTAATGTCCAGAAATCCTACAAATCAGAGACAAACAGTAATGTAATGTAAGGGAAGGATCCTTCACTAACACTGACACTTTCCCTTGTTAACATTGTATAGGGAGAGCTGTGTTAGAGGATACAGAGGGGGCTCCATGGATAGAATGAAGGAGAGACCCTACATTATCAACTTAATAACCAACCCTATTCATTGGTTAAACTACCCCTATCAGTAAGTGGACTGCTGAGCTTTCCATTGGGTCCGAATGATCAGTAGATTCTGGTCTCTTCCTCCTCTAATTTATTTCTGTCCTTTCTGGTTTAATGTCCAGAAATCCTACAATCAGAGACAAAACAGTGTAATGTAAGGGAAGGATCCTTCACAACACTGACACTTCCCTTGTTAACATGTTATAGGGAGAGCTGTTATAGAGGATACAGAGGGGGGTCCATGGATAGAATGAAGGAGAGACCTACATTATCACCTTAATAAACCAACCCTATTCATTGGTTAAACTTACCCCTATCAGTAAGGGGCTGCTGAGCTTTCCATTGGGTCCAGATGATCAGTAGATTCTGGTTCTTCCTCCTCTAATTTTATTTCTGTCCTTTCTGGTTATGTCCAGAAATCCTATAAAATCAGACAAAAACAGTGTAATGTAAGGGAGGATCCTTCACTAACACTGACACTTCCCTTGTTAACATTGTATAGGAGAGCGTGTAGTTATAGAGGATACAGAGGGGCTCCATGGATAGAATGAAGGAGAGACCCTACATTATCACCTTAATAACCAACCCTATTCATTGGTAAACTTACCCCTATCAGTAAGTGGACCTGCTGAGCTTTCCATTGGGTCCAGATGATCAGTAGATTCTGATTCTTCCTCCTCTAATTTTATTTCTGTCCTTTCTGGTTTAATGTCCAGAAATCCTACAAATCAGAGACAAAACAGTGTAATGTAAGGGAAGGATCCTTCACTAACACTGACACTTTCCCTTGTTAACATTGTATAGGGAGAGCTGTGTATAGAGGATACAGAGGGGATCCATGGATGAATGAAGGAGAGACCCTACATTATCACCCTTAATAACCAACCACTATCATTGTTAGCTTACCCATCAGTAAGTGGACCTGTGAGCTTTCCATGGGTCCAGATGACAGTAGATTCTGGTTTTCCTCCTCTAATTTATTTCTGTCCTTTCTGGTTTAATGTCCAGAAATCCTACAAATCAGAGACAAACAGTGTAATGTAAGGGGAAGGATCCTTCACTAACAATGACACTTTCCCTTGTAACATGTATAAGGGAGAGCTGTGTATAGAGGATACAGAGGGGGTCCATGGATAGAATGAAGGAGAGACCCTACATACACCTAATAACCAACCCTATTCATTGGTTAAACTTACCCCTATCAGTAAGTGGGCCTGCTGAGCTTTCCATTGGGTCCAGATGATCAGTAGATTCTGGTTCTTCCTCCTCTAATTTTATTTCTGTCCCTTCTGGTTTAATGTCCAGAAATCCTACAAATCAGAGACAAACAGTGTAAATATAAACCCTGGAAAGACTGTGTTACTATTGGTGATATGAATGATATTTATATACAAATATAAACCCTGGAAAGGCTATGTTACTATCGGTGATATGAATGACATTTATATACAAATATAAACCCTGGAAAGGCTATGTTACTATCTGGTATTACTCACATAAGCACCCCCTTGAATATATATCCCTGGGCATATAACTCCTGAATAGAGCCCA
>JAACNH010000211.1:261746-324485 GCA_019447015.1 Hymenochirus boettgeri
TGTGGGTAGGGTATAAAGGTTGGACTAGATGGACGTATGTCTTTATACAACATCCAATACTATGTTACTATGTAACTGTTATACAGACATTATGGGTAGGGTATAAAGTTTGGACTAGATGGATGTATGTCTTTATACAACTTCCAATACTATGTTACTATGTAACTGTTATACAGACATTATGGGTAGGGTATAAAGGTTAGACTAGATGGGCATATGTCTTTATACAACCTCCAATACTATGTTACTATAGGCCCTATAAAATAAATGTTTTATTTACTGTTTTGTGTAACAGTAAATCACACAAAATACCCTTAATAAAGACCTATAATTATAGTAATAGTCATGATGGTTGGAAGATCTTTAGGGGTTACAGTAATTTACCAGATTCAGAAAATGATGACAATGTAACCACCACTAAACAAGGCGATAGATAGATAGATGATAGATAAATAGATAGATAGATAACTAGATGGATAGATAGATAATAGATATACAGATAGATGAGAGTAAAAATCACCAGTAAAAGTCTGAGTTTAAGGGTAAAATAGATATTTTTCTATAGTGTAAACTCCCCCTACCACCCCCAACCACATTGTCTATTTGTAAAAAAAAATTAGCAGATTACTTACCAAACTTTGTTCCAGTGGCCTCTGCGAAGGAAGTAACATTATAAGCCGAACCGGCAGCCATGTCTGTGATTAGCTGTAATGAACATTTATATACAAATATAAACCCTGGAAAGACTATGTTACAGTGGTGTATGACTGCACATTTATATACAAATAAAACCCTGGAAAGACTATGTTACTATCGGTGATTGAATGACATTTATATACAAATATAAACCCTGGAAAGACTAGTTTACTACGGTGATATGAATGTGACATTTTATATACAAACAAATATAAACCTGGAAAGACTATGTTACTATCGTGATATGAATACATTTTAGATACAAATATAACCCTGGAAGACTATGTTACTATTGGTGATATAATACTTTTATATACAATATAAACCCTGTGAAAGACTATGTTACTATTGGTGATATGAATGACATTTGATATACAATATAAACACTGGACAGACTTGTTACTATCTGGTGATGGAACGACATTTATATACAAATATAACCCTGGAAGACTATGTTACTATATCGGTGATATGAATGACATTTAGATTACAATATAACACTGGAAGACTAATTTACTATCGGTGATCGAAATCACATTTATTACAAATATAAACGCATGGAACGACTATGTTACGATCGTGATCTGAATGACATTTTATACAAATAAAACCCTGGAAAGACGATGTTACTATCTGTGATTGAATGACACTAATATACAACTATACCCATGGCACAGACTATGTTACTATCGGGGATGCCTGAATGACACTATATACAAATATAAACCCTGAGACATGTTACTATCGGTGTATATGAATCACATTTATTACAAATATACACCCGGCAAGACTATGTTACTATAGTGATAGAATGACATTTATATACAAATATAAACCCGGAAAGACTACCGTATATCTCGTTATAAGGCCTACTCGAGTATACTCCCGAGGTACCCATTTTGCCTCCAAAATTGAAAAAACTGTTGAACTTGAGTATAAGCCGAGGGTCATAACAGTATAAACCCTAATACCTTTCCACGTCGAGATGTTTTGGAAACTAAACTCCAGCATGCTTTGTTGCTGAAGTTGAGTTTCCAACACCTATAGTAAAAAGGCAATTTTGATTGAAGGTTTGTCGAAGCATTTACTCAAGAATGGCCTATTGGTTGGTTCACAATATAGCCTTAGCTGGATATATCTTTTCCAGTTGTTTCCCACTGGAAGCTACAGTCACAGCTTATCTCCTTTACATGACCATAAAACCTGAGCTAGCAGATAGCAGCCAGAGAAACCAAATATATGTCAGTCCCCCCCCACAGCTCACTTAACCGTAACACAAATGGTCTTCAGTCTTCCGCTCTCTGCCGGGCCCGCAATCCGAAGCAGCCGAGATCAGGCCCGTAGGTCCCAGTAACTGCTTTCGTTCGATGTCGTCATCCGCCACTTGGCGCGATGACATCATCGCGCAACGGTGAAGAACTACTGGGAATCTGCCGGCCTGACTCGCGGCTGCTTCTGGATTAAAGGGAATGCTTTGACTCTCAGTACTAAGCCGATGCAAAGGTTTTTAGGTTGATTTTTAAACCTAAAAACCTCGGCTTATCTCGATATATACGGTATGTGTAATCGGGTGATCTTAAATGACATTTATATACAATATAAATCCTGGAAAGACATGTTCACTATCCGTGATATGAATGACATTTATATTACAAATAAAACCCTGAAAGACTGGTGTGTACTACTCGGTGATATGAATGAAGCATTTCAAATATATACATATATACAACTATAAACCCTGGAAGCTATGTTACTATCGGTGATATCAATGGCATTTATATACAAATATAAACCCTGAAAGACTATGTTACTAATATCGGTGATATGAACGGACATTCATATACAATATAAACCTGGAAAGACTAGTTACTATTGTTGAAGGCCATGACATTTATATCACACATATAACCCTGGAAAGACTATGTTTTACTAATAGGGGATATGCATGACTTATTACAAATATAAACCCTGTGAAGACTCTGTTACTATAGGGGATAGAATCCACATTTATATACACCATATAAACCCTGGAAAGACTAGTGTTTACTATCGGTTATATGAACTGACATTTATATCACAAATATAAACCCTGGAAAGACAGACATTGTAAATGTATACAATAGGGCGGTGTATTCACTAAAATATTACACTGCGCCTTTAAGGATGCCAATAATTATTAACTGAGATTTTACTTTACTACTGTCACTTATACCACTGCGCTCTAGTTTACTTTCTGCATGTATTGTAACATCGGGTGGTCATTATATCTAGGGTATAAGGTTGGTGTGATGATATATGCCTTTATATAATCTCCAATACTATGTTACTATGTACTGTTTATACAGACATTATGGGTAGGGTATAAGGTTGGGACTAGATGGACGTATGTCTTTCTACAACCTCCAAACTTGTTACTATGTAACCCCTTGGGGGTGGTTATACGACAATTATGGGTAGGATATAAAAGTTGGACTAGAGTGATGTAATGCCTTTATAACAATCTCCCAATACCATGTTACTATTTAACGGTTATACAGACATGATGGGTAGGTATAAATGTTGGACTAGATTGGACAATGTCTTTATACAACCGTCCATATACTATGTTACTATGTAACTGTTTATACAGACATTATGGGTAGGGTCTCAAAGGTTGACTAGATGGAACGTATGTCTTTAGACAACCTCCAATACATGTTTACCCATGTACTGTTTACTGACATTCTGGGTAGGGTATAGAGGTTGACTAGATGGACGTAAATGTCTTTATACAACCTCCCAATACTATATGTACTATGAACTGTTATACCTACATTAATGGTAAGGGTTATAAAGGTTGGACTAGATGACGTATGTCTTTGACAACCTCCAATACTAATGTTACTAGGTAACGGTTATACAGATTATGGGGTAGGGTATAAATGTTGGACTAAGGACATATGTATTTATTCAACCTCCAATACTATGTTACTATGTAACTTTTAGACAGACATTATGGGTAGGGATAAAGGTTAGGCCGTGTATGGGACATTGATATACGTTTATGCAATAAAAGTTTCTTATTGTTAAAATGGTTGCTAATTTTGCCCTAACCAATCAATGTTAGCTTTCAAATGTTAAAATAGATCTATTGGTTGGGGGCAAAATTAGCACCATTTTTAAATGATAGAACTTTTTATTAACTCTCTCTCCAATCTCCCTGATAGTATATAATCAAGATATTTGTCATTCTTGAAATATTAATGCAAACTACTTACCTACCCCCGATCTTTAAGTGGACTGCTGTGATTTCCATTGGTCTCAAGGATCTTCGCCAGTCTGGTTCTCGCTTTTTCTATCTTTATCTGGAATAGTTCTGGTTCTCTATCTAGGAACCTACTGATAATAAACGACAGGGTTCTGGTACATATGGAATAAGTTACTCATTTTTAGTAAGTCTAAATTTTATAGCCCCCCTGTTTACATAGAATACCTGGGTACTAAGCTCCTATATAGGCCACCCTGTACCTACAATATCCTGGGTACTATCTCCTATATATAGCCACCCTGTTACATATAATATCCTGGGTACTATCCCCTATAAGCCACCCTGTTACTACAATATCCTGGGTACCATCTCCTATATAGTTACCCGTTAACAACATGATAATATCCTTGGGCACTATCTCCTATATAGCCACCCTGTTACATACAATATCCGGGGTACTATCTCCTATATAGCACCACCCTTTTACATATAATATCCTGTGTACTATCTCCTATATATCCCCCCTGTTACATACAGTATCCTGGGTACTATCTCCTATATAATCCACCCGGTTACATACCGTAATCCTGGGTATGTTATCTCCTATAATAGCCACCCGTACATACATTAACACTGGGTATTAATCTCCTATATTTATTCACCCGTACATACAGTATCCTGTGTAACTCTCTCCTATATAGGCCACCCTGTTACATACGTATCCTGGGTACCCTCTCTATATAGCCACCTGTTACATCAGTAATCCTGGGTACTTCTCTCTATATAGCCACCCTGTTACATATAATAGCCTGGTATTTCTCCTATAAGTCCACCCCCTGTTTTACCTTCTAAATATCCTGGGTACTATCATCTCCTATAATACCACCCTGTTACTATAATTCCTGGGTACTACCCGATATATAGCCACCACTGTTACTATATATATCCTGGGTATATCTCCTATTATGCCATGCGCCTGTTACATATAAATCACTGGACTATCTCCTATATATAGCCACCCTGTCCATATAAAATCACGTGGCTTACTATCTCCTATATAGCCAACCCTCGTCTATAAATATCCTGGTACTATCCTCCTATATAGCCCCACCCCTGTACATTATAATATCCATGACGAGCTATTATCTCCTATATAGCACCCTGTTACTATAAATTCATTCTATCTCTCGCGCCTACTATCTCCTATATACCACCCTGTTGACTTACATAATAACTATCTGGGTGTATACTGCCTATATAGCCTCACCCCTTGTTACATATAATATCCTGCGGTACCATCTCCTATCATACCACCCGTTACATTAATATCCTGGGTCATCTGCATATTATATCACCCTGTTAACTACATAATATCACTAGGGTAACTATCTACCGAATAATGCCACCCTGTGTACATATAATATCCTGGGATATAATTATAATCATATACATAAGCTGGTTGGGGAAGACTCTACAGCCTAGTTCCATATAATATCCTGGGTCATGACTCATATATAGCCACCTCCCTGTTACAGTATAATATCCTTGGTACTATCCCTATATGCACACCACTCCTGTAACATAATAATCATGCCGGGTACTATCTCCTATATAGCCACCTCGTTACATATAATAGTCCTGGGTAGTCTATCTCACTCATATAGCCCCCTGTTACATACAATATCTGGGTACTATCTCCTATATAGCCCACCCCCTGTATACAATTAATACCTAGGGTTACTATCTCAACTATATAGCCACCTCTGCTTACTATAATATCCATCCTGGTAAATATCTCCTATATAGTACACCCTAGTTACATATACAATATCAATGACGGATAATTCTCCTATATAGACACCCTCCTTGATTTCATAAATATCCTAGGGTCACTACTACGTATATAGCCACCACTGATTACATATATATCCTGGGGACTATACTCCTATATAGCCGCCCCTGTTAAATATACATATCCTGGGTACATTCTACTCCTTAAGCCACCCTGTTACATATGAATATCCTGCGGTACCTACTCCTATATAGCCCACCTGTTACATATAAATCCTGGTACGTATCTCCTATATAGCCGCCCTGATTACAGTATATATCCTGAGGTACTTCCCTATCACCAACTCTTCACTAATAATAATGCAGTATCCCGCATTGCACTGTTACATACATATAGATCCCTGGCGTTCATTATCTCCTATAATGCCATCCTGTTACATATATATCACCGCGTATTATCTCACTATATAGCCACCCTCGTTACATATAATATCCGGGTGGTATCAATCTACATCCCTAGCCACCCTGTTACTATAATATCCTGGGTTTATTCCATATAGCCCCCCTGCTTACTTATAAGATCATTGCATGTGCTATTTCCATATATTGATACCCTGTTACATATAGTATCCTGATACTCTCCTAAATACAAATGGGACATATGCAGATGGGTAGAATATAAAGGATAGATTAGATAGATGTAGGTCTTTTTTTAACCTTCACAATATCCTGGGTACTATCTCCTATATAGCCACCTTGTTACATATCATATCCTGGGTACTATCTCCTATATAACCACCCTGTTACATATAATATCCTGGGTACTATCTCCTATATAACCACCCTGTTACATATAATATCCTGGTACTATCTCCTATAAATCCACCCTGTTACAATATATATCCTGGGTACTATCTCCTATATAGCCACCCCGTTACAGTATAATACCTGGGTACTATCTCCATATAGCCACCCTGTTACATATAATAATCCTGGGTATTATCTCCTATATAACCACCCTGTTTATTATAATATCCTGGTTACCATCCTCCTATATAGCCACCTGTTACATACCAATCTCCTGTACTACCTCCCTATAGATCCACCCTAAGATTACATATAATATCCTGGGTATATCTCCTATATAGCCACCCCTGTTACATACCAATATCCTGGGTACTTCCTCCTATATAGCCACTCTGTTACATTTAATCCTGGGTACCATCTCCTATATAGCCACTCCTGTTACATATAATATCCTGGTACAATCTCCTATATAGCCACCACCCTGTTCATATAATATCCGGTACTATCTCCTATACAGCCACCCTGTTACATATAATATCCTGGGTATATCTCCTATATAGACACCCTGTTATATTATATCCTGGGTACTATCTCCTAATACCACTCTGTTACATAAAAATCTTGTATATCCTCATCTCTATATAGCCACCCAGTTACATATAATCCTGGGATTTCTCCTATATAGCCACCCTGACATATAATATCCTGGGTATTATCTCCTATATACCACCCTGTTACATATAATATCCTGGGTATTATCTACTACACTAACTCGCCGGTTACTATAATATCCTGGGTATTATCTCCTATATAGCCACACCTGTTACTTATAAGATCTTTGGTGCTATTTCCTAGATTGATACCCTGTTACATATATTCACTGATACTCTCTAAATACAAATGGGACATATGCAGATGGGTAGGAATATAAAGGATAGATTAGATAAATGAGGTCTTTTTTAAACTTCCATAGTATGTTACCCATGGGGCCTATTTATAAGGGTTTGCCAATATATTACTGAGACTGTACATTTAACGGTCACTTATGCTAATGTGCTAGTTTTACTTCTGCATGCTTCTGTATGGCTGAGTGGTCATTATTAGGTAGGGTAATAAAGGTTTGACTAGATGGAAGTATCTTTATACAACCTCCAACTATGTTACTAATGTACTGTTATACAGAACATATGGGGGGTATAAGGTTGGACTAGATGGGGGACATATGTCTTATACAACCTCCATACTATGTTCTATGTAACTTGTATACGACATTATGGGTAGGGTATAAGGTTGTGACTAGAGTGACGTATGTCTTTATACAACCCCAATACTATGTTACTATGTAACGTTATACAACTTATGGGTAGGGTATAAAGGTTTGGACTAGATGGACGTATGTCTTTATACAACCTCAATACTATTAACTGTTAGACAGACATTAGTGGGTAGGGTATAAAGTTGGATTAGATGTGGACGTATGTCTTTATATAACATCCAATACTATGCTTACTATGTAACTGTTATACAGACATTATGGGGTAGGGTATAAAGTTGGCTAGATGGACGTATGTCTTTATACACCCTCCAATACGATGTTACTATGAACTGTTATACAGACATTATGGTGTAGGTATAAGGTTGGACTGATGGACGTATGTCTTATACAACCTTCATACGATGTAACTGTTAGACAGACATTATGGGTAGGGTATAAAGGTTGGATTAAGATGGACGTTTTGTCTTTAATATAACTCCAATACATGTTACTATGTAAACGTTATACAGACATTATGGGTAGGGTAATAAGGTTGGACTAGAATGGACGTATGTTTTATACAACCTCCAATACGATGTTACTATGAAACTGTTATACAGACATTATGGGTAGGGTATAAGGTTGGACTAGATGGACATATGTTCTTTATACAACCTCCAATACTATGTTACTATGTAACTGTTATACAGACATTATGGGTAGGGTATAAGGTTGGACTAGATGGACGTATGTCTTTATACAACCTTCATACTATGTTTATATGTAACTGTTATAACAGACATTATGGTAGGGTATAAAAGGTTGGACTAGATGGACTATGTCTTTATACAACCTTCATACTATGTAACTGTTAGACAGACATTATGGGGTAGGGTATAAAGGTGGATTATTATGGACGTATGTCTTTCATATAACCATCATACTATGTTACTATGTAACTGTTATACAACATTATGGGTAGGGTATAAAGGTTTGGACAGATGGACGTCTGTCTTTATACAACCTCCTAATCGATGTTAACTATGAAACTGTTTATACAGACATTATGGGTAGGTAATAAAGGTTGGACTAGATGGCACGTATGTCTTTATACAACCTCCAATACTATGTTACTATGTAACTGTTTACAGACATATGGTAGGGTATAAGGTGGACTAGATGGACGTATTTCTTTATACACCTTCAATACTAGTAACTGTTAGCAACAGATTATGGTAGGGTATAAAGGTTGGATTAGTATGGACGTTGTCTTTATATAACATCCAATACTATGTTACTATGTAACTGTTATACAGACATTATGGGGTAGGTATAAAAGGTTGGACTAGATGGACGTATGTCTTTTATACAACCTCCAATACGATGTTACTATGAAACTGTTATATCAGACATTATGGGTAGGGTATAAAGGTTGGACTAATGGACGTATGTCTTATACAACCTTCAATACTATGTAACTGTTAGACAGACATTATGGGTAGGGTATAAAAGGTTGGATTAGATGGACTATGTCTTATATAACATCCTATACTATGTTACTATGGTAACTGTTATACAGACATTATGGGTAAGGTATAAGGTTTGGGACTAGATGGAGTATGTCTTTATACAACCTCCAATACGATGTTACTATGAAACTTGTTATACAGAACATTATGGGTAGGGTAAAAGGTTGGACTAGAATGGACGTATGTCTTTATACAACCTTCAATACTATGTTATATGTAACTGTTATACAGACATTATGGGTAGGGTATAAAGGTTTGGACTAGATGGATGGATGTCTTTTATACAACTTCCAATACTATGTTACTATGTAACTGTTATACAGACATTATGGTAGGGTATAAAGGTTAGACTAGATGGCATATGTCCTTTATCAACCTCCACTACTTTACTATAATATAGGCCCCTATAAAAAAATGTTTTATTTACTGTTTTGTTAACGTAATCACACAAAATCCCTTAATAAAGACCTATAGATAAGTAATAGTCATGATGGTTTGGAAAGATCTTTAGGTGTTTACAGCTAATTTACCAGATTGCAGACAAATGGATGACAATGTAACCACCACTAAACAAGGCGATGATAGATAGATGCTAGATAAATAGATAGATAGATAACTAGATGGATAGATAGATACATAGATATACAGATGAGATGAGAGTAAAAATCACCAGTAAAAGTCTGAGTTAAAGGGTAAAATGATTATTTTTCTATAGTGTAAACTCCCCCTACCACCCCCAACCACCACTTGTCTATTTGTAAAAAAAATTAGCAGATTACTTACCAAACTTTGTTCCAGTGGCCTCTGCGAAGAAGTAACATTATAAGCCGAACCGCAGCCATGTCTGTGTATTAGCTGGAAGAGAGAGAACATAGAAGATAGACCCACCTTTGCTTGTGAAGGTTCTCATTCATCCAGGTCATGGTATATCTGTAGTCTTCAATTAGATCAACTGGACTTGAAAGTAGTTCTTGAAGACGTTTCACTATCTCATCCGACTGCTTTTTCAATTCAGAATGACTTGTACAAGAATCTGTGGCAATATGTACCCCTGGAAATCCATTAGCATATCACACTTCCTTCTACACTGCCCCAAATACAAAGCAAGATGCAGTCGGACTTTATTCCAGACTTCAACTTGCTTAGATGAGAGATAAACCTTCCTTCTACACTGCCCCAAAATACAAGCAAGATGCAGTCGGACTTTATCCCAGACGTCAACTGCTTAGATGAGAGATAAAACTCTCCATCTATCCTGCTGGAGAGGAAGGAACCAGAGTAAATATTGGGGAACCTATGTAACGGCATGTCACAGATTGAGATAGATAGATACACAGTAATATATGGGGTACACTATTGTACGGCATGTCACAGACTGAGATAGATATATACACATAAATATTGGGGACACTATGTAACGGCATGTCACAGACGAGATAGATAGAGGATAGATACACATTAAATATTGGGACACTATGTAACGGCAATGTCACAGACTGAGATAGATAGAGGATAGATACACAGTAAATATTGGGGACACTATGTACGGCATGTCACAGACTGAGATAGATAGATGATAGATACCACGTAAATATTGGGACACTATGTTAACGGCATGTCACAGACTGAGATAGATAGTAGGATAATACACAGTAAATATTGGGGCCACTATGTAACGGCATGTCACAGACGAGATAGATATATTACACAGTAAATATTGGGGACACTATGTACGCATTCACAGACTGAGAATAGATAGATGATAGATACACAGTAAATATTTGGGACACTATTAACGGCATGTCACAGACTGAGATGATATAGAGGATAGATACCAGTAAATATTGGGGGGCACACTATGTACGCATGTCACAGACTGAGATAGATAATATACACATAAATATTGGGGACACTATGTAACGGCATGTCACAGACTGGAGATAGATAGAGGATAGATCACATAAATATTGGGGACACTATGTAACGGCATGTCACAGACTGAGATAGATAGAGGATAGATCCCAGTAATATTGGGTACACTATGTAAACGGCATGTCACAGACTGAGATAGATATGATATATACACAGTAAATATTGGGGACACTATGTACGGCATGTCACAGACTGAGATATAGAGGATAGATACACAGTAAATATTGGGGACACTATGTACGGCATGTTCCCAGACGGATAGATAGAGGATAGATACACAGTAAATATGGGGTACACTATGTAAGGCATGTCACAGATGAGATAGATAGAGGATAGATACACAGTAAATATTGGGTACACTATGTAACGGCAGTCAAGACTGAGATAGATAGAGTGATAGATACACACGTAAATATTGGGGTACACTATGTAATGGCATGTCACAGACTGAGATAGATAGAGGATAGATACACAGTAAATATTGGGGAGACTATGTAACGGCATGTCACAGACTGAGATAGATAGATGATAGATACACAGTAAATATTGGGTACACTATGTAACGGCATGTCACAGACTGAGATAGATAGAGGATAGATACACAGTAAATATTGGGGAGACTATGTAACGGCATGTCACAGACTGAGATAGATAGAGGATATATACACAGTAAATATTGGGGAGACTATGTAACGGCATGTCACAAATGAGATAGATAGAGGATAGATACACAGTAAATATTGGGGTACACTATGTAACGGCATGTCACAGACTGAGATAGATAGAGGTAAGATACACAGTAAATATTGGGGTACACTATGTAACGGCATGTCACAGACTGAGATAGATCGAGATAGATACACAGTAAATATTGGGGTACCTATGTAATGACATGTCACAGACTGAGATAGATAGATGATATACACAGTAAATATTGGGGTTACACTATGTAGAACGGCATTGTCACAGACTGAGATAGATAGAGGATAACCAGTAAATATGGGGACACTATGTAACGTCAATGTCACAGACTGAGATAGAGGATGATATACACAGTAAATTTGGGGCTACACTATGTAACGACATGTCACAGCCTGAGATCAATAGATTATAACACAGTATATTGGGGTACACTATGTAACGGCATTCACAGACTGAAGATAGAAGAGGATAGATACAGAGTAAAATTGGGGACACTATTCGCATATCACAGACTGAGATATATAGGATAATACAAGTAATATGGGACCATGTAAACACATGTCACAGACTGAGAGGGGCGTAAATGAACTCAATGTCCATGGACTACTACCATTATCCTTTTCCTTCCCCAATGGTTATATCCCGGTTGAACCTATACATCCTTATAGTAACTGTCTATATATACTTATCTATTGATATCCATTATACTCCCTTCTGTGAGCCCCTCTATATTCCCCATACTAACGTGTTTTATTATTTTTGTTTGCTTTAGCAATGTCATAATGTAAACTGATCCTGCCAATAAAGCTCTTTTTGATTTTATAGATAGATGATAGTAGACAGACAGAAAGATAATTGCTCACCCACCCAGGCCCAGACCCCACTAGTGTTATTACCACCCCAGGCCAAGAGCCCACTACTGTTATTACCACCCTAGAGCCACCAGCTTTTATTCCACCCAGTCCCACTATGTTATAACCCACCCCAACCCCACTAGTGTTATTACCACCCCAGACCCCCACTAGTGTTATTGCCACCCCAGACCCCCACTAGTGTTATTGCCACCCCAGACCCCCACTAGTGTTATTCCCAGACCCCCACTAGTGTTATTCCCACCCCAGACCCCCATTAGTGTTACTACCACACCAGAACCCCCCACTAGTGTTATTCGCACCCCAGGCCCCACTAGTGTTATTCCCACCCCAGACCCCACTAGTGTTACTTACCACACCAGACCCCCCACTAGTGTTATTGCCACCCCAGGCCCACTATATATTACTACTCCAGGCCCCACTAGTGTTATTCCCATATCCCCTGGACCCCCCACTACGTTATTGCCACCCCCAGCCTCAATAGTGTTTATTGCTACCACAGACCCCACTAGGCCCCCCATCCCTATGTGACTGTGGGTGGGAATAGGAAGGATTACCAGGTGTTGCAGAGAGTCGGTCAGGACAGGCCCAGCACCATTCAGTAGCAGCCAGAAACTGACACAGAACATGGATCCCCGGTCTGAGTCCAGACAAGCTAGGGAGCTAGGTAAGACCGCCCCCCTCACCAACCACAGGCCCCTCCCCTTGATAACCCTCCCAACATGCACGGATTTCTACCTGTGTCCCGGACGGCAGTGTCAGCTATGAATAAAGTTTCTTTTACTCAGACAGGAAGACATGCCTTCCAATCCAGGACCTCCCCCCCTGCTGCTAACTGCACTCCGATTGGATGGGGAATGCAGGGGGAGGAGCTAAAAGGGCTGGACACTGGTCATGTGATCTGGAGAGAACGAGTCAGTCATTGTGTAACTTGAACTAGTAACTCAGCACATGTTCCATGTAACCAGTGCTGACAGGCTGGAATGGTGTGGGGGTCTTATCTTGAGACCCCCGTACATTGTTCTTATCTCTGAGACCCCCGTACATTGTTCTTATCTCTGAACCCCCGTACATTGTTCTTATCTCTGACACCCCGTACATTGATCTTATCTCTGAGACCCCCGTACTTGTTCTGTATCTCTGAGACCCCCGTACATTGTTCTTATCTCTGAGATCCCCGTACTTGTTCTTATCTCTGAGACCCCCCTACATTGTTCTGTATCTCTGAGACCCCCGTACATGTCTTAGTCTCTGAGACCCCCGTACATTGTTTCTATCTCTGAGACCCCCTACATTGTTCTGTATCTCTGAGACCCCGTACATTGTTCTTATCTCTGAGACCCCGTACATTGTTCTTATCTCTGAGACCCCCGTACATTGTTCTGTATCTCTGTAGACCCCCGTACATTGTTTCTTTACCTGAGACCCCCGTCCACCTTGTTCTGATCTCTGAGACCCCTTACATTGTTCTGTATCTCTGAACCACCACATTGTTCTTATCTCTGAGACCCCGTGCATTGTTTCTTATCTCTGAGACCCCCGTACATTGTTCTGTATCTCTGAGACCCCCGTACATTGTTCTTAATCTCTGAGATCCCCGTACATTGTTCTGTATCTCTGAAACCCCCCCGTACATTGTTCTGTATCTCTGAGACCCCGTACATTGTTCTGTATCTCTGACACCCCCGTACATTGTTCTTATCTCTGAGATCCCCCGTACATTGTTCTATCTCTGAGACCCCCTAATTGTTCTGATCTCTGACACCCCCGTACATTGTCTGTATCTCTTGAGATCCCCGTACATTGTTCTTAATCTCTGAGACCCCCGTAATTGTTCTGTATCTCGAGACCCCCCGTACATTGTTCTTATCTCTGAGATCCCCGACATTGTTCTTATCTCTGAGACCCCGTACATTGTTCTGTATCTCTGAGACCCCCGTACATTGTTCTGTATCTCTGAGACCCCGTACATTGTTCTTATCTCTAGCCCCGTACATTGTTCTTATCTCTATGACCCCTGTACATTGTTTGTATCTCTGAGACCCCCGTACATTGTTCTGTATCTCTGAACCCCGTACATTGTTTGTATCTCTCGAGACCCCCGTACATTGTTCTGTATCTCTGAGATCCCCGTACATGTGCTGTATCTCTGAGACCCCCGTACATTGTTCTGTATCTCTGAGATCCCCGTACATTGTTCTGTATCTCTGAGATCCCCGTACATTGTTCTGTATCTCTGAGACCCCCGTACATTGTTTCTTTCTCTGAGACCCCCGTACATTGTTCTGTATCTGAGACCCTTACATTGTTCTGTATTTCTGAGACCCCCCTACATTGTTCTTATCTCTGAGACCCCCGTCATTGTTCTTATCTCTGAGACCCCGTACATGGTTCTTATCTCTGAGACCCCCGCACATTGTTCTGTATCTCTGAGACCCCCGTACACTGTTCTGTATCTCTGAGATCCCCGTACATTGTTCTGTATCTCTGAGACCCCGTACACTGTTCTGTATCTCTCTTGAGACCCCCGTACATTGTTCTGTATCTCTGAGACCCCCGTACATTTGTTCGGTATCTCTGAGACCCCCCGTACACTGTTCTTATATCTGAGACCCCCGTACATTGTTCTGTATCTCTGAGACCCCGTACACTGTTCTGTATCTCTGAGACCCCCGTACATTGTTTCTGTATCTCTGAGACCCCGTACACTGTTCTGTATCTCTGAGACCCCCGTACATTGTGTTCTGTATCTCTGAGACCCCCGTACACTGTTCTGTATCTCTGAGACCCCCGTACATTGTTCCTGTATCTCTGAGATCCCCGTACATTGTTCTTTTATCTCTGAGACCCCGTACATTGTTCGTATCTCTGAGACCCACGTACATTGTTCTTATCTCTGGAACCCCCGCACATTGTTCTGTATCTCTGAGACCCCCGTACATTGTTCTATCTCTGAGACCCCCGTACATTGTTCTGTATCTCTGAGACCCCCGTACACTGTTCTGTATCTCTGAGACGCCCGTACATGTTCTGTATCTCTCGAGACCCCCGTACATTGTTCTGTATCTCTGAGACCGCCCGTACACTGTTCTGTATCTCTGAGACCCCCGTACATTGTTCTGTATCTCTGAGACCCCCGTACACTGTTCTGTATCTCTGACCCACCCCCGTACATTGTTCTGTATCTCTGAGACCCCACCCCCGTACACTGTTCTGTATCGCTTAGACCCGTACATTGTTCTGTATCTCTGAGACCCCCGTATATTGTTCTGTATCTCTGAGCCCCCGTACATGTTCTGTATCTCTGAGACCCCGTACATTGTTCTTATCTCTGAGACCCCGTACATTGTTCTTATCTCTGCTACCCCGTACATTGTTCTTATCTCTGAGACCCCCGTACATTGTTCTTATCTCTGGACCCCCCGTACATTGTTCTGTATCTCTGAGACCCCCGTACATTGTTCTGTATCTCTGAGACCCCGTACATGTTCTGTAGCTCTGATACCCCATACATTGTTCTTATCTCTGAGACCCCCCGTACACTGTTCTGTATCTCTGAGACCCCCGTACATTGTTCTGTATCTCTGAGACCCCCGTACATTGTTTCTGTATCTCTGAGACCCCCGTACATTGTTCTGTAGCTCTGATACCCCGTACATTGTTCTTATCTCTGAGACCCCCGTACATTGTTCTGTAGCTCTGATACCCCGTACATTGTTCTTATCTCTGAGACCCCCATACATGTGTATTCTGTCAGTCTGAGATCCCCGTACATTGTTCTTATCTCTGAGACCCCCGTACATTGTTCTTATCTCTGAGACCCCCATACATTGTTCTGTATCTCTGAGACCCCCGTACATTGTTCTTATCTCTGAGACCCCGTACATTGTTCTTACCTCTGAGACCCCCATACATTGTTCTGTATCTCTGAGACCCCCGTACATTGTTCTGTATCTCTGAGCCCCCCGTACATGTTCTTATCTCTGTAACCCCGTACTGTTCGATCTCTAGACCCCCTACATGTTTCTGTATCTCTCTGAGACCCCCGTACATTGTTCTTATCTCTGAGACCCCCGTACATTGTTCTTATCTCTGAGACCCCCGTAATTGTTCTGTATCTCTGAGACCCCGTACATTGTTCTTATCTCTGAGACCCCCGTACATTGTTCTTTTCTCTGAGACCCCCGTCATTGTTCTGTATCTGAGACCCCCGTACATTGTTCTTATCTCGAGACCTCCGTATTGTCTTACTCGAGACCCCGTACATTGTTCTATCTCTAGACCCCCGTACATTGTTCTTATCTCTGAGACCCCTTACATTGTTCTGTATCTCTGAGACCCCGTACATTGTTCTGTATCTCTGAGACCCCTGTACATTGTTCTGTATCTCTGAGACCCCCCGTACATTGTTCTTATCTCTTAGACCCCGTACATTGTTCTGTATCTCTGAGACCCCGTACATTGTTCTGTATCTCTGAGACCCCCGTACATTGTTCTGTATCTGAGACCCCGTACATTGTTCTTATCTCTGAGACCCCCGTACATGTTCTGTATCTGAGACCCCGTACATTGTTCTGTATCTGAGACCCCTGTACATTGTTCTGTATCTCTGAGACCCCCGTACATTGTTCTGTATCTCAGAGACCCCCGTACATTGTTCGTATCTCTGAGACCCCCGTACATTTTCTGTATCTCTGAGACCCCCATCCTGTTCTGTATCTCTGAGACCCCCGTACATTGTTCTTATCTCTGAGACCCCTTAGATTGTTCTTATCTCTGAGACCCCCGTACATTGTTCTGTTCTGGCAATGGTGGATTAAGCCTAGTTTTGGCCCTCGAAAATTATTACTCAATGCCCATCTACACTTAGGGCAAGGCCCCACTACAACGTACTTAATTGCGAGCGTTATCGTGTGCGTGGTTCTTGAACGCATGCATTACAAACAAGTGAACGGACGCGCAATCTATCTTTCTATCTATCTTTATCACATCTATCTATCTATCATCTATCTATCTATCTTCTATATCTTCATCATCTATCCTATCTATCTATCTCTGCTATCTATCTATCTATCTATCTATTTATTCTTTATCTATCTATCTATCTATCTATCTATCTATCTATCTATCTATCTATCTATCTATCTATCTATCTATCTATCTATCTATCTATCTCTGCTATCTATCTATCTGTCTGTCTGTTTGTCTATCCATCTATCTATCTATCTATCTATCTATCATCTATCTATCTATCTATTATCTATTCCTTTTTCTACTATCTATCTATCTATCTATCTATCTATCCATCTATCATCCTATCGATCTATCATCTATCTATCTATCTATCTATCATCTATCTATTATCTATCTATCTATCCTATCTATCTATCATCTATCTATTTTTTTATCTATCTATTTTATCTATCTAGCTATCTATCTATCTATCTATTATCTATCTATCGATCTATCTATCTTCTATCTATCTATCTATCTATCTTCTACATCTCTGCTATCTATCTATCTGTCTGTCTGTTTGTCTATCCATCTATCTATCTATCTATCTATCTATCTATCTATCATCTATCTATCTATCTATATATCTATTCTTTTTCTATCTATCTATCTATCTATCTATCTATCTATCTATCTATCTATCTATCTATCTATCTATCGATCTATCATCTATCTATCTATCTATCTATCTATCTATCTATCATCTATCTATCTATCTATCTATCTATCTTCTAGCTATCTATCTATCTATCTATCATCTACTATTTTTTATCTATCTAGTTTTTATCTATCTATTCTTATCTTCTATCTATCTATCTTCTATCTATCTATCTATCTATCTATCTATCTATCTATCTATCATCTATCTATCTATCTATCTATCTATCTATCTATCTATCTATCTATCTATCATCTATCTTATCTATCATCTATTATATCTATCTATCATCTATCTATTCTTATCTATCTATCATCTACTATCTATCTAACTATCTATCTATCTATCTATCTATCTATCTATCTATCTACTAATATATCTATCATTATCTATCCTATCATCTATCTCTCTATCTATCACCTATCTATTCTTTATCTATCTATCTATCTATCTATTTTCTAAAGATTCATACACACGCTCAATTTTTGAGCGAGCAACGACCCCCAAAGGGAGAACGATATACACAGCGAACAGCCATTTCGGCCGAGAAATCGTCCGTGTGTATTCATTCGGTCAGGGTCATTGATCGTTTAAAACATAAGCATGTGTACGAACCTTATCTATGTATTCTCTATTATCTATATCTCTCAATTTCTATATATCTAAATATATATTATCTATCTATCTATTCTCTATCTGTCTATCTATCTATCATCTATCTATCAATCTATCTATCTATCTATCATCTATCTATCATCTATCTATCTATCTATCTATCTATCTATCTATCATATATCTATCTATTATCACATCTATCTAATCTATCTCTATCTTCATCTATCATCTATCATCTATCTGATCTATCTATCATCTATCTACATCTACCTATCTATCTATCATCTATCATCTATATATCTATCTACTATCTATCTATCTATCTATATCTATCTATCTATCTTCTATCTATTATCTATCATCTTCTATCTATCATCTATTATCATCTATCATGCATCTATTCATCTATCTAGCTATCTATCTTATTTTCTATCAATCAAAAGGCTTTATTGGCAGGATTAATTTACATTTTGACGTTGCCAAATCAAACAATAATAACTAGAAAGGGAAACTTTAAAGGACAAGTAAAGCCACAGAACAACACTGAACCAGAAGGCAGAACACCTTGATATATAACCAGTATCTGTGTCTTACCTCTCATTTTGATGTGGGTGCTGGGAAATTTACTAAATAACATTGGTTTGTGCTTATACCTCTCATCATTCTAGTATCACACAGTTTGGTTCAACGACCATTAGGTCTGCACATGCTCAGTCCTTAGCTATGGCAGAAACTTGTTACAGTTGGTCACACCCACTTAAAATCTCTAGCCAATCCTTTTACAGGACAGATACAAGTCAGTAAGCATGTGACTGAGGTCAGGAGTGTGGCCTGGCAGAGCACATACACACCATATACTTCATCCAGTTCTTAACAGGCTTACATTTACTTTAATACAATTTACTGAAGGGGATATTTATAGCTATTGGTGTTTTTAGGGGGGTTGTTTTCAGATTCTCAAGTATAAAAAAAGGTTTAGTTCTCCTTTAAGTATAAACTTTGAATTTGGCTTAAAAGGCTGCATTTTGGAAGGGAATGTGAGTGTTTGTGCTGCAGATTTTAAAACTCAATAATGCCGATGATGATGACATTGTTGTTTTGTACTTACCCTTTAAATATGGCTGTCACATGAATTAAAGGCAGGTCAGTTGGTGTGTGTACTCGTGTCAGGTTGGGGGATAAAAGACCAACCAATCAGATCTTATTTCACATTTGAAAGCTAACATCTGATTGGTTGGGGCAAAATTAGCACCATTTTTAACAAAAAGAACTTTTATTGAATAACCCTGTTACTTTTTTGATGATTGGTCAAAATGTGTTTTTTAACTATACTTACCCTTTAAATATCAAAGCAGCAAAGGTAATCCTGCACACACCTATGCAAGTTCAAAAGTCCATGCTTTGCTGAGTGCAATGGTAGACCCTCTTTGGAGGTCAGATATCAAGAACAGAAGAGCACCATGTACATTAGTCTTACTTGTGTATTTTATTTTATTGTGTATTTTATTTCTTCATACACAGGGTACACAAACAGTGTAATGTTTTGGTACACAAGATGTACCTTCTTCAGACAACAAGTTACAAATATGATTCATATTGTGACTTATATAGATAGAGGAAGTGGATAACTAGCACCATCTAGTGGTGATAGAGGGATAAAGAAATATATGGTTCTATGTATTCTTGTGTTTTATCCCCCCCCCATATATACACAGAGTCATCTTTTGGGCAAGAAGCAGGACAGTCCAAGATTACAGTTTAAACCTTTGGGATGTATTGCATCCAAAGTAAAAATCCAAAAGGATTCCCTCCGTAGTAGTAGGTTATGCCTATCACCTCCTCTGGGTAAAGTAGGCACATGGTCGATGACCTTTCAAATCTGATACAAGGTGTCTACATTTGAGGAAATGGGTTGCCACAGGTGTGACATCATATTTACTCTTAGAGAGAGGGGTGTCATTCATGGTTCTCTTTAGTGCCAGTTTGATATCACTGCGGTGACGTTGGAATCTCTTTTTGAATGGGCCAATCGTCTTCCCAACATATATGAGGGTGCAGGGGCATTCAAGTGAGTAGATACAGTACTCGGTATTGCAGTTCATACATCCCCTGATGTTATAGGCTTTACCTGAACGTGGGTGGTGAAATGATACAATTGTAGCAGCGAAACCTTTTTTGTGTATGAATACAAACTGGGATTTTTTATATTGGATGACAGGTGCAGCTTGAACAGCTGTGAATAGAGGGCGGTCCCTTTTGGTAACGGATTGATGATTGGATTTGGATGGATGGATGGATGGATGGATTGGATGGATGGTGGATGGTGGATGGATGATGGATGGATGGATGGATGGCTGGATTGGATGGATGGTGGATGATGGATGGATGACGGATGGATAGATTGGATGGATGGTGGATGGATGGTGGATGGATGGATGGATGGATGGTGGTGGTGGATGGATGGTGGATGGATGATGGATGATGGTTGATGATGGTGGATGGATGGCCTGGATTGTGATGGTGGATGGATGGATGGGATGACGGATGGATAGATTGGATGGATGGTGGATGGATGGGGATGGATGGTGTGGATGATAGGATGGGGGATGATGGATGGATGGATGGATGATGGATGGATGGATGGATGGATGGAGGGATGGGATGGATGGATGGAAAGATGGGATTGATGATGGCATGGATGGATGATGGATGGATTGGATGGATGGAGGATGGAGGATTGGATGGATGGATGGAGGATGGATGGATGGATGGATGGGATGGATGGAGATATTGGATGGATGATGGATGGATGTGGGATGGATTGGATGGTGGATTGGATTGGATGGATTGATGGATGATGGTGTGGAGGATGGATGGATGGATGGGTATGGATGTGTTGGACTGAGGGGTGGGATGGTGGATGTGGCTGATGGATGGATGGTGCTGGACTGGGATGAGAGGATTGGATGGATGGATGGTGGATGGATTGGATGGATGGATGATGGATGGATTGGATGGATGATGGATTGGATTGGATGGATGGATGGATGGATGGATTGGATGTGCTGGCTGATGGATGGATTGGATGGATGGGGATTGGTGGATGGATGGATGGATGGAGGATTGGATGGATGGATGGATTGGATGGATGGGATGGATGGATGGATGGATGGATTGATGGATTGGATGGGATGGAGGGATGATGGGATGGATGGGGATGGATGATTGGATTGGATGGATGGATGGATAGATGGATTGGATTATGGATGACTGGGTGGATGGATGGATGAGGGATGGATGGATTGGATGGATGGATGATGGATTGGTGGATGATGGATGGACTGGGTGGAGGGGATGATAGATTGGATGGATGGGGGATGGATTGGATGATGGATGATGGATTTGATGGATGGATGGATTGGATGGATGGATTGGATGGATGATGGATGAGTGGACGGACTGGGTGGATGGATGGATGGATGGATGGATGGACTGGTGGTATGGAATGGATAGATGGATTGGATGGATGGTTGGATGGATAGATGGATTGGATGGATAGATTGGGTGGATGGATGGATGGATATGGATGGATGGAGGATGGATGGATGGATGGACTGGTGGATGTATGTAGATTGGGTGGATGGATTGTGGATAGATGGATTGTGTGGTTGATGGATGGATGATGGACGGGTGGATGGATGGTAGATGGGATGGTGGATGTAGATGGATTGAGGATGATGTGATGCTGGGTGGGATGGATAGATGTGGTGATTGGATGGATGTGGGTGGATGATGGATATGGATTTTTTAAAAAGTGCCTTCTAGGGAGGTTGGCTTTAAAAGTTGGTGTGGTAACTACCCTCCCCTTAATGTGTGCAGTTTAATACAAGGTTTGTTACTATTAGAGATGGAGTCGTACTCGACACGTGCAGAGACAAGGGATCCAGAGGGGCATATTGGAAATTACTCACTATACTAACCTTAACAAAATACTTCTAACATTGCTAACCAAATCATAATGGCCAATGGCTAATGGCCAGACCCAATGATTCCCCCTCTGCTGGCACGTTGACAACAGTACATAATGTCCTCCAATGTCTCTGCCATTAACAGGATGGTAAGGGAGCTGTGTCTTACCTCCCATTCCTCAATAACAGGAGGTAAAGGAGCTGTGTCTTACCTCCCATTCCTCAATAACAGGAGGTAAGGGAGCTGTGTCTTACCTCCCGTTCCTCAATAACAGAGGTAAGGTAGCTGTTCTTACCTCCCGTTCCTCAATAACAGGAGGTAAGGGAGCTGTGTCTTACCTCCCGTTCCTCAATAACAGGAGGTAAGGAGCTGTGTCTTACTCCCCGTTCCTCAATAACAGAGGGTAAGGGAGTCTGTGTCTTACCTCCAATTCCTCAATAACAGGGTAAGGAGCTGCGTCTTACCTCCCGTTCCTCAATAACAGGAGTTAAGGGAGCTGTGTCTTACCTCCCGTTCCTCAATAACAGGAGGTAAGGGAGCTGTGTCTTACCTCCCGTTCCTCAATAACAGGAGGTAAGGGAGCTGTGTCTTACCTCCAATTCCTCAATAACAGGAGGTAAAGGAGCTGCGTCTTACCTCCCGTTCCTCAATAAAACGTTCAGGAGCTGGGAATAAAGTTACAGAACTTACTCGATCTCTCGCTCCCCTGCCGCGTCCTCAGACAGGTCCCGGCATACTTAGTACTCTATGCGCCTGTGCGATGTTTGTTTTAATGTACCGATTAAATGGTGGATGTTGGAGGGTACAGCAATGATATGTCTTCCACAGGGTTAGGGGCGGTGTAAACAATGTTACAATTACTACTGGCAAAGGAAAAATTGTGTTTCTCGGGCTGTGTAACAAGTAACTAAACTGAATTAACGTTAAACTGTTCACAGTAACGGAGCGTCCCGTGCACATGGTAATTGTTATTAGTGGGAGGGGGGGACGATATTCACATGATAACTGACAGGTCCTCCCTCTGGGAAACCTAAAAACCTAATATTTACAAAACAGGACGGATTGGGAAAGGAGAGAAGTGTGGGGGATGAAATTATCTCTTTATGGTATGAGGGTTTTCAAAGTTGGAGTTGGATAGTTATGGCCCTTTAAATGTAAATTCCCTGTGACACCATCCCCCACTCCCCCTACCCCACTCCCCCTACCCCCTACCCCAGACCCCACACCAAAAAGGAAAGGAGAGTCACACACACAGAAATACAACTTAAAGGGTAAGTAACGGATCTCACTCACACTTACCATGTACCATCCGGTATATTTATATAGTAGAACTAGCAGTACTGACAGAGGGTAACTGGGTCTGTACCGGGAGGGTAAGTAACGGATCTCACTCACACTTACCGTGTACCATCCGGTATATTTATATAGTAGAACTAGCAGCACTGACAGAGGGTAACTGGGTCTGTACCGGGAGGGTAAGTAACGGATCACACTCACACTTACCGTGTACCATCCGGTATATTTATATAGTAGAACTAGCAGTACTGACAGAGGGTAACTGGGTCTGTACCGGGAGGGTAAGTAACGGATCTCACTCACACTTACCGTGTACCATCCGGTATATATGTGTATACATACACTAGGATATTTAATAATAAATCAGTGGTTCCTTGTGATTGTGATATATTGGATTTTACATCCAGTTTCTAGGACGGTTGGATCTGTTTGACTCTGATATTACTTGACACAGAAACCCAGGACAGACCTACTGACCACCGGACCAGCACTGACCACATCCAAGCAACTCGCCACTAAGCCTCTGTGCAGGTAATTGAGCTACATTCACTTATATCCTGTCCTCCTGATCCCATGCATCCCATCACGTGTCTCCGACTGCCTCCTGACATCCCATCACGTGTCTCCGACTGCCTCCTGACATCCCATCACGTGTCTCCGACTGCCTCCTGACATCCTTAATGGGTCTGTACCGACCGGATGGGTAAGTTACCGGTCTCACTCACTTACCGTGTACCATCCGGTATATTTATATAGGAGAAACTAGCAGTAGCTGACACAGAGGGTAACCTGGGTTCTGTCCGGGTAGGTCGTAGTAACGTATCTCACTCACACTTTACCGTGTACCCATCCGGTATTGTATTAGTTAGAACTAGCAGGCTGACAGAGGGTAATCGGGTCTGTGTACCGGGAGGTAAGACGCGTATCTCATCACACTTACCGTGTACCATCCGGTATAATTTATTATAGTAAACCTCAGTCGCAGTTACTGAGTCTACGAGGAATGTCTAACTGTTACCAGGTTAATCGCGATCGGGAAAGCGTTGCGAGGGTAATGTGACGGAGGGTAGTCTCGTCACTTAACACCTTACCGTGTACCATCCGGTATATTTATATAGTAGAACACAGCCTGACAGAGGGTTAACGGGTCTGTACCGTGAGGAAGAATTACCTTGGGTGGTAAGTAACGGATCTCACTCACACTTTTACCCGTGTACCATTCCGGTATATTATCATATAGTATAACTCGCAGAATTGACAGAGGGTACTGGGCTGTACGCGGAGTGTAAGTAAACGGATCTCACTCAATTACCGTTACCATCCGTATATATATATAGTAGAAACTAGAAGACATCGACAGAGGGTTAACTCGGTGGTTCGATTATCGGTACAACCTTGGGGCACCGGGAGGGTAAGTACGGATCCAGCTCACACTTACCGTGTACCACCGGTATATTTTTATATAGTAGAACTAGCATACTGACAAGGGAATACTGGGTCTGTACCGGGGGGTAAGTAACGGATTCTCACTCACCTTTTACAGTGTTACCAGCCGGTATTTTATATAGTAGAACTAGGCAGTACTGACGAGGGTACACTGGGTCTGTTCCGGGAGGTTAAGTACGGATCTCTCACTCAACTTACCGTGTACATCCGTTTATATTTATAAGTAGAACTAGCCAGCATGACGAGGTAACTTGGGTCTGTACGGAGGGTAAGTAAAACGATCTCAGCTCACAAGTACCGTGACAACTACCGGTATATTTTTATATGTAGAACGCAAGCAGCTGAAGGGTAACTGGGACTGGCTTACCGGGAGGGTAAGTAACATCTCACTCACATTACCGTGTTTACCATCCGGTATATTTATATAGTAGAACTAGCCAACTGACAGAGGGTAACTGTGTCGTGTACCGGGGGGTAGTAAGGATCTCACTCACACTTACCGTGTCCCATCCGGTTATATTTATATAGTAGAACTGCAGTAGCTGACAGAGGTAACTGGGTCTGTTAACCGTGGAGGTAAGTAACGGATCTCACTCACACTTACCGTGTACACACCGGATATTTTATTATAGTTAGAACTGCAGACTAACAAGGGTAATGGGTCTGTACCGGGAGGGTAAGTAACGCGATCTCACTCACACTTACCGATGTCCATCCGGTATAGTTTATATAAGAGAACTAGTCAGTACTGACAGAGGTAAACTGGGTATCTGTACGGAGGGTAAGTACGGATCTCACTCACACTACCGGACCATCCGGTATATTTATATGTAGAACCTGAGTCGATGACAGAGGGTAACTGGTCTGTCACACGGGAGGGTACGTAACCGGATCTCACCACCAACTAACGTGTACCATCCGGTATAGATTATAAAGTTAAGAACTAGCCAGTTTAGCTGACAAGGGTAAGCTGCGGTGTCGTCCGGGAGGGTAAGTTAAGCCGATCTCACTCACACTTACCGTGTACCATCCGGATATATATTATAGTAGAACAGCAGCTACTGACAGGGGTAATTGGTTCTGTTCCGGGGAAGGTACGTAACGGGATCTCACTACACCTTACCGTGTACCATCCGGTATATTTATATAGTAGAACTAGCAGCAACTTGACGAGGTAACTGGGTCTGTACCGGGGAGGGTAAAGTACGGATTCACTCACCTCACCGTGTACCATCCGTATATTTTTATATAGTCAACTAGCAGTAGCTGGACGAGGGTGAAACTGGGTCTGTACCGGGAGGTAAGTACTGATCCTCACTCACACTTACCGTTAGGTACAACATCCGGTTATTTATACTAGTTAGAACTAGCCAAGTACTGACAGAGGGTATGGGTCTGTCACCGGGAGGTGAAAGTGAACGGATCTCACTCACAACTTACGCACGTGTACATCCGTTATATTATATAGTAGAACTAGCAGTCGGACAGAGGGTAACTGGTCTGTTACCGGGAGGGTAAGTAACGGATCTCACTCAACTTTACCGTGTACCATCCGGTTATATTTATTAGTGAACTAGCAGCACTGAACAGAGGGTGTAACTGGGTCTGTACCGTGGGGTAAGTAACGGATCTCACACACTGACCGTGTACCCATCCGAGTATTTTTATTAGAATAGCAAGTACTGACAGAGGGTAACTGGTTCTTGTCCGGTAGGGTAAAGTAAACGGATTCGCACTCACACTTACCGTGTACCATCGGTATATTTATATTAGTAGCAATAGCAGTACTGACAGAGGGTAACTGGGTCTGTACCGGGAGGTAAGTAACGGATCTCCTCACTCACACTTAACTTGTTTCACCATTCCTGGTATATTTATATATAGTAGAACTAGCGTCACTGACAAGAGGTAAAACTGGGTCCTGTACCGGGAGGGAAGTTAACGGATTTCACTCCACACTACCGTGTACATCTCGTAGATTATTTATATAGTAGAACTAGCAGTACTGACAGAGGGTAACTGGTCCGTACCGGGAGGGTAATAACGGATCTCACTCACATTACACGTGTTATACCATCCGGTATATTTATATAGTAAACAGCAGCAATGACAAGGTAACTGGGTCTGTACCGAGGAGGGAGTAACGGATCATCACTCACACTTACGCTGTACCATCCGGTATATTTTAATAAGTAGAACTAGGCATGTACTGACAGAGGGAGACTGGTGTCTGTACCGGAGGGGTAAGTAAGGACTCCACCCACACTTACCGTTAACCCAATCCCGGTATATTATATAGTAAACCTGACAGACTGACAGAGGGGAACTGGGTCTGTACAGGGAGGGTAAGTAACGGATCCTCACTCACTACGACCGAGTACCATCCGGTATATTTATATAGTAGAACTAGCGAGAATGACAGAGGGTAACGGGTCTGTACCGGGAGGGAGTCACGATCACTCACCACTTACCGTTGTACCATCCGTATATTTTATAGTAGAACTACAGCGAGTGACACAGAGGGAACTGGGTCTCGTACCGGGAGGTAGTTAACGGATCTCACTCACACTTAACGGTACACTCCGGTTATATTTATATATTAGAACTAGCAGTTACTGGCAGAGGGTAACTGGGTCTGTACCGCGGAGGGTAAGTAACGGTCTCACTACACTTACCTGTACCATCCGGTATATTTATATAGTAGAAACTAGCATACCGACGGCGACGGGTAACGTGGGTCTGTTACCCGGGAGGTAAGTAACGGATCTCACTCAACACTTTACCGTATTACCATCCGGTATATTTTATATAGTAAGAACTACAGCCCTGACGAGGGTAACTTGGTCTGTACGGGGAGGGTAGTAACGGAATCTCACTCACACTTACCGTGTACCCATCCGGTATATTATATATAGTAAGAACTATGCAAGTACTGCAAGGGTAACTGGGTTCGTGTACCGGGAGGTAAGTTACGGATCTCACCTCACACTTACCCCCCGTGTACCATCCGCCCCCCCCCGGTATATTTATATAGAGAACTAGCAGCGCTGAACAGAGGTAACGGGCTCCGTACCGGGAGGGTAACGTAACGGATCTCACTCACACTTACGTGTACCCATCCGGTTATTATATAGTAGAAGCCATACTGACAGAGGGTAAACGTGGTCTGTCCGTGCAGGGTAAGGTAACGGATTCTCAACTCACACCTTACCGTGTACCATCAGGTATATATTAGATAGTAGAACTAGCAGCATGACGAGGGTAACTGGGTCTGTACCGGGAGGGTAAGTAAACTTGCGATCTCACTCACATTAAACCATGTACGCATCCGGTATATTTATATAGTAGCGACTAGCAGCAAGTGACATAGGGGTAATGGGTCTGTACGGGAGGTATAGTAACGGATCTCACCTCACACTTACTCGTGTCATCCTCCGGTATATTTTATATAGAACTATCATGATTGCGAGAGGGTAAACTGGGTCTGTACCGGGAGGGTAAAGTAACCGGCTCCTCACATTACCGTCGTACCTCCGGTATAATTTATATAGTGAACTAGCAGTTACGGACAGAGTGTAACGGGTCTTGACGGGAGGGTAAGTAACGGATCTCACTCACCACCGTTTACCGTGTACCATACACCGGTCATATTTTTAGTAGAAACTAGCAGTACTGCAGAGGGTACTGTGTCGTAACCGAGGTAAACGTAACCGATCTCACTCACACTCACGTGTACCATCCGTACATTTGATATAGATAGGGGGGGGGGGGGGCAATAGCAGTTACTGACAGAGGGTTAACTTGGTCTGTACGGGAGAAAAAACGGTAAGTACGGATCTCACATCACACTTTACGTGTACCCATCCGGTAATTTTATAGTAAAACTAGCCACACTGACAGGAGGGGTAACTGGGTCTGTTACCGGAGGGTAAGTAAGGACTCCACCAACTTAACCGTGTACCATCCGTATTATTTATGATAAGTAGAACTAGCAGTAACTGACAGAGGTTAAACTGGGTTCTTACCGGGAGGGTAGTAAGCGGGATCTCACTCACACTTACCGTGTACCATACCGGTATATTTATATAGTAAACTGCAGCGCTGACAGAGGGTAACTGGGGTGTACGGATTAGGGGGTAAGTAACGGATCTCAACTCACCACTTACGCGTGTACCTCTCGGTATATTTAATCGTAGAGAACTAGGCAGCTGACAGAGGGTCGGGTCTGTATGACGGGAGGGTAAGTAACGGATCGTCACTCACACTTACCGTGTACCATCCGGTATTTTATATATAGAACTGCACGACTGACAGAGGGTACTGGGTCTGTACGGGAGGGTAAGTAACGACTCACTCACACTTTACCCGGTGTACCATTCCGGTATCTTATATATGAAAGAACTAGCCGCAATGAGAGCGGAACTGGTCTGTTTACCGGGAGGGTACGTAACGATCTACACTCACCCTTAACCGTGTTCCATCCGGTATATTTATATAGTTAGACTAGCAGCTGACAGAGGGTACTGGTCTGTACAGCGGAGGGTAAGTAACGGGATCTCAACCACACTATCCGTGTACCATCGGTATTATTATAGTAGAACTAGCATGCTGAAGAGGTAACTGGGTCTGTACAGGAGGTAAGTAAACGTATCAGCACATTACCATTTACCATCCGGTAATATTTATATAGTAGAACTAGCAGTAGCTGACAGAGGGTTAACTGGCGTCTTACCGGGAGGGTAAGTAACGGGATCTCACTCACACTTACCCGTGTACATCCGATAATTTATATAGTAGAACTAGCATGCTGACAAGAGGGCTAACTGGGTCGTAACGGGAGGGTAAGTAACGGATCTCACTCACACTTACCGTGTACCATCCGGTTATTTATATAGTCGAGACTAGCAGGCTGAAACAGAGGGTAACTGGGTTCTGTACCCCGGGAGGGTAAGTAAAGGATCTCACTCACATTACCGTGTACCACCGGTATATTTATATAGTAGAAACTACAACCGCTGACAGAGGGGAACTGGGTCTGTACCGGGAGGGTAAGTAACGGATCTCACTCACACAATACACGTGTTACATCGGTATCATTATATTAGTGAACTAGCAGTCGTGACAGAGGTAATACATGGGTCTCTTACACGGAGGTAAGTAAAGATTCTCATCACACTTGTGTACCATCCGGTTCATATTTATATACGTAGGAAACTAGCAGTACTGACACGAGGGTAATAGGGTCTGTACCGGGAGGGTAAGTACGGATTCTCACTCACACTTAACGTGTACATCGGTATATTTATAGTAGAAATAGCATACTGACAAGGGTGAACGGGGGTTCTGTTAAGCGGGAGGTAAGTAACGGATCTCACTCACATATTACCGTGTGACCATCCGGTATATTAGATAGTAGAAGACCTAGCCAGTTACTGACAGAGGTGGTACTGGGTCTGTACCGGGAGTGGTAAGTACGGATCTCACTCACATACCGTGTACCATCCGTATATTTATATAGTAAACTAGCAGTACTGACAGAGGGTAACTGGGTCTGTACCCGGGAGGGTAAGTAACGACTTCACTCACATACCGTGTACCATCCGGTATATTTATATTGTAGACCTAGCAGGACTGACACGAGGGTTAACTGGGTCCTGTACCGGAGGGTAAGTAACTGGATCTTCACTCCTCATCAACTACCGTGTACCATCCGGTATATTTATATATAATAATAGCAGTACTGATCAGAGGGTTAACTGGGTCTGTAACCGGAGGGTAGTAATCGGATCTCACTCACACTTACCGTGTACCATCCGGTAATTTGATAGTAGTAACTGCAGTGACTGACAGCGGGTAAATGGGTCTGTAGGGAGAGTAAGTACTGTCTCACTACACCCACTTACCGTGTACCCATCCGGTATATTTAGATAGTAGAACTAGCAGTATGGATAGAGGGTAACTGGGTCCCTGTACCGGGAGGGTAAGTACGGATCTACTCACACTATACCAGTGTACCATCGTATTTATTATTAGTAGAATAAGCAGTACTGGAAGAGGGTACATGTGTCTTGTCCGGGAGGAGTAACGGATTCTCCTACCACTTACCGTGTACCACCGGTATATTTATATAAGTAGAAACTAGCAGTACTGACAGAGGTAACTGGTCTGTGCCGGAGGGTAATAACGGACTCCTCACACTTACCGTCGGTACCCCGGTTTAATTTATATAGTAAGAAACTAGCAGTACTGACCAGACGGGTAACTGGAGTCTGGTACCCGGGAGGTTAGTAACGGATGCTACACTCACTTACCGTGTGACATCCGTTATATATATGTAGAACTAGCAGTCGACAGAGGGTACTGGGTCTGTACCGGGAGAGGTAAGTAACTTGGATCTCACTCACACTTACCGTGTACAATCGGTATAATTATATGTAGAACTACAGCACGTCACTGACAGAGGGTAACTGGGTCTGTACTCGGGAGGAAGTACGGATCTCACTCACACTTACCGGTACCATCCTGTATTTATTGATAGTAGAACTAAGCAGTACCTGACAGAGGGTAACGGGTCTGTTACCGGGAGGGTAAGTAACGGAGTCTCACTCACATTACCGTGTACCATCCGTTATATTTATAAGTAGAAACTAGCAGTCTCGACAGAGTGGTAAAATGGGTACTGTAACGGAGGTGTTAAGTAACGGATCTCTCACTCACACTTATACCGTGTACCATCCGGTATATTTAATAGTAGAAACTAGCCATAGCGGACCAGGGTAACTTGGGTCTGTACCGGGGAGTGTAGTAACGGATTCTCACTCACAATTTACCGTGTACCTCCGTATTTTTATATAGTAGAACAGGCAGTCAGGCTGACAGAGGGTAACTGGTCTGTACCGGGAGGTACAGTAACGGATTCCACAAACACTTACCGTGTCACCTCCGGTATATTATAGATCGTAGAACTAGAAGTGCTGAAAGAGGGTAACTGGGTCTGTACCGGGAGGGTAAGTACGGATCTCACTCACATTCCTGTAAACCATCGTATATTTATATAGTAGTAACTAGTCAGTCCTGGACAGAGGGTAAACGGGTCTGTACCGGGGGTAAAGTAACGATCTCCTGCACCACTTGACCGTGTACTCCGGTATATTATACTTAGAACTAGCAGTGCTGACAGGGTACTGGTTCTGTACCAACGGGGGTAACGTACGGATCTCACTCCACACTTACTGTGTACCATCCGGTATAATTTATATTAGTAGAACTAGCAGTACTGACGAGGGTAACTAGGGTCTGTTACCGGGAGGGTAAGTAAACGTATCTCACTCACACGTACCCGTGTACGCATCCGTATTATTTTATAGTAGAAACTAGCACGCTGACAGAGGGTAAACTGGGTCTGTACCGGGAGAGAGTAGACTCCTTATGTACCGATATTTTCGAATACTGTATGCAGGGGTACTGGGTGTACCCGGTAAGTAACGGATCCACTCACACTTACCGTGTACATCCGGTATATTATATAGTAGAACTGCACCGTACTGACAGAGTAACGGGGTCGTACGGGAGGGTAAGTAACGGGAATCTCACTCAACTCACATTACCGTGTACTCCATCCGGTATAGATTATATAGGTAGTAAATAGCACCGCTGACAAAGGGTAACTGGGGTACTGTACCGGGAGTTCAGAACGGATCTATCTACTTACCTGGGGGTACCATCCGGTTATTTATATAGTAGTTTGGAACTAGACAGTACTGGACAGGGGTAACGGGCTGTTACCGGGAGGGGGTAAGTAACGGATCTCACTCACCTTTACCGTGTACCATCCGGTATATTTATATAGTAGAACTAGCAAGTTACTGGACAGCGGGTAATGGGTTTCTGTACCGGGAGGGTAAAGTAACGGATTCACTCACACTGGTACCGTGTACCATCCGGTATATTTATATAGTAGAAACATAGGCAGTCCTGACAGAGGGTAATCGGTCTGTACGGGAGGTAAGTAAGGATCGCCACTCACACGTACCGTTTACCATCCGGAGTATTTATATAGTAGAACTAGCAGACGCTGACAGAGGGTAAAACTTGGGTCTGTACGGGAGGTTAAGTAAAGGATATCACTCACACTACCGGTACCATCCGGTAATTTATATAGTAGAACTAGAGCACTGACAGAGGGTACTGGGTTCGTACAGGGGGGTTAAGGTAACGGACTCACTCAACACTTACCGTGTTACCATCCGGTATATTTATAAGTAGAAACTAGCGACGTGGAAGAGGTAAATGGGTTGTTACCGGGAGGGTAGTAAGGATCTCACTCACCACTACCGGTTACCATCCGGTATATATATATAGTAGAATAGCAGCACTAACAGAGGGGTAACTGGGTTCTGTACGGGAGGGTTAAGTAACGGATTCTCACTCACAATTACAGTGTACCATCCGGTATATTTATATAGTAGAATAGCAGCACTGACAGAGGGTAACTGGGTCGTGTACCGGGAGGGGTAAGTAACGGAGCTCCACTCACCACTTACCGTGTACCATCCGGTATATTATATTAGTAGAAACTAGCAGCCACTGCAGAGGGTTAACTGGGTTCTGTCCGGGAGGGTAAGTTAACGGACTCCTCACACTTCCGGTCCATCCGGTATATTATATAGAGAACTAGCGCGCTGACAGAGGGTCACTGGGTTGTACGGGAGGGTAAGTAACGGATCTCACTCACAATTTCCGTGACCATCGGTTAGATTTATATAGGAGAAACTAGCAGGACGACAGAGGGGGGGGGGGGGGGGGGGGGGGGGGGGGGTGGGGGGGGTGGGGGGGGGGGGGGGGGGGGGGGGGGGGGGGGGGGGGGGGGGGGGTGGGGGGGGGTGTGGGGGGGGGGTGGGGGGGGGGGGGGGGGGGGGGGTGGGAGGGGGGGGGGGGGTTGTTTTTTTGGGTGTGTTTTTTTTTTTTTTTTTTGGGGGGGGGGGGGGGGGGGGGGGGGGGGGGGGGGGGGGGGGGGGGGGGGGGGGGGGGGGGGGGGGGGGGGGGGGGGGGGGGGGGGGGGGGGGGGGGGGGGGGGGGGGGGGGGGGGGGGGGGGGGGGGGGGGGGGGGGGGGGGGGGGGGGGGGGGGGGGTTTGGGGGGGGGGGGGGGGTGGGTAACTGGGTCTGTACGGGAGGGTAGTAACGGAATTCTCCAATCAACTTACCGTGTACATCCGGTATATTTTATATAGTAGAACTAGCAGCAACTGACAGAGGGGTAATGGGTCTGTACGGGAGGGTAAGGTAACGGATCGCATCAACTACCGTGTACAATCCGGTATTATGTATATAGTAGCACTAAGCAGCGCTGAACAGAGGGTAAATGGGTCTGTTTACAGGGAGGGTAAGTACGGATATCACTCACACTTACCGTGTACATTCGGTATTATTATAGTAGTAGATAACTAGCAGTAACTGACAGAGGGTAACTGGGGTCTGTACCTGGAGTGGTAAGACCGGATCTCACTCACCACTTACCGTGTACCATCCGGTATATTATATAGTAGAACTAGAAAGTCTGACAGAGGGTAATGGGTCTGCTACGGGAGGTTAAGTAACGGATCTCACTCACCCAACTTAACGTGGACATCGGTATATTATATAGTAGAACTAAGCAGCCACTGACATGAGGGTAACTGGGTCTGTACCGGGGAGGGTAAGTAAAGGATCTCACGCAACTTACCGTGTACCATCCGGGATATTTATTTTAAAATAGTAGAAATAGCAGTACTGACAGAGGGTAACGGGGTTGATTACCGGGAGGGTAAGGAACGGATCTCACTCACATTACCGTGTACATCCGGTATATTATATAGTAGAACTAGCAGTTACTGAAAGAGGGTAAATGGGTCGTACGGGAGGGTAAGTAACGGATCTCATCACACTTACCGTGTTTACCATCCGTATGATTTATATAGTAGAACTAGCAGCAATGACAGAGGGAACTGGGGTTCGGTACCGGAGGGTAAGTAACGGATTCACTGCACACTTTACGTGTACCATCCGGTATATTTAATAGTAGAAACTAGCAGCACTGACAGAGGGTAAAGGGTCTGTTACGGAGGGAAGTAAGGATCTCACTCACATTACCGTGTACATCGGTATAATTTTATTATAGTAAAAACTAGCAGCGCTGACAGAGGGTAAAACTGGTCTGTACCGGGGAGGGTTAAGTAACGGATTTCTATCCACTTACAGTGTACCATCCGGTTATATTATATAGTAAGAACTAGCAGATATGACAGAGGGTAACTGGGTCGTACCGGGGAGGGTAAGTAAGGATCTCACTCACACTTTACCGTGTACCATCCGGTATATTTCTATAGTAGAAACATAGCAGCGCTGACAGAGGGTACGGGTCTGTACCGGAGGTAGAACGGATATCACTCCACATTAACCGTGGACCATCAGATATATTGATATAGTAGAACGAGCCGCCACTGACAGGGGTAAAACGGCTGTACCGGGAGGTAAGTACGGATCTCACTCACATTACCGTGTACCATCGGTATATTATAAGAGAATAGCAGTGTGACAGAGGGTAACTGGGGTCTTTGTTACGGGGAGGGTAAGTAAAACGGATCTCACTCTGTACACTTACGGTACCAATCCGGTATATTATATGTGAACTAGCCCGTAAGGACAGAGGGTAACTGGGTCTGTACGGGAGGGTAAGTAACGGATCTCACTCCACACTTACCGTGTACCATCCGGTTATATTTATATAGTAGAAAAAAACTAAGCAGTACGGGACAGCGGGTAACGGGTCGTGTTACCGGGAGGGTAAGTAACGGATCTCACTCACACTTACCGTGTACCATCCGGGTTATATTTATAGTAGTAGAACTAGCAAGCATGACAGAGGGTAACTGGGTCTGTACCGGGAGGGTAAGTAAGGAATATCACCACACTTACCGATGTACCATCCGGTATATGTATATAGTAGAACTAGCAGTACTGAAGCGGGTAACGGGTCTGCATACCGGGAGGGGTACGTCAAACGGATCTCACTCACCCTTACCGGTCCATCCGTAATTTAGATGTAGAAACTAGCAGCGCTGGACAGAGGGTAACTGGGTCCTGTACGGGGAGGGTAAGTAAACGGATTCACTCCACAATTAACATTGTACATCCGGTATTTATATAGGAGAAAATAGCCAGTACTGGACGAGGGTAACGGGTCTGTACCGGGAGGGAAGTAACGGATCTCACTCACACTTACCTGTACAATCAGGTTATATTTAGTATAGTAGAACTAGCAGCCACTGGACAGAGGGTACTGGGTCTGTACCGGGAGGGAAGTAACGATCTCACTCACATTACCGGTACCATCCGTATATTTATATAGGAGAACTAGCAGTTAATGACAGAGGGTTAAACTGGGTCTGTACCGGGCGGTAAGTAACGGATCCACTAACACGTACGTGTAACATCGGTATATTTATATAGTAGAACTAGCAGCATGAAGAGGGTAACTGGGGTCTGTACAGGGAGGGTAAGTAACGGATCTCACTCACACTACCTTTGTTACCATCCGGTATATTATATAGTAGAACTAGCAGTAATGGACAGAGGGTAATGGGTTGTACCGGGAGGGTAAGGTAACGGATCTCACTCCACTTACCGTGTACCATACGGTATATTTATTAGTAGAACTAGCAGTACTGACAGAGGGTAATGGGTCTGTTTACCAGGAGGGTAAGTTAACGGATCTCACTCACACTACGTGTACTATCCGGTATATTTATATAGTAAACGAGCAGTACTGACCAGGAGGGTAAACTGGGTCTGTACCGGGAGGGTAAGTAACGGATCTCACTCACAATACCGTGTACCATCGTCTATTTATATATAGAAACTAGCAGCAATGGACAGAGGGTAACTGGGTCTGTACCGGGAGGGTAAGAAGGACTCTCACACTTACCGTGTACCATCCGGTAATTTAATAGTAGGCAACTAGCAGTACTGGACGGGCCGTAAACTGGTCGGTACCGGGAGGGTAAGTAACGGATCTCACTCACATTACGTGTAAATACGTATATTTAATAGTAGAACTAGCAGCACTGACAGAGGGGACTGGGTCTGTAACGGGGGTAAGTAACGGGAATCTCACTCACACTTACAGTGTTACCATCCGGTTATATTTATATAGTAGAACTAGCCAGTTACTGAACAGAGGGTAACACTGGGTCTGGTACCGGGAGGGTAAGTAAACGGGATTCTTCACTCACACTACGTGTTACAATCAGGATATTTATATAGTAGAAATAGCAGTAATGACAGAGGGTACACTGGGTCTGTTACCGGAGGGTAAAGTAAACTGATTCACTCACACTTACTGTACCCCCCAATCCGGTTATATTTATATAGTAGAAGAGCAGCACTGACAGGGGTAACTGGGTCTGTGACGGGGAGGGTAAGTAAAGGAGCTTCACTCAACTTACCGTGTACCATCCGGTATATTTATATAGTAGAACTAGCAGCACTGGCAGAGGGTAACTTGGGTCTGTTACGGGAGGGTAAGTAACGGATCTCACCAATACGTGTACCCATCCGGGTATATTTTTATATAGTGGAACTAGAAGTGCTGACAGGGGTAACTGGGTCTGTACCAGGAGGTAAAGGAACGGATCTCACTCACCACTACCATGTACATCCGGTATATTATATAGAGAAATAGCAGTACTGACGAGGGTCACTGGGTCTGGTACCGGGAGGGTAAGTAACGGATTCTCACTAACACTTTACCGTTTACCATCGTCATGATATCGTAGAACTAGCAGTACTGAAGAGGGTAAACTGGGTCTGTTACGGGAGGGGTAAGTAACGGATCTCACCCACACTTAACCGTGTCCATCGGTATATTATATAGTAGGAACTAGCAGGACTGACAGAGGGGTAACTGGGTCTGTACGGGAGGGAAGTAAGGATCTCACTCACTTACCGTGTACCATCCGGTATATTTATATAGTAGACTAGCACGCGAACAGAGGGTAACTGGGTTCTGTACCGGAGGGTAAGTAAGGATCTCATCCACTTACCGTGTTACCGATCGATATATTTATATAGTTAGAATAGCAGTATGACAGAGGGTAACGGTTGTACGGGAGGGTAAGTAAACGGATACTCACTCACACTTTACGTGTCAATCCGGGTATTTATTATATAGTAGAACTAGCAGTACGGACCGAGGGTAACTGGGTCTGTCCGGAGGGGTAAGTAACGGAGCTCACTCACACTTACCGTGTACATCCGGTATATTATTATAGTAGAAACTAGCAGTACTGACAGAGGGTAACTGGGTTCTGTACGGGAGGGTTGAAGTAAATCGGATCTCACTACATTACCGTGGACCATCCGTATTATTTATATAGTTAGAACTAAGCAGCACGACAGAGGGTAAACTGGGTCGTACCGGGAGGGTTAAGTAAGGATCTCACTCACACTTACCGTGTTACCATCCGGTATATTTAATAGTCGAAACTAGCAGTAATGACAGAGGGTAACTGGGTCTTGTACCGGGAGGGTAAGTAAACGGATCTCACTCAAAATTACCGTGGGACCAATCGGTATATTATATTGTAGAACTTAGCAGTTACTGACAGAGGGTAAACGGGTCTGTACCGGGAGGGTAGTAACGGATTCTCACTCATACTTACACCCGTGTTACCATCCGTGGTATATTTATATAGTAGAACACAGTACTGACAGAGGTAACTGGGTCTGTACCGGGAGAGAGTAAGTAACGGATCTCACTCACACTGACCGTGGTACATCCGGATATTTATATATAGACATAGCAGTAGCGACAGAGAGCGGAATGGGTCTTGAATCAGGGAGGGTAAGTAACGGATCTCACTCACACTTACCGTGTTTACCAGCCGGTATATTTATATAGTAGAACTAGCACCCCCCCCGCCCCTCGGACAGAGGGTAAACTGGGTCTGTGTACACGGGAGGGTAAGTACGGATCTCACATCCACACTTTACCGTTGTACAACGGTATATTTATATAGTTCGAACTAGCAGTACTGACAGAGGGTAACTTGGGTCGTACCGGGCGGGTAAGTAACGGATCTCACCACACTTACCGTGTACCAGTCGGTATATTTATTTAGCGAACAAGCAGTGATGACAGAGGTGAGGGTAACTGGGTCTGTACCGGGAGGGTAAGTAACGGATCTCACCACACTTACCGTTGTACCATCCGGGGATTATTTATATAGTAGAAACTGAGCAGTACTGACAGAGGGTAACTGGGTCGGTACCGGGAGGGTAGGAAGGAGTCACTCACCTACGATTACCAGTGTACCATGGATAGTTATATTATATAGTAGAACTAGCAGTGCACTGACAGCGGTAACTGGGTTCTGTTAAACCGGGAGGTTAAGTAACGGAATCTCACTCACACTTACCGTGTACCATCCGGTATATTTATAATAGGTTAGAACTAGGCGACTGACAGAGGGGTAAAGCTGGGTCTGTTACCGGGAGGGTAAAGAACGGATCTACTCACCTTACCGTGTACATCCGGTATATTTATATAGAGAACTAGCAGATTGCACAGAGGTAACTGGGTGTTACCGGGAGGGTAAGTAACGGATCTCACTCCACATTACGTGTTACCCATCCGTTATATTTATATAGTAGAACTAGCGTGCTGACAGAGGGTACTGGGGTCTGTACCGGCGAGGGTAAGGTCAACGGATTCACTCACACTTACAGTGTACCATCCGGTACTATTTATAGTAGTAAACTAGCAGCCTGGACAGAGGGTAACGTGGGTCTGTACGGGAGGTAAGTAAAGGATCTCACTCACACTTACTGCGTTGTACCTCCGGTATATTAATATTAGGAGAACTAGAGTAGCTGACAGGGTAAGGGTTCTGTACCGGGAGGGAAGGAACGATTCACTAACTTACCGTGTACCATCCGGTATATTATATAGTAGAACTAGCAGTACTGACAGAGGTGTAACGGGTCTGTACCGGGGAGGGTAAAGTTACGGACTCACTCACACTTACCGTTGTACCATCGTATATTTAATTAGTAGAACAGCGCACTGACAGAGGTACATGGGTCTGTTACCGGGAGGGTAAGTAACGGACTCCACATTCACACTTACGTGTACCATCCGGTAATTTATAGTAGAACTAGCCAGTAGCTGGGCAGAGGGTTAATGGGTCTGACGGGAGGGTAGAGTAACGGATCTCACTCACACTGACAGTTGTTACCATCCGGTATATTTAGATAGTAGAAAACTAGCAGCATGACAGAGGGTTAAACGGGTCTGGACCGGGAGGGTAAGTAAAGGATCTTCACTAACACCTCTCATTACAGTGTACCATCCGGATATTTATTATAGTGAACTAGCAGCATGACAGAGGGTTAACGGGGTTTCTGTGACGGGTAGGGTAAGTAACGGATTCACTCACATTACGTGACCATCCGGTGATATTTATATAGTAAAACTAGCAGTATGACCAGAGGGGTCTGGGTTCTGTACCGGGAGGGTAAGTAAGGATCTCACTCAAATTACGTATTGTACCATCCGTTATGATTATATAGAGAACTAGCAGCGCTGACAGAGGGGGTAATGGTCTGTACCGGAGGGTAAGGAACGGATCTCCTCACACACTTACCGTGACCATCCGGGTGTATATTTATATAGTAGAATAGCCGCCGCTGACAGAGGCGTTAACTTGGTCTGTACGGGAGGGTAAGTAACGGATCTCACTCACCACTTACCGTGTACCATCCGGTATATTATATAGTAGAATATATATTACTGGACAAAATGACAGTTGGAAAATGACAGTTGGAAAATGACAGTTGGAAAAATGGACAGTGGGAAAATGACAGTTGCGAAAAATGGACAGTTGGAAAAGACAGTTGGAAAATGATAGTTGGACAAAAATGACAGTTGAAAAGACAGTTGGAAAAATGCAGTTGGAAAATGACACGTGAAAATGACCAGTTGGAACAATGGACAGTGGGAAAAATGGACAGTGGAAAATAGGACAGTTGGAAAAAAACAGTTGGAAAAGACAGTTGGAAAAATGACAGTTGGGAAAAGAACAGTTGGACAAAAATGACAGTTGGAAAAATGACGTTGGGAAAATGCAGTGGGAAAATGACGTGAAAAATGACAGTGGAAAATGACAGTGGAAAAAAGAAGTTGGGAAAAGACAGTTGGAAAAATGACAGTTGAAAAAACAGTTCGAAAAAACAGTTGGAAAAAGACAGTTGGAAAATGACAGTTGGGAAATGACAGTTGGAAAAGACAGTTGGAAAATGACAGTTGGAAAAAGACAGTTGGAAAATGACAGTTGGAAAATGACAGTTGGAAAATGACAGTTGGTAAAAAGACAGTTGGAAAATGACAGTTGGAAAAAGACAGTTGGAAAATGACAGTTGGAAAATGACAGTTGCAAAAAACAGTTGGAAAAAAACAGTTGGAAAAAGACAGTTGGAAAAAATGACAGTTGAAAAAACAGTTGGAAAAAGGACAGTTGGAAAAATGACAGTTGAAAAATGACAGTTGGAAAAAGACAGTTGGAAAATGACAGTTGGGAAAAATGACAGTTGAAAAAAAATGGACAGTTGGAAAAATGACAGTTGGACAAAAATGAGAGATTGGGAAAATGACAGTTGGAAAACGACAGTTGGAAAAAGACAGTTGGAAAAAAGGGACAGTTGGAGAAAAATGACAGTTGGAAAAATGACAGTTGGAAAAACAGTTGGAAAAAGACAGTTGGAAAAATGACAGTTGGAAAAAGACAGTTGGAAAATGACAGTTGGAAAATGACAGTTGGAAAAATGACAGTTGGAAAAATGAAGTTGGAAAAAAAAATTGGGACAGTTGGAAAAAAAAATGACAGTTGGAAAATGAAAGTTGGAAAATGACAGTTGGAGGAAAAAAATGACAGTTGGAAACATGACAGTTGAAAAATGAAGATGACAGTTGGAAATGACAGTGGACAGTTGGAAAAAGGGAAAATGACAGTTGGGAACAAATGACAGTTGGAAAAAGAAGTTGGGAAAAATGACAGTTGGAAAAAATGACAGTAGAATAGTTGGCAAATGACAGTGAAAAAATGACAGTTGGAAAAGACATTTAAAAAATGACAGTTGGAAAATGACAGTTGGAAAAATGACAGTTGGAAAAATGACAGTTGGAAAAAATGACAGTTGGAAAAATGACAGTTGGAAAAAATGACAGTTGGAAAAAATGACAGTTGGAAAAATGACAGTTGGAAAATGACAGTTGGAAAATGACAGTTCGAGAAAAATGACAGTTGGGAAAAATGGACAGGTTGGAAAATGACAGTTGGAAAAAATGACAGTTGGACAGTAAAATGATGCAAATGAAGTTGGAAATGACGTTGGAAAAGTGACAGTTGAAGCAGTTAAAATGACAGTTGGAAAAATGACAGTGGAAAAATACAGTTGGCAAATGACATTGAAAATGGAAAAGTATGAAAACTGACAAATCACGTGATTCGAATGCCTCCTGACAATCACAATCACGTGTCTTGGACTTGCCTCTGATATTCCAATGCACGTGTCTCCAACTGCCTCCTGACAACTCCAATAACGTGTCTTGGACGCCTCCTTGATAAATCCAATCACGTGTCTCCGACTGCATCCTGCCATCAATCCGGGTCTCAGGACTGCATACTGAGATCCAATCAGTGTCTCCGACTGCCTCCTTGCCATCTCATCCTGGATGTCTCAACGCTTAGCCCCTCAAATTAATCTTTCTAAACTGAAAAATCAGTTCCACCTAAACTGGTCCTGTCCCATCTTCTCCATCTCTGTTGGACATCCCCCATTTCCCCTATCCATTGCATCCTCCCGGGGTAATTATTGACCCCTCTCTCTCTGTTTCTACAACATTATATGTTGCGAAAACCTGCGCTATTCCTTCCAATATAACCAAAATCCAAGGTTTCCTTTCTCCTCCAGACCACCGCTATGCTTATCCATGCTCTCATCCTATCACACCTGGACTATTGCAACCTACTACTTTCTGGGTCTTTCATGTTCCCACCTTCTACTTCTTCGTATATACTCCAACCTCTGCCACATGTAGGGTTCACTCTATTAGTAACCCAAATCTCATCTGTACCAGACAACAATCTGGCTACCCGTAAAACGCACATTGGATATAAATCCTTCAACATTTTATCCTTTCGTCTGCATGCTCCTCCTTGTATTTCCTCTCTAATTTCCCCAAGGTCCTGCCAAGTACCCTCCAATCATCGCAGAACATCTCCTATACAGACCCCCACTAGTACTGCTTACTCTAGCCTTAATCCTTTCTCTCTTGGGGCTCCTTATCTCTACGTCAAGAAACCTCAATTCGCAGGTTAAATCTACCCTTATATCCTACCTATCTGGTACCACAGCACATTTATATGGTAATCTACATATCTATAATAGATAAATCTAAACTTACATCTACCTATCCGGGTAACCGAGCACAGTATATGGTATCATATATAATATATGATAAATAATCCTTACATCCTACCTATACGGAACCAGCAAGTATATGGTATCATTATATCTATATATGATAACTACCTTACATCCTACCTATTCTGGTAAACCAGACAGTAATGATATCATATATCTAATATATATAAATCTACCCTTACATCCTACCTTTTCTGGTACCCCAGCACATTAATGGTATCTACATATCTATATATGAAAATCTATCCTACATACTACATATCCGGTAACCAGCACAGTATATGATATCTATATATTCAGATATGCGATTACCCTTACATCCTACCATCCGGGTCAACCAGCACAGTAATGATATTTATATCTATATATGATAAATATACGTTACATCATACCTATCGGTAAACAAGAAAAGTATATGATACTATTATCGATATATGATAAATCGTCCCCTTACACATACCTATATGGGAAACCAGCACAGATATATGGTATCTAGATTACCTCTATATGATAAATCTAAACCCTCCATCTACCTATCGGTAACAGAACAGTATATGATATCTAGATATCTATATATGATATAATCTACCCTTACATCCTACCTATCTGGTAAACCAGCAACAGTATATGGTATTATAATCTATAGGGATAAACTAACCTACATTACTACGTCACCGGTAACCAGCACGTATTTTGGGATAATATACCTATATATGATAAATCGACCCTTACATCTACCTACTCCGGTAACCAGCAACAGTATATGGGATCTATATATGATAAATCTACCCTTAATCCTACCTATCCGTAACAGGACACAATATATTATATCTATATATCTATATATGAAAAATCTACCCTTACATCTTTACCTAATCAGGGAACCAGCACAGTATTATGATATATATAATGAAAATTACCCTTATATCCGCCCTATCCGGCTAAACCAGCACAGTATATGATAATCTATATATTATATATGATAATTAACTTACATCTACTATCTGGTAACCAGCACCGGATATGGTATCTATATATCTATATATGCATAAATCTACCTTACATCCTACCTATTAGGTAACCAGCACAAGTATATGTACTATATATCTATATGATGATAAATCTACCCTTGCATCATCCTATCCGGTAACCAGCACAGTTCTATGTATTTATATATGATAAATCTACACTTACATCAACCTATCCGGTAACCAGCACAAGATATGAGATCTATATATCTATGATATGAGAAATCTACCTTACATTCTTACCATAAGTGGTAAACCAGCACAGTCTATGATATCTATATATGATAAATCTACCCTACATCTCCCTAGCGGGAACCAAGCCCTGCTATGGTATATATATATGATTAAATCTACCCTTACATCCCCTAACTATCCGCGTACACCAGCACGGTATATGATATTATCTATCATAATGATCATTGTCCCTTACATCCTACCTATCTGGTAACCGCACATATATGGTATCATATATCTCTAATATGACACTATACCCTTACATTACCTATCGTATAAGAACAGTATATGAATCAACTAATCTACGATGATAAACTACCCTTACATCCCCTACCTATCCGGTAATCAGAAAAGCACAGTATATGGTATTTAATATGATTAATCTCCTTCATTCCTACCTATCCGGTAACCAGCACCGTATATGGGATCTTACCTATATATGATAAATCTACCCTTACATCTACCTATCGGAACCAACACAGTATATGATATCTATATATCTTATATGATAATCTACCCTTACATCTACTATCTGGTAACCAGCACCGTAATGGTATCTATCTATCTATATATGATAAAATTACCATTACATTCTACCATATGGTACCCAGACACAGTATATGGTACTATATATCTTATATGATAAATACCTTGCATCCTACCTATCCGGTAACAGCACAGTATATGGTATCTATAATGATAAATTTACCCTTACATCCTACCTATACGGTAACCAGCACAATATATGATATCTATAGATCTATATATGATAAATCTACCCTTACATCTACCTATATGGTAACAGCACATTAATGATATCTATATATCTATATATGATAAATCTACCATTACATCTTACCTTCAGGTAACCCAACAAGTATATGGTATCTATATATCTATATATGATAAATATACCCTTACTTCCTACCTATCCGGTAACCAGCCACAGTATATGACTCTATATATCAATATGATAACTCTACCCTACATCCTACTAGCCGGTAAACCAGCACAGTATATGACTATCTATTATCTAGATATGATTAAATCTACCTAAATCACCTATCTGGTACACCAGCACAGTCTATGATATCTATATATTTAATATGATAATCTACCCCCTACATCCTACCTATCCGGTACCAGCACAGTATTTGAGATCTATATATCTATATATGGATAAATATACCCTTATTCAGACCTATCGGTAACCAGCACAGATATGGTATCTATAGTATCTAGATTGATAAATTCTACCGTAATCCTACCTATCCGGTAACCAGCACAGTTATATGGATATATATATCTATATGATACTCTACCATTTACATCCTACATATCGGTCACCAGCACAGTATATGATATCTATATATATATATATGATAATTACCCTAATCCACCTATCCGGTAACAGCGCAGTCTATGGTATCTATATATCTATATATGATAAATCTACCTCTTTACATCCTACCCTATACGGGAACCAGCACAGGATATGGTAATCTATATATCTATATATGATAAATCTACCCTTACATCCTACCACGGTAACCAGCCCACAGTAATGATATATAAGATCTATATATGATACATCTAGCTTTACATCCGACATATCCGGTTAACCAGCACATATATGGTATCTATATATCTATATATGATAATGACCTTATATTTACTATCGGGTAACCAGCCCACAGTATATGATATATATATATGATAAATCTACCCTTACATCCTACCTATTGGTAACCCAGCCACAGTATAGACCGGTATATATATAATGTTATATATGGAAATCACCCCTTACATCCTACCTATCCGGTAACCAGAACAGTATATTGTATTAAAATCTAATATGATAAATATACCTTACATCCTACCTATCGGTACCAGAACAGTATATGATATCCTATATATCTATATATGATAAATCGACCTTACACTAAGGTATCCACATGACTGTTGGAAAATGACAGTTGGAAAAATGACAGTTGAAAAAAAATGACAGTTGGAAAAATGACAGTTGGAAAAGGACAGTTGAAAAAAAATGACAGTTGGAAAATGACAGTTGGAAAAATGACAGTTGGAAAATGACAATATATATAAGTATATATTATAAATAAATATACCTAAGTGAATATTATAAATAAATATATATAAGTATAGATTATAAATAAATATACCTAAGTAAATATTATAAATAAATATATATAAGCTGTATTAACTGGGGTGGAGCGGCACTCTTCGTCCTCCTTTCACAACCACCCGGGTGCCTCCGTACGCTTATAGGATATCCCAATAACTGAAAAATCGGAGCACTCCTGGGATTCCTCAGTGTAAGCAATATTTATTGAATAATAGACCGAGTTGAAAAATGACAGTTGAAGAATGAGTGGAAACAGAAGTGGGAAAAGACAGTTGTTAGGAAAAAAATGACAGTTGGAAAAAAGACAGTTGGAAAAACAGTTGGAAAAAAGACAGTTGGAAAATGACAGTTGCGGCAAAATGACAGTTGGAAAAGACAGTTGGAAAATGACAGTTGGAAAAAGACAGCTTGGAAAAATGACAGTTGGAGAAAATGACAGTTGGGAAAATGACAGTGTTGGAGAAAAAAGACAGTTGGAAAATGACAGTTGGAAAAAGACAGTTGGAAAATGACAGTTGGAAAATGACAGTTGAAAAAACAGTTGGAAAAACAGTTGGAAAAAGACAGTTGGAAAAATGACAGTTGGAAAAACAGTTGGAAAAAGACAGTTGGAAAAATTGACAGTTGAAAAATGACAGTTGGAAAAAGACAGTTGGAAAATGACAGTTGCGGAAAAAATGACAGTTGAAAAAAAATGACAGTTGGAAAAATGACAGTTGACAAAAATGAAGAGTTGGAAAATGACAGTTGGAAAACGACAGTTGGAAAATGACAGTTGGAAAAAGACAGTTGGAAAATGACAGTTTGGAAAAATGACAGTTGGAAAAACAGTTGAAAAAGACAGTTGGAAAAATGACAGTTGGAAAAAAGACAGTTGGAAAATGACAGTTGGAAAAATGACAGTTGGAATGAAAGGGAAAAATGACAGTTGGAAAAAAATGACAGTTGGAAAAAAAATGACAGTTGGAAAATGAAAGTTGGAAAATGACAGTTGGAAAAAAAAATGACAGTTGGAAAATGACAGTTGGAAAATGACAGTTGGAAAAAAAATGACAGTTGAAAAAAATGACAGTTGGAAAAAAAATGACAGTTGGAAAAAGGACAGTTGGAAAATGACAGTTGGAAAATGACAGTTGGAAAATGACAGTTGGAAAAATGAAAGTTGGAAAATGACAGTTGGAAAAATGACAGTTGGAAAAAATGACAGTTGGAAAACAGTGGAAAATGACAGTTGGAAAATGACAGTTGGAAAAAACAGTTGGAAAAAATGACAGTTGGAAAAAAATGACAGTTGGAAAAATGACAGTTGGGAAAATGACAGTTGGAAAATGGCAGTTGGAAAAATGAGAGTTGGAAAAATGACAGTTGGAAAATGACAGTTGGAAAAAATGACATTGGAAAATGACAGGTGGAAAATGACAGGTGGGAAAATGACAGTGGAAATGACAGTTGGAAAAATGACAGATCGCGAAAATGACAGTTGGAAAATGACAGTTGGAAAATGGACAGTTGGAAAAATGAGTTGGAAAGATTAAATGACAGTGGAAAATGCAGTTGAAGAAAAATGACAGTTGGAAAATGACAGTTGGAAGACGAAAAAATGACAGTTGAAAAAAAATGACAGTTGGAAAATGACAGTTGGAAAATGACAGTTGAAAAAAAAATGACAGTTGGAAAATGACAGTGGAAAAATGACAGTTGGAAAATGACAATATATATAAGTATATATTAAAATAAATATACCTAAGTGGAATATTTAAGAAATATATATAAGTATAGATTATAAATAAATATACTAAGTAAATATTATAAATAAATATATATAAGCTGTATTAATGGGGTGGAGCGCACTCTTCGTCCTCCTTCACAACCACCCGGTGCCTCGTACGCTTATTATAGGATATCCCATAACTGAAAATCGGAGCACTCCTGGGATTCCTCAGTGTAAGCAATATTATGAATACACGTGTGTCGACGCGTTTCAACCTTGAGAACGACCCGTTGTTGGGTTGAAACGCGTCGACACAGTGTGATTCAATAATATTGCTTACACTGAGGAATCCCAGGAGTGCTCCGATTTTTCAGTTATATATATATAAGTATAGTTATAAAAATATATAAGTAAATATTATAAATATATATAAGTATCGATTAAAAAAAATATACCTAAAGTAAATTTTTTTAAATATTTTTATAAATATTGGTAAATATTATAAATATAATATATATATAAGTATAGATTATAAATAAATATAACCATAAAGCTAAGTAAATATTATAAATAAATATATATATAAGTATAGATTATAAATAATATACTAAGTAAATATATAATAAAATATATATAAGTATAGATGTTAAAAAATAACCTAAAGTAAATATATATAAATATAATATATATAAGTATAGATTATAAATAAATATACCTAAGTAAATATTATAAATAAATATATATATAAGTATAGATTATAAAAAAATATACCTAAGTAAATATTATAAATAAATATATATAAGTATAGATTATAAAAAAATATACCTAAGTAAATATTATAAATAAATATATATATATAAGTATAGATTATAAATAAATATACCTAAGTAAATATTATAAATAAATATATATATAAGTATAGATTATAAAAAAATATACCTAAGTAAATATTATAAATAAATATATGATAAGTATAGATTATAAAAAAATATACTAAGTAAATATGATAATAAATATAGTATAAGTATAGTACATATAGATTATAAATAAATATACTAAGTAAATATTATAAAATAAATATATATAAGTATATGATTATAATAAATGTAATAAATAAATATATATAAGTATAATATAATAATAAATATACCTAAGTAAATATTATAAATAAATATATATAAGTATAGATTATAAATAAATATACCTAAATAAATAGTATAAATAAAATATATATTAGTATCAATTATTAAATAAATATATATAATATATAAGTATATTATAATATAAAGTAATCGGACAGGACAATGTCAGATAAAATAAAATACCTAAGTAAAATTTATAAATAAATTCTATAAGTATAGATATAGAATAAAATACACCTAAGTAAAAAATATAAATAAAATATATATAAGTATTATTATAAATAAATATACCTAAGTAAATATATAAATAAATATATATAAGTATATTATTATAAATAAATATACCTAAGTAAATATTATAAATAAATATATATAAGTATAATTATAAATAAATATACCTAAGTAAATATTATAAATAAATAATATAAGTATAGATTATAAATAAATATACATAAGTAAATATATAAATAAAATTATATAAGTATAGATTATAAATAAATATACCTAAGTATAGATATATGTATATGTGCAGCCATTAGTCCCTGTCAGTACATATCATTCATCTGTTAAAGGGAAACTCTGTCAGTAGTAAGTTTATTATTGGGCCCTATAGAGCCACATACATATATTTACTTTAGTATGAGGGGGAAGGGGTCTACAATACAACATTGGGGTTGATAAGGTTTTTTTATTCTTGTTCGTTGGGGTAAAGGCGCCCATCTACATTTTGTGTGGGGACCAGGGATTTCTAGCTAGCTCCCTGGGCCCAGGTAAGTTTGGGGGTTTGTTCGGGGTGTAGGGATCACCATAGCATCTATAGTGATTGCTATGGGGCCGAGCCAAAGGGGGCCCATAAAGGTCCCCTGCAGACATGTCCACTCTCCTAAGAATATTTTTAACCTCAATGTAGTTCAGTACCACAACCCCTTTTGTTTTACCTAAACCTTCCAAAGAGGCTCCCGGGCTCAGATATTCTACTAACAAAACCTCCTCTCTTCATCCGTGATAGTGACATTACGCCAATGGACTTGTAACTTGAGGACACGAGGTATGGAAGACTTTCTTAATCAATTAAAATTTATTGCAGTGACTTATAGTTCTTGTCAACAGCAAACAAGCACAGAGTTTTTCTTTGGATATTGTTGTTACCTTCTCCTGACATAGACTTACTGCCCTTGCTCTATCCTGGCTGAACACCAAGCCCAATCTCTTCCTGTTCCCTGTCCTCCTCCTCTTCTTTCCCCTACAAAACAATCTCATACTTAACTTATAATTACATAGTCTAATTTAGTGCTCACTGACACCTAGTGCCAAACTTAGTATACATCATATATTAATATATTGTACCTCTTACAGGCTGACACCCGTTACAGAACAAGACTCCTCTGCTACTGTGTATGCTCGTAACCAACCAGCTCGCAACAGCATCAGAGGAGGCGTGTCCACCCAGCAGAGGGGTCGGGGGGTTATAAGTAGAATATCTGAGTCTGGAGAATCTTTGAAAGGTAAACGTAAAAAAAAACAGGGTTGTGGAGCGTGAACTATGTGACATAAAAAGGAGGGGGCGACATGTCCTTTATAAAACCTGCCCAGGGTGGGTTAACTGCACCAAACTGTTTTGTTTTTTTTGTGGGTTGAGGAGCCCCAATCTAAAATTTCCTATGGGGCCCTGTGATTTCTATCTACACCACTGGTTTGTTCAAGTGTAAAATTTACTCTAAAGGCGGAATTGCCCTTTAAATGTTAGAATTGAATGGGACATTTACATGTTATTAGGGTTCCAGAATTATTGTCTAGTAGAGGGACTTGGTCCTTTAATACAGACATATGGTATATGAAGTGTTAATAGGCACATCCTATTATCTATTTATAGCCAACCTGGGATGTGTCAGAATGTATACTTCAATTCCCTGTAAACACATACAACATGCTCTGAGATGTGTCTTGTATGACATTAACTTACATATTCTCTGTGTTTATTTTCTCTAGAGAAATGAGGATAAGTGGAAATCTAATACGTCAGAGAGTATTGTTTAGTCCCGTACGGTTCAATGTTGTCAAGAACAAGATCACAATAGACATTTCGTAGGTGGCAGTCAAATGTTCATATAAACCTCAATCAAACTCTAAATCACAAACCATTGGTTCATTTGGAGTGGAGAAAATGGTGCTGCAATGTCCAACCCAAGCCACACAGGACCGTTCATAACAATGACTCAAACAACAACGGAACCAACAGTTTCCACCATAATGATGTCCACAATCACAAAATCTCAAGTTTAAAATCCAATCCAACAGACCCTAAAAGAAGAGAAGACCAATGACTCTCCACATTGGACTCACACAGAAGAGAACCTTCGACTATAAGGAATGTAGGAGGGAAAGTTATAGCAGAAGAGTCAGACTCTGATTCATGGCAAGACATGACATTTTGTCTGTGAGTGTGGAAAATGCGCCAAGACTAAAAGAAAACTAATGTCCATCATCGTCACCACCCCCCCCCCCCCGTGAATTACACGTGTGTCGACGCGTTTCAACCTTGAGAACGACCCGTTGTGGGTTGAAACGCGTCGACACACGTGTTATTTCAATAAAATATTGCTTACACTGAGGAATCCCAGGAGTGCTCCGATTTTTCAGTTATTATGTAGTGATAAATATGATATATAAGTATAGATTATAAAAAATATTACCTAGTAAATATATTAAATAAATATATTATTAAGTATAGATTAAAAAAAAATATACCTAAGAAAATTATAAATTTAATATAATATAAAAGTATAGATTAATAAAAATAAATATACCTAAGTAAAGATTATAAATAAATATATATATAAGTATAGATTATAAATAATATACTAAGTAAATATATAAATAAAATAATATAAGTATAGATTATAAAAAATATACCTAAGTAAATATATAAATATATTATATATAAGTATAGATTATAAATAATATACCTAAGTAAATATTAAAATAAATATATATATAAGTATTGATTATAAAAAAATACCTAAGAAATTTAAAATAAATATATATAAGTATAGATTATAAAAAAAAAATCCTAAGTAAATATTAAAATAAATATATATATATAAATATAGATATAAATAAATATACTAAGTAAATATTATAAATAAATTATATATTAAGTATAGATTATAAAAAAAATATACCTAAGTAAATATATAAATTGAAATATATATAAGTATAGATTATAAAAAAATATACCTAAGTAAATATGATAAATAAAATATATATAAGTATAGATTATAATAAATATACCTAGTAAATTATTATAAAAATAAATATATATAAGTATTGATATAAAATAAATGTAATTAAATAAATATATATAAGTATAATAATAAATAAATATACCTAAGTAAAAATATTATAATAAATATATATAAGTATAGATTATAAATAAATATACCTAAATAAATATTATAAATAAATATATATAAGTATAGATTATAAATAAATATATATATATATAAGTATAGATTATACTGATAAAGTAACCGGACAGGACAGATGTCAGATAAAAATAAATATACCTAAGTAAATATTATAAATAAATATATATAAGTATAGATTATAAATAAATACACCTAAGTAAACATTATAAATAAATATATATAAGTATATATTATAAATAAATATACCTAAGTAAATATTATAAATAAATATATATAAGTATATATTATAAATAAATATACTAAGTAAATATTATAAATAAATATATATAAGTATAGATTATAAATAAATTACCTAAGTAAATATTATAAAAAAATATATATAATATAAGTATAGATTATAAATAAATATACCTAAGTAAAATATATAAATAAAATATATATAAGTATAGATTATAAATAAATATACCTAAGTATAGATTATATGTATATGTGACTGCCATTAGTCCCTGTCAGTACATATCATTCATCTGTTTAAAGGGAAACTCTGTCCAGTAGTAAGTTTATTATTGGGCCCTATAGAGCCACATACATATATTTACTTCTAGTATGAGGGGGGAAGGGGGTTACAATACACAATTGGGGGTTGATAAGGTTTTTTTATTCTTGTTGGTTGGGTTAAAGAGGCCCCATCTACATTTGCTGTGGGGCCCAGTGATTTCTGCTAGTCCCCTGGGCCCAAGGTAAGTTTGGGGGGTTGTTCAGGGGTGTAGGGATCACCATAGCATCTATAGTGATTGCTATGGGGCCCGGAGCCAAAGGGGGCCCACAAGGTCCCCTGCAGACATGTCCACTCTCCTAAGAATATTTTTAACCTCATGTAGTCAGTCCCACAAACCCCCTTTTGTTTTACCTAAACCTTCCAAAGAGGCTCCGGGCTCAGATATTCTACTAACAAAAACCTCCTCTCTTCATCCGTGATAGTGACATTACAGGCAATGGCTTGTAACCTTGAGGACACAGGTATGGAAGACTTTCTTAATCAATTAAACTTTATTGAGTCAGGACTTATAGTTCTTGTCAGACAGCAAACAGCACAGAGTTTTTTCTATTGGATATTGTGACCTTTCCCTGACATAGGACTACTGTCCCTTGCTCTATCACGCCTGAACACCAAGCCCACTCCTCTTCCTGTTCCTGTCCTCCTCCTCTTTTTCCCTACAAAACAATCTCATACTTAACATTATAATTACATAGTTAATTTAGTGCTCACTGACACCTAGTGGCCAAACTAGTATACATCATATATTAATATATTGTACCTCCTTACAGGCTGACACCCGTTACAGAACAAGACTCCTCTGCTACTGTGTATGCTCGTAACCAACCAGCTCGCAACAGCATAGAGGAGGCGTGTCCACCCAGCGAGGGGGCGGGGGGTTTAGTAGAATATCTGAGTCTGGAGAATCTTTGAAAGGTAAACGTAAAATAAAAACAGGGTTTGTGGAGCTGAACTATGTGACATAAAAAGGAGGGCGGACATGTCCTTTATAAAACCTGCCCAGGGTGGGTTAAACTGCACCAAACTGTTTTGTTTTTTTTGTGGTTGAGGAGCCCCAATCTAAAAAATTCTTCTATGGGGCCTGTGATTTCTATCTACACCACTGGTTTGTTCAATGTGTAAAATTTACTCTAAAGGCGGACTTGCCCTTTAAATGTTAGAATTGAATGGGACATTACTGTTTATTAGGGTTCCAGAATTATTGTCTAGTAGAGGGACTTGGTCCTTTAATACAGACATATGGTATATGAAGTGTTAATAGGCACATCCTATTATCTATTTAATAGCCAACCTGGAATGTGTCTACTGGAGAGAAACCATATGTTTGTAATGAGTGTGGAAAAGGCTTCAATGATATTACTAAACTGACTTATCATCACCGTGTTCACACAGGAGAGAAAACATTTGTCTGTAATGAGTGTGGAAAAGCCTACATGACAAAAAAACTACTGAATATCCATATTCTAGATCACACAGGAGAGAAACCATATGTCTGTAGTGAATGTGGGAGGGGTTTTAAAGCAAAAAGTTATTTAAATAATCATCATAAACTTCACACAGGAAATCTTATTTCATGTCCAGAGTGTAAGAAATCCTTTCCAAGTATGCGGAACTTGAAAAGGCACCAAATGATCCATACAGGGGAAAAACCTTTTCAGTGCACAGAGTGTGGTAAATTGTTTAGGAACAAGACTAAGCTGAATTTACATTATCGTAATCATACTGGGATTAAACCTTTCACTTGTTCAGAGTGTGGGAAACAGTATAAATGGAAACACTTGCTTGAATACCACCAATTAACTCATACTGGTGAGAAACCATTTGCCTGCACTGAGTGTGAGAAAAGCTTTAGTTGCCAGAGTCAACTTAATAATCATGTTTACATACACACTGGGGAGAAACCTTTTGTCTGTTCTAATTGTGGGGAGCGTTTCAGTAGTAAGAGTGCACACAAATCCCATCTGCTTATCCACACAGGAAAGAAAACATATGTCTGTATGTATTGTGGGAAATGTTTAAGTAACCAGACTGCACTCAGAGGCCATCTTCGTATACACACAGGAGAGAAACCGTTTACCTGCACTGAGTGTGGGAAAAGCTACAGAACTAAGGGTGAACTTAAGCATCATGTTCAGACACATATAAGAATAAATTGATTTATCTGTAGTGAGTGTGGGAAAACACACAAGAGTAAATGGTCCCTCAACACTCATCTTCAGACACACATCATGGTAGATAATGACATGTGATCTATATGTAGGATTAGGAACGATAAGGTGGAATCTTCTTTGGTTTAGAGATGCGGCTGGATAGGGAACAAGTTTTATATTTTCATTAATTGATGACTGAAAAAGAAAGATCATTAAAAAAGGCAAACTAAGACTGATTGAGACTATTGTATTTTTCCATGACACCTTCCTTCCCTTTTCATTGAAAAATAAATAAATCTTGATAAAGGACGAAGGGAAAATTGTATATTGGCAAATTATAAGTCTCACCTGAAATGTTGCCTGATGTTCTGTTACCTCTCTTTCTGCCCCCTGATTTTTCATGTCACGGGCAATGCCAGGGACGCCTTCAGGGGGTAAAGGAAATGCTCCTGTACCAGCATCAAGCATGCCCTGAAGCCAGGAGATGACAAAACAGAAGCAGAAAGGGGCCTGTCTGCAGCTGAGTGTACTGCTGTGCTGCCAGCTGTGTATGGCTTTACTTTCTTTACTCCCTGGGCCCCACACACACTGTCAGTGAGGGTACAAACCAAATCAGTGGGTACCTGAGGTTGAGAAAGGGTAAGTAGCTGCAGCAGTCAGTAGACGTTTATTCCAGGTTTGTGTAATTGTGACAGCTACTTCCATTCATTGTACAGGAGAGAGTGGCTTTTTATTGTACTGGAGAGTTTGATGTAGTGGATTTTAACTACACTGGGGTGGGTGGTAGGGAGGAGAGTGGCTTCTTTATTGGTTTCATTGGTTTAATATTGCACTGGGGAGGTGGGTGGTAGTGGTATTGGTGGGGGCCCAGTAATTTACATTGTATGGGGCCCAGAAGAATATGATCATGGCCCTGCTGGACGCTATTCCCCTAGCGGCCTCCACTGAGCATGTGCGAGCTTGTAAATGAGCTTGGAGAGGAGCTGAAGCCTTTTGAGAAGCAGAGGGAAGGGAAGAAGAACGTTTTGCTGTGTAACAGATTAACCCTACGTCTGTCAGATTTCTAAATATTGCGGTTTGGGGTTTTGGAAGGTGGTCGTGTAAGTAGAAACAAAAGGTAGGTTTAATCCCTCCTACCTCCAATTCAACTGCACAATAAAGTTTTTTTTTGCATAAAACGTTTCGGGGAGTCAAAAAATAAGAACATGGGGCCCCCTGCAGTTGCTCCCCCTGCTCTCCTGTAGTTACGCCCCTAGGTTCCTACTAGACAGGATGCATTGTTATATCTGGTGATAACTAATAACCCTGAGCTCATTATGGAGATGAAGGTAATGGGAAGCTTAGGGAATAGTGACCATGATATAGTGTCATTTAATATAGGGAATAGTGATCATGATATAGTGTCATTTAATATAGGGAATAGTGACCATGATATAGTGTCATTTAATATAGGGAATAGTGATCATGATATAGTGTCATTTAATATAGGGAATAGTGATCATGATATAGTACATCAGGATCAATGATCTCTCGTATTAAATTGACAACTATTTATCATGGTTCACTATTCCATATTAAACTATATTAAATGATACTAAATCATGAGTAGTGGTTATACATTACAATCTCACTTGTGGGGATATTATAGTTAATTTGGTAGATATTAACTATAATATCCCCACAAGTGAGAATGTAATGTATAACCACTACTGACGGTTAACATAGAATATCTACCAAATTAACTAAAATATCCCCACAAGTGAGATTGTAATGTATAACCACTACTGACGGTTAAGAATTTTCAGGATTTTGCACTCATATGGTTTAAACTAATTTTACAGTAGGAAACCCCCCAGTAAATTAGGAATATTATACATTGTTTTTTTCAGCACAAAGTCTACTTTAGCATGGTATCAAAATTTTTTAACTTTTCTGGAGATTTAATTGGAATTATGGGTAAAATATGTAAAAAAATTAAAAAATTAGCAATTTTTCACAGATGTTTCCCGTTTTTACTTACAGTTATCTTAAGGTTACGCACAAAAATCTCACTGTTTCTAAAAGCTCTGATACTCCCGAGTACAACGATACCAGATATATGTAGGTACCCGACTTTTCCTGTACAGGAGACGCCCCCAAACTAAAACTGCACCTTCAAGAATATTACACCAAATTAAAATGTATAACCACTACTGACAGTTAACATAGAAAATCTACCAAATTAACTAAAATATCCCCACAAGTGAGATATTTTTAGAAACTACACACCCGCAGGATATTATGAGTGAGGTAAGTTTCGATCAAAATGCAGATACCCGGACGCAGCTCTTCGTCCAATTGTAAGTTATTTTCTCACATTTTCCTTTTTTTCCTCAACTGTAAAATCAGAGACAAAATCAAATGCGAATTTCAGCTAAAAACTGTGGAGGAAAGTTCAAACGCATCTCAAATATGAAAGCCTAATCCCTCCCGAATAAAACGGTATGCCACATTCATGGGTGTACCCAGAGACATGGCTACCAACTAACCCAAAGTGGGACTAATGCCAAATGGCAGTGACAGTAAAAAATTTAGCCATCTCTATATTTGAACATTCTGCAGTTTTTTTACACTAAACACCCCTGTAGCTTGGAAATACCCCCCAGAAACTATATATTTTTGGAATGTAGACACCTTCAGCAACATAGCGCTGTAATTCTTTCATTCATACCATCAATGGTATAGGTGCAGCTCTTCGTAGAAGTTCACACTTTCGGCAGATTTTCTGAAAAAATTAACAAAGAACAACTTTCAAAGGTAGAAATCGGGGGGGGGCGTGGCCTGGCACGAATGGAGGAAACAGCTCACTGACAGAGCTCCTCCAAACCAACTGCCATAATCGTGTACAAATCGTGAACCCATTACAAAAAAAATGGAGAAACAAACCAGAATACAACTAAAGATGACAAACAAAAGAAACAAACACAAAAATGCAAAGGGAATTCCTCCCAAAACATCTAAACTGACGGACTTCTATAGACAAGAGGGAGACTCCCCCAAACATAATGGCACCGAACAGGGACATAAACCAGCACCACGGAGAAACACGGTCACACAGCTTCAGCAAGACAAAAAAAACCCGGTGAGTGAGAGCTCCGACTCGGAATCGGGAACCGGAACCCCGATAGAAGTAAACGCTGTTGCTCTCCCGCGTGAAGAAAAGGCAGCAGAGCCTGTCACGCGAGAGCTACCTACAGAAGGCCCTAACTCCGCCGAACATACGGAGATAGAGTGTGGAGTCCCAATACTGCCAGAAGAGCTGCCATGCCGGAGAAGAATGAACACCGGAGACACAGACAAACGGGAAACATCGAGGGGGAGCCCAAAGTTCTACGGAGACTCACAACAAGAAAAAGAAAAAGAGATTGGGAAACAAAAAAGGATTATAAACAAACCAATACTTACAGAACTGGAGGAGTGGAAGCTTCTATCAGAGGACCCTGACCCTCCAAGCTACAGGAAAGACAAAGACAAGAACGGGGTAAGAGACAACACATATAACGAGTTACCCAAACCAAATATACATAATGAACAGCAATTAAATAAAACTAAGAACGAAACAGATAAAAACCCAAACTACTATACCACAGGAACAATAAATTATAACCAAGACCCCGAAATTACTATAAATGAACAAGCAGACATTATACTAGCCACCCCAAATTGTCTTAACAAATTCCCAAACTCTTCAGACCAGGTTACAATAACCATTATGAAAGACATGTTATGCACCCAAAGCAAGGCTATGCTCACAGATATAACTATGCTTTTCAAAGAAATAAGGAGAGACATAGACAGCCTTGGAGAAAGAACCTCCCATATGGAAAAAAAAAAGGAAGAATTCACCTCAGTGTTCAATACTTTGGTGGACTCCCATAATTCTCTGGATGATACCGTTACCAACATACAACAAAAATTGACAGACCTGGAAAACAGAAGCAGGCGAAAAAATCTTAAAATCAGAGGAATTACGGAAGATGTTAAAAATATACAACTAAGAGAATTCACACGACAACTATTCCTATCCATATTCCCACAGACCTGTCAGAAATAGACCTCCTCCTAACAATAGACAGAATCCATAGACTACCAAAACCAAGAGCTGCACCTGCATCAGCACCCAAGAGATGTGATTCTCAGGCTCTTCTTTTACCATTAAAAGAAAAACTTACTCCAAAAATCAAGAAAATTAGACAACTAGCGCCAAAATACCATAACCTGCAGTTTCTGGCAGACCTCTCACCAATACCATTAACCAAAGAAAACAATTTGCGAAAAAGAATACGAACACACTTGTATAAAGTTAACAATTCCAAATCTCATATACTACATATAAACACATCCTCAACACTACAAATCTTTCTAAAAGCAAAATATAACTTTATCTGGACACAGGACAATATAGAATACTTAGGGATAAAATTATCCTCCGACCCTGATAAACTATTCCAACTGAATTATGAAACAGTATTATCCAAACTCACCAATGACATATGTCTATGGAATACTAGATATCTATCATGGTTAAATAGGGTTAGTGTTGTAAAGATGTTTGTATTACCACAACTATTGTACAGGTTCAGCACTCTGCCTGTCCCCGTGCCTGATTCCTTCTTCACCAAACTGGATAGCCTGATCTCGTCGTTTATATGGAATGGTCAAAAACCTAGAATAAAAACAACGCTACTAAACAAATCTAAAAAACCAACTAATCTCAGTAACAACATCACTACAAGTCTGGAAGAGTACACGGGGGAGCCTGTGGGAGGGATTTAAAGGGCCATTGCCACCAATCGTAAATTTTACCATGCTTGGCAAAAAAGGAAGGAAATAGAGCGCCGTAAAATTTACCATTGGTGGCAATGAAAGGGTTAAATGTCACTATATCGTGGTCACTATTCCCTATATTAAATGACACTATATCATGGTCACTATTCCCTATATTAAATGACACTATAATATCATGGTCACTATTTTGTATATTAAATGACACTATATCATGGTCGCTATTCCCTATATTAAATGACACTATATCATGGTCACTATTCCCTATACTATATATTAAATGACACTATATCATGATCACTATTCCCTATATTAAATGACACTATATCACGATCACTATTCCCTATATTAAATGACACTATATCATGGTCACTATTCCTTATATTAAATGACACTATATCATGGTCACTATTCCCTATATTAAATGACACTATATCATGGTCACTATTCCCTATATTAAATGTCACTATATCATGGTCACTATTCCCTATATTAAATGACACTGTATCATGATCACTATTCCCTATATTAAATGACACTATATCATGGTCACTGTTCCCTATATTAAATGACACTGTATCATGGTCACTATTCCCTATATTAAATGACAATATATCATGGTCACTATTCCCTATATTAAATGACACTGTATCATGGTCACTATTCCCTATATTAAATGACAGTATATCATGATCACTATTCCCTATATTAAATGACACTATATCATGGTCACTATTCCCTATATTAAATGACACTATATCATGGTCACTATTCCCTATATTAAATGACAGTATATCATGGTCACTATTCCCTATATTAAATGACACTATATCATGGTCACTATTCCCTATATTAAATGACAGTATATCATGGTCACTATTCCCTATATTAAATGACACTATATCATCACTATTCCCTATATTAAATGACACCGTATCATGGTCACTATTCTCTATATTAAATGACACTATATCATGGTCACTATTCCCTATATTAAATGACACTATATCATGGTCACTATTCCCTATATTAAATGACACTATATCATGATCACTATTCCCTATATTAAATGACACCGTATCATGGTCACTATTCCCTATACTAAATGACACTATATCATGATCACTATTCCCTAAGCTTCCCATTACCTTCATCTCCAAAATGAGCTC